>WAAD01039734.1:824-72981 GCA_013389945.1 Fregata magnificens
GCATCCTGGCTTGTATCAGGAATAGTGTGACCAGCAGGAGTAGGGAAGTGATCATGCCCCTGTACTCGCCACTGGTGAGGCCACACCTCGAATACTGGGTTCAGTTTTGGGCCCCTCACCACAAGAAAGACACTGAGGTGCTGGAGCATGTCCAGAGAAGGGCAACGAAGCTGGTGAAGGGTCTAGGGAACAAGTCTCATGAGGAGCAGCTGAGGGAACTGGGGTTGTTTAGCCTGGAGAAGAGGAGGCTGAGGGGAGACCTTCTCGCTCTCTACAACTACCTGAAAGGAGGTTGTAGTGAAGCAGGTGTTGGACTCTTCTCCCAAGAAAATAGCGATAGGACGAGAGGAAATGGCCTCAAGTTGCGTCAGGGGAGGTTTAGATTGGACATCAGGAAAAATTTCTTTACCGAAAAAGTGGTTAAGCATTGGAACAGGCTGCCCAGGGAGGTGGTGGAGTCGTCAACCCTGGAGGCATTCAAAAAAGGTGTGGACATGGCACTCCAGGGCCTAGTTTAGGAGGCATGGTGGTGTTGGTTGACGGTTGGACTTGATGATCTTAGAGGTCTTTTCCAACCTTAATGATTCTATGATTCTGTGATCTTTGGGTTCTATAATTCAGGTATTGCTTATGCTTGATACAGCAGGAAAATCACAATCTCTCGTTCATAACCTCAGTGTAATTCATGAAAGTGTTTATACAACCTAACTTAAGAGTTAAAAAACAACCCGAACATGGTATGAGAGAAAAGCAATTCAAAGATGTGAAACTGAATTCAATAATTCAGTTCAGAGACTCTGTTTTCATTCCCATCCTAATATTGAGGAAAACAGTGAGGCAGAAAAGCCCCGCCAGCGCTCTGGAGTCCAGCATGGGAGACGAGTAGAGGCTTTACTGTGTACTTGCACTTTGGATTAGGAGATCCTGGGTATTCATCTGCTCTCAAAGTGAAGGGAGAGTATTATCAGCGAAAAAATTCCTTTAGAGATAAGTTCTTCTAATGGTTGCAGGGTTTTCCCAGAAGAAAAGCAACATTCTTGACTGTCCCCATGTAGCATAGGGTGATAGATCCTATAAAAAATGTGACCTCTCTAGATTTTTTTTAAACCTCCTTAAATTTTAGGTGAGCATGTTTTTTTTCACTTCTTGCTGGAGGAGAACTCAAACCAGAGCACAGGACTGAAAACCTATTTCAAAAGCTGGGAGATCTGAGTACAGAACCAAAGACCAAAGTGGGTGCTGTCTGCACTTTGGCGTTTGGTTTGAACCCTGAAGATACAGCAATGAATGTGCTGCTTTGCCTTCTGGTGCAAGAGCATTACAGGATAATTCTCAGTGATGTATCACAAGGATTTAAAGGGAAATGATATTGCTCTTGGCTTTTGTAGAAGTAGTCATTCTAACGTTAAAAGATACTGCCAGGTAAAATCAGAGTCCTGCAGAGGAGCGGGGAATGCAGAGCTGCAGAGGGGAAAGCAGTATGTAATGGAGATTGCAGTAGAGTCATCTTGGTTGATCCTAGAGACAAAAATGAGAACTGGGGCAGCACCAAACTTATTGGCCAAAATTTAACTCTTCGTAAAATATTAGTAGGAACGGAAGTTGCTAGAATGCTTTTGTTCCTGGCTAGATATTGAAACCAGGTGTGGCAGTAACTGTTGTCCCAAACTCAGTCCAAGAAAATTCTGCTCATCTGTTCACCAAAAAATATTTTTTTTTTCTCTTGAAGTGTAACTGAAACAGTGGTATTGTAATATATGTGATCAAATCTTATTTTTAGAAGGAGAAGCTTTGAATGCATTTAACTGTCCTTGATTTTTTTGTAGCTTGTACCTGTTGTAAGCATTATAACTGGGCTATGAGTGTGATCTAGACTATAATATTCTGTGATCTAGAATACAATATTGAATTACATTTTTCAGTGTATCGTCTTATTTCCATTTAACTAGAACAGTGCATTGCAATAGGGAGATATAGTAAAGCTGGGATAATTTTTTAAGAAGAAGAAATATTGCATCTAATATGTCCATTCAAAATCAGGCAGTACAAGTGTGCTTCTTGATGACTGGGAGAAGTAATTTCTCTCAGTTCAGACATCCTAATACATCCATTTGCAGATATGAATCAATTGTCTTTTAGTTTCTAATCTGGTTAAAGTAAACATTCCACAGGGACTATTTTTACCAGATTCTAGAGGAGTTAAAAAAAGGACCTAAAATTCACAGAGTTAAGCAAAAACAAACAGAGAAACAAATCTATGAGAACAGAGACTTGCGATTTGGGTCTGGTCTTTCATATGTCAATTTAGTCCTAACTGCAACACAAGTTTCTCAGTATTCCGTAACACAGAATTCATTCTAAGATGTGTTTTCTATGTTATGAGAAGTTAAGAAGATCCTGACGTTAGAGAAGATGTGGGAATTTATGAGCTAGGATGTTGGCATATGTAAAAACTGAAAACATGTTGTCATAACCCAGCTCATTTACCTGTGGTGGGGATACTAGGAAAGCAAATAATTTGTGCATTTAAGTTAGAAATTCACCTGGAAATCCTGAGCATTACCTTCCTCTCTTTCCTCTTCCAAGGACATCTTTCTTATGTACTGTATCATGTGCCTATGTCAGTTTGAGTGTGATTTTTGGATGTATGTGCTTCAGAAATGTGTTGAATCTGGTGCTAAAGCAGAAAGTGAAGGGTAATGTTTCATGCCTGGATTCTATAATGGGCTTGAAGTACTCTGAGATGCTCGTGTCTGTGGCAGTTTTTCCACATTGTGTGAAACTCTAGTAACACCTATATGAAACTACAGAGTAACAATTAACTTGCTCTACATGTTATTTAAAACTATTCTGATTATGCAATATAGGTATTTCATCTTTAATTAATTCAGAGCTCCATCCTTTTGCCGTTAATTAAGATTTGTATTTTATAATAAAGCATAATCTTGTGCTCTCTGACAGATAATGGATAGTATTACTTAGCTGCTACATGAACTGAATATTCCTCCTCTATTTGTATTCATGAGAAATCACATTTAAGCAGGACAATGAGAGGAAAAGGAGGAAATCCCACCGAGATACACAGGTGTATGCCAGCTTCACTGAAGTCAATTAACTCCCCTCTGTTGCCTTTATGAACTTTGATTTTATCACTAGAATTGGGCATGAGTAGAATTTTAGCGGTCTCAAGTGGCTTAGTTAAGGAATATTTTAAGTTTGAACAGAGCTTTATATAAATATGTGTACTTTACCATTTATTATCCAAATAGACAGCTGATATATTAAAACATTTGCTGTATGTATGAAGCTCTTTAGCATGAATGGCCGTAGAGCTGTTAAAACAGAAATCGATTAGTATTTTGTGGAACTAAAAGTTTTTTAAAAGGTTCAAGCATACAATGGTTTTGCCAGAGTGCAGACTTGATTCTCCTCAGTGGCACCTCCAGTTGTATTAACCATGTAGCACATTGATGTATTAGACTTCTACTGTCTGTTAATTAGATAATAAAGATTGCAACGTATCCTTCTATAGGACACTAGTAAATGTATTTTTCCAACATGCATAAGAAGTTAGTCTTTAACACCCTGTAATTTTTGAGCTGTGAAATAGTGTGATGGTAGTGTAATGCCAATTGAAAGAATAAGGGACATTAAATATAACAAAAGGGATTTTGCAACTGGAATACTTTCCAAATACCTGGACAGATTAGGTTCAGTAAGGATCAAGAGCACGCTTAGGGGTTTAACTGCAGGAGAGGCTGTTTTCCTGAGGATAGATCTCCTGTAACTGTTTTTCATGGTGTGTCTACTAGCCAAAGGGATTGCAAGTACAGCAACATGCTTTGATGGTTTCTTCCTTAAAATAAATGATGTTAGCAAAAAAGTGGGTTAAAAAAATGTCTTCATGTTTGCACTGTGTAAGCATAAATTATTTCCTGTAATAACTTGATAATGACATTGTGACTATTTAGAATGGTGAACCTAATTAGAAAGCAGACATTTATGGTGCCCCGCTTTATGTAATAGTCAACAATTATTACGAATCATACAGGAGAAATCAGTCATTTTAAAACAATACGTTGGATGGCACCTGTATATCCATGTAAACGGTTCATCTGCAGGTTGTCTTAACGCACTATTATGATCTATGTTTTAGATTAAAAGAGACCAATCTAGAATTTCTTCAGTGTCTGTCCTTATTTCATGTGAGGTCATAGACGTCAGACAAACTCCACACAGGCGATTCATACCAAACCTCCATCTTACTAAGTTTCTGCATCGCCAGGTAGCAAAATTAGGAGATGTGCTGCTGTCGCTGCGTGCTGAGCATGCAGTCAATGTAAGAAGAGGGGACCGTACAGGGAAGGGTTCCTCCTCAGGCGTTCTCCTAAAGGAGCGTCAGGGAACATTTGCTGTCACTTGTTCTTAGGGATTTAGAATTGGGCTTTTGAAGACTCAGAATGATAGATACGTTAACATTTTTTATTGTAGCTGTATGCATTCCACGATATATTTTAAATACTGTAAGAGCTTACATACAGTATTTTAAAATTGGTGACAAAATCCTGGTCATGAGGAAAGCAACTATCAGATTTAATACTTTTCCCAATGTTATTAAAGAAAACATCTAAGAAATATCGTTGAAAAATATTCAGGAATTTTCATCTGATTTTTGAAAGTTTACACTATACATTATCAGTTGCACAATTTCTCCTGAATATTCTTAATTGTTCTAGAGTAGAAAAAGAGGATCTAATCAGGATAATTAATCAGTCCAAACATTCAAATTCTATATGCAAATTTTTCATGTAGTAATAGGATAGAGGAAATTACAGATGTATATAAATTAGTATATAGTCATCTGTCTGTCCATCTAGCTAGTCCAAAGAAACTAACAAAACATTTTATTTCAAAACTATTATTAGTATCTGAAACTATTTAACTTCTTTTTCTTTAATGTTGTTTTGTAATATTTTATAATGTCAAAGTACTTTACATATAGTTTCATTCCTTAGGCACTCCAAAGATTTTGATTATAAGCCTCCAATATTTTTATATTTTGAATATATCGATACTGTGTTTGAGTGACACTAGTGGTTGATACTTAGTATTCCTGTATATATATTCTGGCTAAAAATCATGTAGAAAGCTGTGTATGCTATTTCAGAAAATATTTTTGAGAAACTGTGTTACTTGGGAAGGATGTTACCAGAAAGGATCCCTGTTGCAGTGTAAGGAATACCTTAAAGCCACAGGGGATGAATAGCTGAGACAGGTTAATGGGACAAAGAATTAGAGGCTTAGGTGAAGATGGAGAGTCCTTTTCAGCACTCTACAAAGTCAAATGAGTTAATGGAGTGTTTATAATTTACAGCTAAAGAGGGAGACCCTGCGGAAAGTTGCTATCTAGAGAAGTAGGGAGCTGCTTGTAACAGGGAGATCTTCTGGATCTAAAAAAGTAATGCACTCAGTGTCTGATTTTGTTGATGTTTTGATTTGGAAATTATTAACATATTTTAGAAGAGGAAATTTCCTTGTTATAGTGTGGGAATAGAATGCTTAAAAAAACCTGCCACGTGGATGCTGAATTACCACACCGGGGTGCTGCAGTCTTCTTTCAGTTGTGATATACACAATTGCAAGAAGCTTTCCTTGGTGGCTGGGAAAATAAGGATGGTGTATAACGTAGGAAATATGACATTTTTAAATTACATTTTTACTGCAGTTGCAAAGATCAGGCAAAAGGATTACATTTGAAAATAAATTTCAGAAATGAAAACTGTATTTTAATTTGAAAATGGAAAAATATGCACAAATCTGAACATTGCTGATGTCATATACAGGTTTCTCCTTTCCTGACAAAAAATAAAGGATAATTAATTAAAATAGGACTTAGAATTTGAAATGCAATTTTTCTTAGATTTTTTGTCTTTCTTTTTTAACAGATAGTGCCTTTGTGGATTGCTCCCAACCTGTTAACATTCTCTGGATTTGTCATGATTTTAGTTAATTATTTTCTAATATCTTTTTATGACTGGGACTACACTGCCTCAGGTAAATATCCACATGTTGTAATTTTTCAGAATTAGTGAGCTGCTTATGTCATACTTGTGAATGATACAGGGAGGTATCAGATACTTGAATCATCCACTCATTCCCTTAATGAGGCTCAATGTGCATACAGGAGGATCTGACCTCACACATGGCATTATAAATTTAGATCATTTTATTGAAAAACCTTACTTAATTTCATCCCTAAATATGGGTTTCAGCATGTGCTGCTTGAATCCTATGATAATATCTCATTTTATTTAAAGTGTATGCCAGGATTTAAATACACAGCCAAAAACCACCCTAACGTTGTTCTTAAAATTTTCATTGGTTTCACATTTCCTAATACCTAAATCCATTCCTGAATGAGTTAATTTCCCTTTCATTACTCCACCCCCCCATTCAAGACTGCTTCTAGGCAAAAAAGAAATAGTTTCTAAACAAATGTCTCTTGAAATTATGACTTTTGAAGTCCAAGTCCATATTTGCTCCTCATGGCAGACCAAGTCAAAAGCTTTTTGGAGCTGATTGCTCCTGAGTGTAGGGCACGTTCAGTTCTGGGCTTCTCAGATGAGCTGTCGGAGCCTACAGAAATTAGTAAGCATCTCCCTGGTGATTAATTTATAAAAGTCTTTGCTTTTCTTTGAACTAGACAATTTAATGAAGACTTAACACTTTTATTTCCTGAAACAATTATGTTTGTGTTTTTTTGCTGCCTTTAATTTCTTATGCCTGTGGTTAGGTTCAGGAGGTACCCTTTGGCACGAGCTGTTTGTACATTTATCACAACAATTCTAGAGGCAGGGATACTTGTTAGCAGTTTTGGTTCAAAAATAATCCTGTATGAGCATTAAGTTTTCAGGACCAGCATGTTATGTAGTTACCTGGCCTCATCCTTAAACACTTGGGTTTTTTATCAATGCAGCTGATATTTACTAAGTTCTGTTCTAAAAGAGCATCCATCACAGATCTTTTAATGGGATGATTTTATCTTGACACATTCCCAGTAGGTACACATTGAACTTGAAGACATTTGAAATGGTGATTAAGTCTGTTAGAGTTGAGATTTCTATGTGCAAGCCTATTCTTGATTTCACACGAGAACAGTGCCCATCGTTTCTCAATTGATTGAAAACGTTCATGCAACCTAATGAGCCTTTTGAGTATCATATATCAATCCCATACCTAGGATCAGAAATAAAAGACTTAATTTCCTGGACAGCTGGTTTTCATTCTACAGTTTGAAGAATTGCAGCTAGGAGTCAGGAATTGTCATCTTTTCTTTCAGAGTGGCAAGATGAGGCATTGAGAGAAAGGTGGTCGGGGCACTGCTTTAGGTACTGGCATCTCCCTGTTCAGCAAGGACACACCTCTGTGTGCAAGTATTCTCTGTGTTTGGTGCCGAATGCCAGAAACCTGAGAGGGCTTTGCATATACAGTTGTTCCTAGTGCTGGTAGAGTCCTTATTGGATTATGTTTAAGTTAAATAGAATGCTCTTTGGAAAAAGGATTTCTTTCTTTAAAAGAGCAACAATAACCTTGGGTTATTGTGATCAGCAGAGCAATAACAGAACCCTGGCTTCTGCCCAATTCAGCTTTCTTTTCCAGATTCATTTCCTTTTTTCAAGGAAAAAAAGGGTGCTAATAGCTGTCCTAGCCTAAGGACAAAAATTTCCTGTTCAGATCTGTATGGTAAAGTGCTATACAAAGCCCACAATGGTGCTAATAAGAATGATCATGCTTGAAAACTACATTTTTTAATATTTAGATATCACATAAACTAATTTGCTGACGGGTAGTCTTCCCATGACCTGTGAAAATTTTTGCCTAGTTACTGTAATTATTTTGTGCAATACTAGAGTCATTTCAGGACCAAAAAAACTTCCCCTTGCCTTCTCTCCTTTATGGTATAAACACATTCAAGCCTGCTCATGGCTTCTTTGGTAGAGCTCACTGATGACTTAAGGTCCAAAACAAATATTTCAATCTGTTTGACGTAGCGGGCTAATCAGTGGCAGCTTGTTCATATGTATACGCATATCTCGGTGGACTACTTTGATGTTAACCACTGTTACACTGACTCACTACCCGATTTATTTCAGGTACCAGTCCTGGACTTGTTCCCACCTGGGTGTGGCTGTTCAGTGCTTTTACCACCTTTTGTGCTTACGCTTTAGGTAAAGTACAATAATTTACACGTCTGACATCTTCATATAGTTTTATCTACTAGTTCATTAGTGCTCAGCACTATCAAAATGGAGAGGATAGTGGATAAATTACTGATCTCTCTCCAAAACAGTTCTCTGAGATGAAAAAAAAACCCAAACCAACAATAAAAAACAGGCATAAGGCTTAAAAAAACTCAACCAATTTTTAATGATATATTAGAGGTTCTATGACTGTTGATCTTATCTCTTTTGAAAGTTCAAATTGTTTTAGAGAAACAATGGAAATCATTACGTAGCAGCAGTCATTGCTGTTGGGTTTCATAAAAATCTTTGTCCCCCAACGATGACATTCTGCGAAGCTCCCCGACACTTCCGTTAGCAGAGGGTGCTTTCAGGGAAAATAAAGGGCAAAGCAGAGAAAAAGGAAAATGAATGTAGCATTGTGTTTTAATCTGTTAGGCACTTCAGTGCTTATGGCATGTGTCAGGAGAGATGGTATGAATGTGGTGACAGGCCTGAGCTTCTTATGGAGATGAAGGATAATTTTTTTTTCTTTTCTGTTGTGGTTTTTCTCCCATAACACTTATACCTCATTTTCAGTTTCATATTCCATTTTTACTTTTTGTATCATACCATGACTGTATTTTTAGGTACATTGCATCTTGCTGTGCAGTGGTGTGAAGACATAGAGCTGAACTGATGCAGATCTGGGAGTGAGATCCACATTAGCATGGCTTTCTGGCTTTCTCTTCCAAAGCTAACTCATTCCAAACTAAGTCTCTCCGCAACGTGGTGCAACAGAGGTCATTTTTGGGGGGGACTCCAGGTGGCATATTTAAGTGGACTGCACTGTGCTGTGTAAATGTACCCTCTCTTTTGGAGCTGGTTCTTATAAGGCCCTGCATTGCGGAGCGTAGCCATACATTTGTGTGCCATACTTAAGATACCCAGGCTAGATATAAAGGTGTTCTATATGTACACTGCAGTGTTGTGCAAAGATGCTGGCCCCTTTGGGTATCAGATCCACGCATGCAGAGCCATCTTGATTAACCTGGGTGTATCCCCTTGGGCAGACATCTCCCTCTGCATTGTGAATGCCTTGCCATTTCTATTGAAGTGGCGAGTTTGTGCCAAAATTATTTTGTCCAGAACTTCTTTGTATTTGCACCATAAAAATCATTGGGACAACCGTCCCTTGAAGCTGACTACCGGTCAGATCTCCCTAACAGCTCTCTATAATCATTAGCAGAAGCAGAAGTTTCTTTTTTTGAAAACCATTCTTTATGTAATTGTAGGGGATTTAACAAAGTGGCTATTGTTTCATAAATAGGGATTACATATTGGAGCTGTTAGTGTATGACACCCCAGAAAGCTCATTGGAAATTCAGCTTCTGAGGTTCCTAATGTAGATGTTATTTGCCAGTGAGGCCTATAGTTCCTAATACTTGGAAGACAAGGAATATGATGTTGACAAAGCAAGCTATAATGAACTGATGTATATGTAGATTTTTGTGTCTGCTGTCCAAGCCACTTCATGAAATATTTAGTCTCAGATTTAATTCTGCATGGCCAAAGTTTTCCCTTTGGAAGACTGCAGAGAGCCATAATAACTAACCAAATATGCAGCTTTAATCTCTCAGCTTCTTTTTAATGACACAGTTACTCTCTCCAAATTCCCTAGCATGCTGCTCTTTCCCCCCCTCTTTGTTAAGGTCGTTTGGTATCTTTTCCCTTTCCGTAAAATGGAATGCTCTTTGCTGTTATTTTGAATTCCACTATTTAAAAGTTATATAAACTTTAATAAAACTGAAGATTTATGAACCTTCATGAAATAAAATAATAATATAATAATTCTAAAGCAGTGGAAGTGTGGGACAGCGTATGTCCACTATTGAACATACACCATTGTTGGCATGAATGATTTCAAACTGAAACCTAAACCAGAAAATATTTTCAGTATCTTAAAAAGCTAGTGAAACCGCATGGAAAATGTGGGTAAAGATTTGCAAAAACCCAATTTTACATATGTGTTATACAGTTCCTGTATTTTCCCCCATGTCCATGTCCGTTGTAATTAGAAGTACTGTATTTCATTACACCATTATAAGCCTAGCTCATTTTAGTAAAACATTCCTACAAAATGAAACCCACTCTTTTGCTGATGTACATATTTTAGTATGTTATGTGAATACTATTTTGCGACAATGTAAAATAATTTATGAACAGACCAATCTTCTATCATTCTCATTAAAAAAGTATTACCCCTATAACTGAATTCTCTCTGATTTGGGATAAATGTTCTTGAAATATGTAAAACCATATACTGTTTAGGGATGTTTACATACCTATTCACTAGTTAAGTTTCAGAAGCATCCTAAAATAGACAAGCATTTCTACATTTATAACAACACTATTCAAGTAACCTCAAGCTTATACACACAGTTTTCTTTCTGGACTTTTCAGTAAGATGCTGACAATTCAATGGCAATGTTGATGGAGAGAGAATGCGGCTCTAGAAGGGGGCAAGCCATATTTGAAATCCTCTATGAGATCTTTAATTTTTAGAGTTGTGATAACTGTCTCAAGAGATTTGTATTTGAGCGGAGGATATCTCACAGCTGTTTACGTATTACAATAGGGAGATAGTCTAAAATCTGTACAAAATCAAATCCCATGTTTTCCTGGTTTAGATCCCTGAAGTATATTTACATTAAACGAAACTCAGAGTACTGCCAAATAATCTGGAGAAATAAGTAGCATATGATCTATAGCAGCTGTGGAGTCTTTGGTCTCACCCTGCTGAGTTGTATCTCTAGGCAGTTTTGGGTTACTAATGCTATCAATAGCTAATAATTGTTAGCTATAGTACCTTCCAAGTAACATTCAAAAGAAAACAATTCTCCATGTTATTTTGAGATTCAGGATAACAATAAGTAATCTGTAAGGTTTGTTCTGTGTGCTTTTTCCTAAGAGGTTCATCCTGCATGTTTACGCTTCAGTATTTCTATTTCTCACCAGCACAGTCTCAGAGAAGAGACTAAGGGTATGGTTTGACAATACAACTAAGAAAGGTTACAGCTGCTAGGCCCCCTTCCTCCTTCTCCCTGCATTCACTGCCCTTCCCTTGTGCCAACTCCCTCGCTTTTTGTACCATTCACAGCGCCAGTTCTGTTCAGTGACCCAGAAGAAAACATAATGTTTGCTGTCTTTCCACCAGCTGAGCAGGCTGCAGGTCCTCCCCTGTTCAACAGCAGTGAACTCTCAGATTGACTCAAACCATATTGTCCAACTGCATCCTCAGAGTGAGATCCAGTACAGTGTTTGGGCATCTTTCAAGCACTTAAGTATTAAAAGTGATCAACACATAACTCACCTTAACAGTAAGGTATTCTTAGAATCATAGAATTGTTTAGGTTGGAAAAGACCTTTAAGATCATCGAGTCCAACCGTTAACCTGACGCTGCCACGTCCACCACTAAACCATGTCCTTAAGTACCACATCTATACATCTTTGAAATACCTCCAGGAATGGTGACTCAACCACTTCCGTGGGCAGCCTGTTCCAATGCTTGAGAACCCTTTTGGTGAAGAATTTTTTCCTAATACCCAATCTAAACCTCCCCTGATGCAACTTGAGGCCATTTCCTCTTGTCCTATCGCTAGTTACTTGGGAGAAGAGACCAACACCCACCTCACTACAACCTCCTTTCACGTAGTTGTAGAGAGCGAGAAGGTCTCCCCTCAGCCTCCTCTTCTCCAGGCTAAACAATCCCAGTTCCCTCAGCCACTCCTCATAAGACTTGTTCTCTAGACCCCTCACCAGCCTCGTTGCCCTTCTCTGGACGCGCTCCAGCACCTCAGTGTCCTTCTTGTACTGAGGGGCCCAAAACTGAACACAATACTCGAGGTGCGGCCTCACCAGTGCTGAGTACAGGGGCACAATCACTTCCCTACTCCTGCTGGCCACACTATTCCTGATGCAATCCAGGATGCTGTTGGCCTTCATGGCCACCTGGGCACACTGCTGGCTCCTGTATCCTAAGATTTCAACCAAAAGACTCTAAAATACCTCATGTAGGCACACACACAAATAAATTTTGTGAAATTTGCTCCCTGAGGCTGCCACGTAACTGTTAGTCATTGCAGCATTTAGCATCAGGTAACCTAAATGCCTTAGTGAATCTACCCCATAAGTGGTCTGAAGTCTCAGAGGGTTCACAACACCAATGGATGGGCGAGAAGCCCTACGGACACTTTTCAGCACTTTCATTAAGAAATTGACTGCAGGGACTGACATAAAAGTGTTTAAAGACCACTGGGGTCAAGTAATTATAAATGTCTTTCTAAACCTTGTAAGGAAGGGGGCATTTAGTTTAAGAGCTGAGGGAAGGACAGAAAAATTACTTGATAACTGAAGGAAATATTTTATGAGCAATCCTAACATGTTGGTATTGAAGGGACTGTTGTCCTTCAGTTTGCTGTCATTGGTGTATTTTTCGCATATGTTATATAGGTAGTAGTGAAGTGTATGTGAAGAAAATGACTCCTTTTGTTGTGCTCTAATTCTTTATTTCTTTTCCTTTCCCAATCCTTCTAGACTCCATAGATGGGAAACATGCTCGAAGGACTCAGTCCAGTACTCCCCTGGGAGAATTATTTGACCATGGGCTGGATAGCTGGGCTACCTCCATTTTTGTGCTTTCTTTTTTTTCTGTCTGTTCCCGTGACAATGGGAAGACTGGAGTTTCTGTATATACAATGTATATATATTTAAGCATTGTCTTGTTTAACTTTATGTGTTCACACTGGGAGAAATATAACACAGGAGTTCTTTTTCTTCCTTGGGGATACGATTTAAGCCAAGTGGTAAGTATTTATCATTCCTGTTTTGGTTTTATTTTTTTAACTATGTTAGTGTTTTCATAATATTACAGAAATAGAAAAATAGAGCTCAAGGCAAATGTATTTGGCCAAGATTTTGAACGTGAAATAGCATAACCCTAAAAGTAATTCAGAAATATTTCCTGCATTTGCAAAGAGGGACGCTGTTGAGAAAATTGTCAGTATCAGGGATTCATTGCCTTGCAGGAAAAAAAAGGCTTGTAGCAAGCCTAGCAGTCAGTGCCCATGAGAATGTCATTTAACTGCATTTGGTTTGTGGTATTAACAAAAATTATTGTGCTATCTGAAGCCATAAGCAATTTTCCCACCAACACTAGGTTCTGAGACACGATGTAAACTAGTCCAAGTAGTATTTATTAACAGTAATTATACAGTTATACAATACTAGACCTTCTCAATTCTACCACCTCTTACATCGAATGTGGTAATGGAAATAGCATTGTACCTATACAGCGAGCAGTAACTGTTGTCAAATGAGTTTTACCCTTGGAAAAAAGTCAGTCATACCATTAGAGGTTTCCTCTCCGGGAATGGCATTCAGTAACATGAATTACGTATCAGCCCACAGCCAGTCCCCAGCTGAGTTCTTGACCGACTTACAGCCCTATCTTGAGGTGGACCTCTTCAGAAACATGCCCAGGGCACTAGGGTGAGTGGTGGCCTCAGTGCACAAATGAGTAGCAGCAGTAGTAGTAACAAGCCCATTGCACTGCCAAGGGCCAAGTGCTGGGGTTTCTGGGCTCACGCAGCCTGAAGAGCACAGTCCCAGTCTTCTGAGCTTCCTGTCACAGGCATGAGATGAAAGGTACAGCCAAATACACATAATTGAAAAGAAGTTTGACAAATATTCAAATATGTGTTTTAATGGAAACATAGTATTTTAATTAATGGCTGCAGATGTATTGCTGTAAACATAATCAGAATCCAGTGGTTTGAGAACAACTCAGAGATGGTGGTCCAGCTGCGAGGCATCTGTTTTGTCCCCTAGAAAATAGGTTCTGGGAGAAGTTGGCTCAGGACTAAGACATTAGGCAGCCAGCTGGTCTACAAGTTTCAGCCATGTCTGTGTAAGGCTTCTTAGTGAAGTTCTTCCAGCAGGAGAGGAATAGCTATGCTCAAACCAATTTCACTTGTTGCTCAGATGATCACTGTAGATATACATGTGAATGTTGGATTGCTACAGCATCCGAACTGTATTAGTGGTTAAATATGGGAGTGAGTATCAACTAGCGGAGCAGTATTGTTAACTCTGTCAGTGCCTTTTAGTGACCTATACCTCTGTCACTGCTTTCCCATCTGGGAAATAATGGTAATAACATTTCCCTGCCTGACAGATTTGTGGTGAGGCTGAATTTCAGTAAAGTCTGTAAACTGCTTTGATTAACTTGGATGCAAGGTGCTAACAAGTGCTATTTCCTGTTCCTCTCTGATGCTGAATTGCTGTCCTGCATGCTTGCTTTCTAGTAACTTCTGTGATGATTTGCCTACAGTCAAAATGATAAGCATATAAATGTAAGGATTTTTTATGCTATATAGCGCGATCATCAGCAGTGGTGGAAGACTGTACTATTGAAATATCTGTATGTCAATTTTCCTATCTGTAAAATTAGCTTTTGTAGTTGTGATTGCCTATGAACAAAGACAAGACAGGATTTGTAGATCAAGGTAGTATTTTTTCCATTAGTCCAAACTACATTTTACGCACACCAGAAAGCACATAATGTATTTTTTTCCAGCTGTACTAACTAGTGTAGTAAAAGATCTTAATTCCCCTACAAACATTGCCTTGTTCTTGTTTTGTAAACCCATTCGGTAAATTTTGTATGATGTGTGCACTGTTAAAGGTAGCTCTTCATCTCCAGCTATTTGGAGGAGAGGACACTAGCAAATGGCTGACGATGAGTAAGAAAGGTAATGTTCCCCTTGCTGGTTTTCCCCCACCACTTCTCTGCCAGATATTCCCATAGTCACATTCAGAGGCAGAGAGGGTGGAAGCACTCACAAGCTGCTTTCAGACTAATTCCCAGCATTTAGTTCACTATTTCCTCCGTGGCGTTCCTAGCTGGATTGCTGCACGAATGTGCCTCTCTGCTCCATCTTCAATAATTTCACCAACAACATGTTGCTATTGCATTGGCATATCAGACATTCAGGTGGTCTGGTCCCCTGATTCTGCTTTTAAAATTTATGGTAGCCAGGAACTCTGGACTTCATTATCACCACAAAGCTCAGGAAAGACAGTAATTAGTATAAGTGTGCAAATAGATAACTGTTGACCTTAATGAAAGCTTAACTGGCACGTAGCTCCCAGGACACTGCTGCTGAGTCAGCTCCACTGTATATAAACACAGACAGCCCTCTCACTGGCTCTGTGTTAACTGTGGTATAAAAAGAGCTGCTGTTCCTCATGAAAAAATACCTCATTATAAATAGGGAAATTTGTGGGACTTACGCAGATCACATTTTTCTGCAACTTGATGACTCGTCAGAATTGCTAACCTAATTGCGATAGCGGGGCTGTAATTGGCACTCCAATTAGCTTTGATTACAGCAGACATCCATTTATAGGAAGCCGTGGTGTGTAAACTTGAAAAATGGCTGTAATGTGTCTGAGAGATGCCTGGTCAGGAGAGTGTTATGTTTGTGGATCTAGAGTCAAGAAGGAGGCATCTGCAACAGTGAAAACTCTTCCCCCATCCTCCCTCCAGCACAAGGAGCTATTTCTGCTGACTCCTCTGCAGGCAGAAGATGATGTACGGAGAGGAGCCTCTTTATACCATATCATCTAGACAATTTTCATGCACTTTCAAGTAAGCACAAACCCCCAAAAGTCATGGGCTGAAGAGAAGACTAAAAAAGAAACCCTTGCTATGTTCTTGCATACATCTTGTCACAAGCCCACAAAGAAAGCTAATACCTGTAAATTAAGTTTCTTGGAGAAAAACAAGACAAAGCTTTCCTGAGAAATGAAAATGTCAGGCTTCCTGCCATACGTTAATTTTCACCGACATCCTCTGGATTGTTTAAAAATCTGTTTTTCTCCTGAAAATTTTAATATTCCCTTAATGAAGTACTCCCCTAATCCTGCTGTTGCTTTTCATAAGCCACTGCTGTTGAGTTGATAGTAGGGGAACGAAATACTCATTTTTCCTTAATATGATGTAGTGATACCTCTGTTTACATTGGTGCTGCCTTAAGCATAACAGGGAGGTACCCTTTATATTCTTAAATAAAAGTTTAAAAGTGAAAATCAGAGCTGCGTAAGAGCTGGAGTGATGGTTCCATGCTCTTTCCCCTCACTCTCCCCAGCCAAGAGGGCGAGCTCGAAAAAAGCACAAAAGCACAAGCAGCAAGTGTGAAAGGCAACAGGCAGCTTTCTCTGGCCCTGCCCCAGGCCTGTAAGGGCAGGATGACCAGAAATCCTATAAACAGTCATGCCTGCAGGCATGGATGCTTGGACCATAAGCCCCAGGTTTTCAGTTTGAGATGCTTTCCCAGCTGGTTCTGCCTGATGGCTTTGGAAGGTCCCACCTAGGCTCTCAGGGAGAACACTCTGCTTGCCTTGAAACTCCAAATAAATTAAGTATATAACGCAGGTAGCAACTTAAATATTGTAGAACTTTTCTCCTTCCTTTCAGTCAAAACAGGGGAAGAGGTTTTTTGAATGTCATGTACCAGGTTTTCTTTTGAGAAGCAGTTTACAAAACTCAGGCTAAAATATGTTTCATATGACCTTTTCCTGGGAAGTACTGTGGCAGCCAGTCTTTCAGGAACCGGAAGAGAAATCCCGAGCAGTGCAAGTGCACATCACATCTTTTAAAAACTTCTATCCCTTCTGAGGCACAAAAAAAGAGTCTCTATTAAAAAGAAAAATGAAGATGCAAATGTGTCGTTCTTTGGTCACGTTATCAGGATTCAGTATCTTTTTTATTTCAGTTAAAAAGTTATTCACTTTCAGAGTTTTTCTAGTTTAAAGTGTCTGTGGAAAGCATAGCCTTTCTTGTGAAGAAATAATATCGATTATTATTTAGCTCCAAAGGTAGGAGCACACTGGAACTGTTGAAGTAGAAGAACTGATAGCAGTGTGGAAGCAGTGCTTGTCAGGCCACAGTGTCTGCTTCCAGCTGCCTCCTGACACAGCCGGAAACCGGACTCAGTACTCGGTTATCTGAGGGAAACCCCATAGTGGATCCATGTGAAATTTAAACAGAAGAACCTGAGTGCACAGGCTCTTTCTGCAGCAGACTGCTTCACTATTAACCACTCAATTATGGTTCTACTCAAACCTTTCTTGGTTAATTAATCTTCCAGGTGCCTTTAGCTGTTTACCTATGACATACTGCATGTCTAAATGCAAAATGACCTTTTTAAGACATATAAAAATCTATTTTTATCAGCTACATTTACAACCTTTAATGATTTATTGAGAGAAAAAATACTGAGAAAATAATTAAAATGGAAAAATTACACATCACGCTAAAGCTAACTTCTACTGAAATCACTTGTAGGAAATCGTTAGTTCTTACTTTTTTAGGCAAGTGTCACATTTATTTCAGAGGAAAAAAGTAACCTTGTATTTTAAATGACTTTGCTCTCTAGATGTTCAGTTTGAGCGCTATGTTAATGGAAAATATTTCAACACATGAACAATTAATGCTATTGGAATATGCTAGTCAAATTGAATATTACAGTAAAATTAATGTCATTTTTTGTGGAATCATAAAGAATTTAAAAGCATAGCCAGAATATTTTTTTAAAAAGTGAGAAAATGTTTGATTTTTTTTCCCGTGTAGTACATCATACAGCATACTCAACGTGCCTGTGTGTAAAACAGAAATGGTAAATCATTAGGGAGGAAAAAAAGAAGTATGTACACACACACACAATCTAGAATATTTTGGTCACAAAAGTTACACCTGCAGTAGTTGAAGGACATGAAAGAGGTGGTGATTTTAAAAAATCAAATATTTTAGAGAACAGTTAAAAGACTAGAAGCCAGGAGATTTTAAGGAGTTATACTGCCTTATGGTTATATAGAATTTTCCCAAAGCCACGTTAAAGAAGCGATGTTCTGATTTTACGGAGGGACAGAGGTGACTATGTTGCCGTGATTTACAAAATTGTGACAAGATGGAGAGCCACTGCTCAGAAGCCAGCTGTCCTGCTGTTCAGCCATATCAAAGGGCCTACAAATTAACACCATGTATTTCCAGATCTTTGTCTGCATAAGTACTCCTCCTCCTCCTAGATAAGGCCTTGGCAAGCCAGAAATTTTGCTGGTCAGATGCTGCAGTGAGTTGGAATCCAAGATTGTATACGTCTGACACTAACTTGCTACATAGTCCTTACTTGTGTTACTTAATTTGGACTTTTCATTTTACAAAAGGTTGCAATTATTTTTACTTGTGAAAGACTATATTCATACCTGAAAAGTACAAAAGCCGGTCGATGCCGGAGAGATGAGTAAAAAACCTGGCCATCTTTTCTTACGTAGAATTATTCAGTTGCACTTAGGAACTCTGCTTTACATTTTAATATTTTTTTTACCAGCAATGCCTTTAAAAACAGTTTATACAGCTGATTAACGTACTTAGCTTTTGTCTAATAATTTTGACAATCTTCATTTTTTGCTAATATAGCTTACGTCAAGGGAGCAGCCATTTTCTCATCCTTTCAGCTTTCTAAAGGAAGTCTTTGAGACTGCCTCAGTGAAGTCAAAGTTACGAATCCTTAAAAAACAACACACCAAAAATTTGAAGCCAAAGAGTGTTTTTGCATACAGTACATCTGTTAAAGAAGAGGCAATCTCAACCTGTGAGTGCTGCATCACCAAATCCCAGGGCAGGGCATTCCCCTGAGAGAGCCCGTTGCATCGACACTCCTGTTCCTAGAGGTGTGCTGACATCTGACAGCGATACTTACAACTGCACTGCCAAAAGTACTGACTGTAATAACAGATAATACTGAAGTTCCCCTTTTATCACTTGCCAAAAAAGTCTGTTCAGAATTCAACGTGTGAGGGTAAATTCAGGCTCCATCAAAGCCAGTTGGAGTTTTGCCATCAACTTTGATGGGGCCAGGAGTCCATCCGTCATGTCTTATGGATAACACAATGCAATTTCTTCAGAAAGCCAAATCTTAGCTCTGTTGTAGTCAGCTGCAAAACCCATTATACACGTCCTTCATTTAGACCAAAATTTGACTCACTGTCTTCAGTGGCCCAAGAGGTAACTCTCATATTAGTGCCTGCTCTTCTCCATTGCAGACCTGTTGTGCTGTTGTTCTTGCAGAGGCAATTCAAACATCCAGTTCTGCAATGCCACACTCAAGCAAACCTCTTAAAGAGCTACATACTGATAGGGCAAGAATCTTGACTTTAGGTACAGAGAAGTAAGTGAAGTCAAATATAGTGATATCTACGTGTAATCGGGAGTGTAAGTGACAGCAGTGTTCTGCTAGTAATCTGTGAAATTAAACAGCCTGTTATCTAAGAAAGAGATTTTCAGCGTACATTTAAATTAAAGCAGTTAATTTAATAGAAGACTGGAAATGTGTTTATTGAAGTTAAAAATGAAGAAAAAACGTAACATGGTAAAAAATGAGTATTTTAAAAAACTAAACAAAAAATAGTAAAATCTGTCGTACAAGTAAAGCTGCAAAATATTTGTCATCCCAGAGTGAGAAGCTGTATTGAATGGAAAATATAAAGGTTACTGAACAGTACCTGGGAATAAATAGATGAGTATGCAGTCTTCTAAATGGCATTTTAATTAATACAGTTGTTTTCATTTAGAGCTAAAGTAAATGTCCGCAATTCATTCTTAATCCAAGTCTAGAATACTTAAGGAGGTTGAGACATGTAGCATAAAACATACAGCCCCTTACGACTCCTATAGCAACACTAAACAGCTGAGAACAAAATAGCCTAGAGAAGGAGTGGGGCAGCAGTCCCGTTAGCTGGGTGCCGGCAGCAGAAGTGGCTGCAGGGGGTGGGTGGCCTAGGCTAAGCCAGGAAGCGGGTTTAAAGGGAGAGCGGGGTCCCCTGAGGATGTGGGATCAAGGGCACAAGGGCTTGGGAACCACTGCATCACATTCAGTACTGCATTTGCACATTACACACCTAAAATGGTAAAACTTTATCAATTTGTGTCATGAATTGTAGGTGGTGCTGCTACAGGTAGTACAATGGGTGTGAGAGGTATTGCTACAGGAGCTATAGGGTTTTGACTGCATTAAGATTTCTGACCTCAGCTGGGTCACAAAATTAACTCCAAAGAGAGATTAGAAACTACATTTACATCTCTACTGAAACTGGTGGCACTTCAGCGACTCATGAATCTTGTGTATGAGTCCTTTCACTCCTAATGATGTTTCACTACGTGTTTCTTTTTGTGTCCTCTAATGATGTTATCTGTCAAACAAATTAAAAATCAGGGAAGACTTCAGCTGTCTCCCCTTGTTTTTATTTCTTCACGTTCAATTGAATTTTTTTATTATTTCAGGTGAGCTTAGATTTTTTTCCCCTCTCAGTTATTCTGATATGATCAGTTCAGGGGGCTGAGCTGCAAAAAGAACCACATTGCTAATTCTGAAGTCTGTATGCAAATACAAGAAAGTGCATGTGCAGTGGCATTAAGAAGGGATTTAGAAATTAGGTGTTTTGAAAAGGTAAGTCAGTAATACCACATGCAAACAGATGCACACATTAGCAGGGAAGTTGCTTGCTTACCGTATTTCATACGTTTTAAATCATTTTGTTGGTGACCCTGGAATCTGCTACACTGCTTAGAAGTAATTGTTTTGGGATGGCAGCATAAGGTTGTGTAAAGTGGAGACAGGAGGAAAATAACAGGTTTTTTTTTTTTACTCTTGCATTTGTATTAAGATTATAAGAGAAATTTTGTACCTTTAGAAATAAAGGACTGAAAATACATTATCCTTTTTCTATAGGTATTAATAGCAGCATATCTGCTCACCGGTGCTGTTGGTGTGGAAGTCTGGCAAAAGCCTCTCCTGTTTGGTTATTACATTACAGACGCATTAGTAATCTTGCTTATAGGTAAGTGTCCACATCCATGCAAAACTGTACTGCTTTTTAATTATTTTGATTAGATATTTCTTATATTTCCTTCATAATTTTTTTCCATTTGTAAGTGTTGGCTAGTCCAAAAACCATATGAATAGAGCTGATTACAAGGGCTAATACTGGAAAACTTTAAAAAAGTAGATCATTTTGGAAACATTTTTCCTGACTGAATTGTTGCACACAAACAATACAGAAAATGTTCCTTATCTGCACGTGCAGTTCGGTGCAGTGTGCGAGATGGCTGGCTGGCTCTCAAAGTCTCAGGATCCCGTCGTGTCACTCAGGTAAAATGTCACTCACATTTGCATATATTATAAGTTTAATGTTTTGGCCTGCACATAAGTTTAATGTTTTGGCCTGCAGCACACTATGCTCCAAAACATTATGGATAGAAGGAATAAAGGCATTATTTAAATAATCTTAGGAAGCACAACTGTAAATCTGAAAAAGAGCCAGGTCATTTCTAAGCTCTTCTTTAGAATTACTTTCTGAACAGAAGCATTTTTCATACACAGCAATAGCCTATTATTTGCTCATTTTTTGATACGGTCAGTGTAGTTTGAAATCAGCATCGAACATTTTTCAATTGCTATAGCAAGATTGAGAACAAGAGCAGTTGCTTTTTAATGAGTTAAAAACATGGTAATCTTAGCTAAAAATGTGTGAATGCAAAATGGCTTTGATGTGTTGCTTGGAAGGTGAAGAAATTAGCATATAAATTTTAGGGATTTTTATATGAGCATACAAGTGATGAGAAGAGGGTGCCAAAAAAAGTGTTTGACGCAGACAGTCTAGACTTACATCCCAAGAAACATCTGCAGTCATTGAGCCAAATGGAGAGCTTGGGTATAGGTGCTCACCCAACGCTGACTCTAACCAGGAGCTATCTGAGCATTTGGGGGGGGACTTTTGAATCCACTGCATTGACGTGTGCTCCCACCACCCTTTCCCGTGGAGAGGCCTTCAGCAGGTACCGCCTCCAGCCTCAGCAGTGCTTCCCAGAATTCCCAGATTGGAAAGGACCCTGTGTTCAGGCTGTGCTTTCTAATGAGCATCGTGTACAAGGGCATGGTTTTGACAGTCACAGAATCACAGAATGGTTAGGGTTGGAAGGGACCTCTGAAGATCATCTTGTCCTTTGTGCTTTACCCAGAGTACAAAACCGACTGTGTGCGACCAAGATTGTACAGTCTTTTTTTTGTCAGGCCTGTTTTAGGCACTCTGAGGAAAAGAAAGAAAGGAAGAGGGAAAAATGGTGGTTGCCTTTTCAGTAGTCAACCAATTATTCAGCTTGACAGAGATGTAGCTATAAAATGCCCTCTGGTGGCTGGCAGGGCGCTGAGGGATAGGGGGTGATTTGTGCTCTCGAAGGAGCACTGCAAGTCCAGGAGAGATGGATGTTGGCTCTCCCAGAAGCGGCAGGTTAGGCCTGTGTTGGCGTTGGCTCCTAGCATGGGCTAGTCCATTGAACACGCTCGTTCTGGGCTACGCACATCGCTGCTTTTGTTCCTGTCACTAAGGCACGTGATGGCCCGTTCAGTGAGTACACTGATGGCTTCCCTTGCGCTTGGGAAACCATGGATGAAGGTTTAGTTCAAACTGTTCAACATGTTAGGAAGGTTTGTGGTAGGGAAGCATGTCAAAGTCATCAAATCTGCAGAAGCAAGCAGCCTTTTTCATACTTTACGAAAAACAGCTGCAAAGCAAGGTTTGATGGACTATTCCATTAGCATTAGAAAGAAGTACTGCTTCTGCCTCATGTGGTATGCTTGCATGAATGGATCTGTGAGCAGAGAATTGAGTACTTCTTCCATCGTTGTCCTGAGCAGAGTAGGCATAAGTAAGAGCCAAAAAATGTCTTTAAAAACATTGTCTCTCACACACTATCCGCAATGCCATTAACAGGGCAACTTTTGCAGCTTAATTATAGTTACATATGGGTTTAAAGTATGCAAGAAATGATCTTGGTTGACTCTATATTACAAAATTGTCACAGTGCTTAGTAAATCTCTTAAAAACAGATACTAAATTTAAATATTAAAAAAGTAGAATCCTTCCACTAAGGATCATGCTGATCCAGAAAGCACTGCCATTTCACCACAGGTTTGAATCTCAGCTCAGCAATAGCGATTAAGGTGGTTATCATTGGATAACCTGTGTGCACTGAATATGGATATACAAAGTTTTTAGAAGCTTGCAGTAAATTCCAGGACTCCACCATGACTGCAGAAAAAGTATCGGTCTAACCTACACCAAGGGCCAAGCAGCCAGGAAGATTAAATTATTCTCTCCCTTAGAGAGGCTGCAGCAAGTGTGTCTTGCTCAGCCAGATCCATTTGTATCAGAGAGCCCACTCTCCGGCATGCTCAGTTAAATGCCTTTGTGGCTAGCTAAAAAAGCGATGTAGTGGGCCTCTGATGCTTTTTATGAGTTAGTTTCCCAGGACCCCGAGAGGAGCCATTAAACCATAACTGGCTGTCCTTAACCATCTGATGGCATTTAGTAGTCACTAGTGATCCTTCTAACAATGAACCTGTAGCTGCTCCATCAATACTTGGCATTCGTTTCGTGCTTTTACTGTACACAACAGGAGTTCCGCTGCTGAGCCGTCACTTCTCCGAGAACAGCTGGGCTTTAGCTAGTACCTTCTGTAGCGGGAAGAAATCCAAATGACATGCACAAGAGTGGAGTTTTTCAGATGTCTTTCCTGGAGTTTCGGGGGGGGGGGGGGGGGGGGGGGNACTCTGCAAAAGCACCTCCTCAGAGGAAGCTGTGATATCACCAGGTGACAGTCACTCACTGAAAATAATGGATTTTTTATCAGGTGCCAGAACACACAAAGATATACATAAAAGTGCAGCAATACCAGTGTTTAGATTAGCTGTTTTAGGAAAGCCTCCCGAGAGAGAGCTTTATGTATGTCCCTGGGAACTGTCTAGCACACTGTGAACACCTGTAGGAAGGCCAAGTCTCGGGCTGCTCAACAGTGACCTTGGAGGACTCCCCTGTGAAGCAGAGAAACTTCTGCATAGTATTTTATGGGAATTTTTCAGCTACCCAGCAAACAGAAACCGGTAATATTCACAGGCAATGAATGCAATTCCATCCTGCAGCTCTAAAACACACACCTAGCTGGACACCAAACAAACGAAGAAGGCCATTCTCCTGTTTCCAGAGTGTGTTGTCCTGGCTGCTAGACAGAAATGCCTTTTCTCTCCTAGCATGAAAGCAGCCAGACCTTTCTAAAGTTATGTGCCCGTGTGCTCAGCTGGAACTAATTACTTCTGCTCTCAGCAAGGCTCCTGTGGCTGACACTCCAAAAGCTCTCTTGGGGTTTAACCACAATTGTCCCATAGCGTTATCTGGCTAACTAGGGTGCCTTCAAAGGGCAGCACTGGGGTGAGAGCTATCATTTATTTTCGCCCCTCCAGGGTGTCCTGAACGCCTAGCATTCCCTGTCACTGTGCTATCAGGTTGAGGGAAATATAAAATATTTACAATAAGCATTTTAAAACAGCCAATTCCCCACATAACGTCTAGTACCACAAATGATGCTATAGACTTCACAAGAAGATTTTCACTGACAGGTAAACATCAGTAGTTCAGGGAGCAGCATTACTAATTGATGATGGTTTCCATCTCACATTGCAATTAAATGACCTGTAATAGGTGCATATTCTGAATGAAGCATTTCCCATTCTTGGGACATTCATACTTGCTCTGTATGAGATAGATTTTACAATGTCTAATAAAATTTGAGTTCAGGCTGCAATGCTCCCCTCACTGGAGACACTTATGTATCTGTTTTCTTCTCTCTGACTGTTCATTTCAATGCAACTTACTGGAAATTTCTTGCAGTCTATTGAATTTGTTCAGAATTGGCTGGAGGGCTCAGAAGTTATGGTGAGAAGCACACAAACAAGCAAAGTGTTATCACGTCAGCTTCATTCCTTAGGAAGCCAGGTTGGAAAAATGACTCCTGGATGCACAGAAAGATTCCTGCTCCTTCTCAGTATTAATTGCAACCCCAAGAATAGGCTTTGTGGTTAAAGGACCACTAAAGCACGGAGTGGATATGTTGTACTTCATCAGTGTCTGGCACATGGGGCAGACAGTTCTGTAATCCAGACATTGACCTCTATGTGGTCAACAGTGCCCCAGATCTGGCTACCGAAGCCTGTGGCAAAGCTGAGACAAATTTTCAAAGTATAGGTTTGAACATGAAATGTGAATGGAGTACTAACATCTGTCAGAGATCTGAAACTTGAACTTTCTTTTAGAGTTGGGGCCAAAGCATTCAGAATTTTTTCCTATGATGCATATTGGATTGGGTTCTGTGCTGACTTTTGTAAGGTGTGTTCCTTGAAGTTGACTCCTTCTCTGAGCTACTTACATACACAAAATGAGGAGTAAATACATAAATGACCAAGCCACAACATTTGAAACATGCAAAGTATTTGCATTCTGCACAAATCAGATAGATAAGCAGTTATCCATCTAAACCAGTGCCTTGTCCCTACACTGTGTCCTATATCCTATATATCAAAGGAGGACACAGAAGTCCTTGCAGTGGGTAATTATACAGCAGCCTGTCCTTTTTTCAGTGTCAGAAAATGTTTAGGAGGCCATGGTCAAATTATAAATTTTTTCTGCCTCATACGGATGAGTCGTCCTGTAGTGATTTCCTATAGTTCCCCTTGCAAAGTGGCTGATGGTTCTGCCTTACTGATGGATAGCTGAATGATTAAATGTTAAGTGGTATGTTTTCAAAATGTTATCGCTCCGACAGGCTTTGACTAGCCTTGTTTGAAAAGTGTGGTTAACACGAGTTGGCTTCTACGTGTTTGTCACCAATTTAACATTTATTAAAGCACTCTTGTGACAGATTGTACGAGACTTCGTTGAAGTAAAGGGTGTGAAATACTCACCTGTCACTCGAGATGTAATATAAAAAGCAGTTGAGTTCATGTTTGGAGTAACTCATCTGAACCAGTCAGAACAATAACCCAGAAAACCAGAGCGCTGAAGGCCGGAGGCAGAGCAGTGTCACAGGATGCTAATTGCAAGTGGGAATGGGTTCGGTGGTGTTAGCTGTGAGGAGTCATTTCATGGGCGGTGGGAGCCCCAGAAGAGAGTCAAACAAGGGGGCTCACCTGGCGGAGTCCTTCTGGAAGCCAGCCTGGGCTTTTCAAATACAGGTACCGTTTCTCTGGTTCTTGGTTCTTGCTGTGCCCAGAAAAAGAGAATGATGTGTACATGCTGTGTGAACAGGACTACATCAAAGAAGGATCTACATCCATAAACTAATTTCTCATTCTGTACTAAATCCCTCCAAATGCTAATTGTTAGCTTACAGCTCAGTTCAAGAGAGATAAATGCAGTGTGTACTTCCTTAGACACTGAAAATAAGCTCTAAAATCAACAAGCATGATAAATGCATCCCTTTACAATCTTTATACTCAAGAAGTATCTTAGATGCAAAACATCCAAAACATACATCAACTTTGTGCATGAAGACAGTGCTCATGTTTACACTGTGCTCTTAAACCCTGTAAAATCATTTCATGCAGTGTAGATCTGTTTGGGTGTATTTTTCATCTGTCCTTAAATTGCTTAATGTATTCAGACTTCACAGGCTCAATTAGGTCTGAAAATTATATATTCATTTTCTAAGCTTTTTTTTTCCCCCAATTACTAAGTGGTTCTAAATTTGCTATTTTATATAATAATAAAACGTAATTTTATAGTTAGTGGGCAGCTCAATATGCAATTATCTGTTTGCACAACCAATTAAAAGAGTTGTCTTCTCAAGATGTGCCTGAGAAAATCACACTGTTCCATAAAAAGCTGCTGTTCCAGTTACAAGTTCTAAATGTTCACCTTTGGATGAAGCTTGCTTCCAGGCGCTGATCAGTGCGCTAAACGTTCAGTGTGTTAAGATATTTTCATGTGTCTAGCTGCTCTACATGTGGAAGAAATTTGGAAAAAACAGGGAAAAAGTATTTAAAGATTTTTCCAAGCTAATATTGAGGCCTAAATATTTTTAATCTTAATTTTTTGTCAGGTGGCGAAGAAAAGTAAATGATAACATCCCATTTTGTTAAAGCAAGCATTGTCTATGATGAATTATTAACTTAGAGATAGAAAGGCCAAGCAGTACACTGAAGAAGGCCATGTGGAGGTGTGGGCAACTGAAGAACAGGATAGGAGGGTGATAGTATTTCATTTGTAGGCTGAAATGCAACTACAACTGCCTACTGTTAAAGAGTTGATTTTTACTGAGCTCAACTTATGCAATATGCCCGGGAGAAGGTCTGCACAGACCTCTTCACTGCCTCCCAAATGGGAGGAATGCTCTGGGGAGTCTTTTTTTGGGGAAGCACAGCAGGGATGGAAGGGTACTTTCCTGAACAAATTCCCACTGTTTCCAGTGTGGTGTTCACCTAAAATTACATCCCTGTATTGCACTGTCTCATTTCTGAACTATCAGGAACAGCCAATTCTTAACAAATAATATTTCAGTGCTTTTCTTAGGACAGTTTAAGGATGGTTCACTTGTCAGGAACTTACCAACAAACGTGATTTACGATAGCAAAGGTGCAGAGAAGCTAAATAGCTAAGATAAACATTGTCCTTCCTTTGAAGCAGTATAATTTGTTTTAAAATAGGGGTTTAGGTGTCTTGGCTACCTACTTGGAGTTGCTTTTTTATTTAGTGGTGTTTACAGTCTGTGAAGTTTGGTGTATTCAGGAACATGGCTACCTGCGATAGGCTTTCTACCTTTGTCTGAATGCCAGTGTGGGGCTCTTATGTTGGTTACTGAAATAGCATTTTCCAGAACTGACAGTAGTGTCAGCAGTTCGTTTCTGGCCATACCCTCTCTTTCTCTACAGCAAGCAAGTCTGCATTTTGCACAAATGCCTAAATTAACTCAGGTACAGCAGCCACACTAAGTAACTGCAGGGTGTCACGGAAACATAACCCGGCTGTTTTCAGGTCTTCAGTAGTCTTTAGGACATGATTTAAGATGCTGTCATGTAACTAAGCTTAAATCCATTAATGTTAGTCTAGACTAACGCTGGGAACAAATGTGTTAGCTTTCCTTTTTTTTTTTTTTTAATTCACTCAGCAATATCACACAAGTAACACCTTAGAGTTTTGGAACTGAATTTGAAAGTACCTAATGAAATCTCAAGTTGTCACTAGAAGTGATGGGAATTCTCTTTTTGATCCCTTTTACACACATGCATATATATAAAAAAAATATATATTTGCATGTGTGTGTATGTATCTGTGTGTGTGTGTATATATATATTTGGAAAACAAGATATACCTTTATTTCTGACATGTCTCTAATGCTGAATTCCGGAATGCATTGTTTTTTGTTTGTTTGTTTGTTTGTTTTTTAATATGGACAAAATAATTCCTGATAAAGAGCTTTGCAAATGCTTATTTCTCTGAAAATGGAGTCAAGATAGTGCAAGGCAGAGGACTGACCATAGGATTGTACCTAAATCTGAGGATTTGGGCTTGATACCCTCAGCCTAGCGTGACACAAGAATTCCCTGTGTGTATCTGTGCCACCCATCTGTGCTGTAGTATTTCTGCCTTTAATACAGGCCTGTGTTCTTACATTTGGGTCTCAGAATTTAAATCAGCTGGAAAATGGGGGAAAACATTAAAGGAGAAATTAAAAAACACTGGAACATCAGTAATACTTCTAATAAACACTCGACGAGTTCTATTTTCTGTAACGTGTTAAAAATGCCTAATACACTAAACTTGCATTTTTTAATGATTTTAAAATAGAATATGTGCTTTTAGGACGTTAAAAAAAGAAAAAAAAAAGCTCCATCATCATCATTTGGGCAGTGCCTGGGCGGCTGAGCGCCAGAGAGACAGCAGTGGGTTTGCTTTCCAGGCTGCACCTTTTGTTCCCCAGACCAGCAGGGAATGGCAGCAATGCGGAAGCAGCAGTTTAGCTCCTGGTCACAAAGGGATCCTTAATGCCAATTAAAAAGCAGACTTAATGAGTACCAAAAGCAGCCCCCAAGCCAGGCCTCCTTAGCTAAAAAAAGGTGGGAAAGCAACATGTTGTAGGAAATGATGGAATTTTGAAAATCCCATAAGAAACAGGGGAACACCCTTTGCTTTCCCTACTGCGTCCTCAGCTCTCGCTCTGTTAAAACCGAAGCCGTATAAAAATACAGAGGAGTAACTGGTGTAACTGCCCCATTCGGAAAGTGGCTTTTAGCTAGCTGGGGGATTGTTTGTGGTCAGTGTGTTATTTCTAAATAAAATGGCACTTCATAAAAATAACAAATTGTTGGCAACCATTGCTCTTTGAATTCTATTTCTAGTTCTAGTCTCTATTTCTGTTCCTCTCTGCTGCTTTTCTCCTAACAAATCAAACTTCAGGATTGCAGCAGGAAATTTAGATTTAACCTCAAGAGTCAATGTTTTGTCTCATGTCTGCTCTAATGTGATACAGATGTTGGAACTGCTGTACGTAACTCAAGATTTTATTGAACTAGCCCTCCCTGCCTAATAGAAAACATAGCTAACCGGAGTGCACATTAAACACAGATCATTCTGAAGGCACTAAGCTTGCAAATTTTAGAAATACTATTTACAGAATACTTGGGATAGTACTTCAATTGCACATCCTTCAGCTGTTTGATACAGAGTTCCTGCCATGGTAAAGAAGCAGAGCTCTTTATCTTACTTGTTTTAAAAAGCAAAACCAACAAGTAAACACATAAAAATGCAATACCTGAAATTATTTACAGGCTGGATAATCTTTTTTTTTTCAAATTCTTTGTTTCTTCCTCTTTAAAAGATAACCAGAAAGACTGGAAAAATAGATTATCTATTGCATCCCTTTTACTTCTTCTGTTTTTCAACAATCCTGATCTCCACTATTCCTGCTTTTTTAAGTTTTCCTTCTCTTGAGTTGCCACTCTGGCCAGAGCGTGCTAAACACTTGGGTATGTCTTTGATGAGGACTGAACGGTAAACAGTGACATTTCTTGAGAGTCTGCTATGCCGCATTAGCCCCAGTACAAAGTCTTCTGAAATCAGTTCTTTCCTCTGTTCATTCTTATTTTTCCTGATTTCTAATAATGAGATTAAAGTTTGCTACTTTTCTGTACAAACAGTACACTGCATTTCTTAAATGAGATTTTTTTAAGGTAAAACCAGAAGGTTTACAACATCAGAGTGCTTTTCTTGCCTATAACAAAATAGGAATTATGTATTAATTTAGTGCACCAAAACCAATCCTCGTGCCTTATAATATAAAAGCCAGGCAGAAATATGCTACCCAGAGCAACCTCCAAGCAGCAAACAGACCACGGAAAAGCCCTTGATACACAGAAAGTGGGGAAAAAAACCCAAACCAAAACCAAACAGCTCTGCAGGGAAACACATAGAAAATGGGTGTCACAGGTTAAAAAAGGATTATATATATTTTCACCAGTTTTAGGCTGACTAATACTGTTGCTTTTTCATTTAAACCTTGAACTTCCACTTCTTGCTGGAGGTCTTCTTTGACCCTTGGGTGGACCCACGTATTTGGGATGTGGGTGTTAGACAGGGTACAATTGGGGCTTCAGGCGGCTCCAGGGCTGCCAGCAGCTGTGTTGGCAATACCCGCAGCAATGCAGATAGACACAGCGTTAGCAAAGGTGAATTCCTTGTCCTTCGTGGGTTAAAGCTGAGCTCCAGAAAGGTCACAGCTGTATTAAAAAAAAATAGTAAAAAACCTCACTCGTTCAAGTGATGGCCATATCATGAAAATTAATTAATTCATTTATTTCAGCCATTGTATCAGCAAAGCAGATCATTAGTTGAACCTTAGGATATTGAACTATAAACCTGTTATTTCCCCAGTAATGTGGGCAGCCCTGTTTGAGGTTAATTGTCTTTATATATTCCATTGGAAAGCTTTTGGTGTCAGACTTGGGTTTTTTTCTGCATAGACAGAGAGGAGCTCATGCAAAATGGGGCTGTGATCTTTCTTGGGTCCAGCAAAGGAACCTGTATGACAAATAACTGATCCTACCTACTAACTGCATCAGAATTTTTAAAAATTTTTCTGGTCTTGTTGCTCGTTACACAAGAAAATCTGTATCAGCAACTATTTCTAGCAGCTAACTTTTGGAAAAATGAGGAAGGTTTTATTATTGCCTAAAGCCTCCAAACTCAGTTCGGATCCTGTAACGAGTACAGGAATACCGAGTCATTTTAAAAATAGCACACTGGCTCTGTTATCATATGAGAAAACTCTGAGGTCATCAGTGTAGCAGGACTGTATATCATTACATATGAATCTTTTTCTCTTCTAGGCTTCAGTTTATTTCTTTCATTTCCACAAACACTATACAACATTCACAGGTAAGTTAATTAACATTAAATAAGTTCTAGCCCTTTCCATTTAATTCTGTATATTTAACAGTTTCCTCACTTGAGAAATAAATGTAATACTTGAAGTAGCTTAGCTTCTTTCAGCCAGATGCTGTCCTGATAATGTAGTAAAAGGTTTTTCTGGTCAATTTTGAGAATCTGACTGGTTTCTTTCCCGTGTTTATAACTCCTCTCCTCTTCCTTTCACTTGCCATTCTCCAGGCAGTCTCATGCTGCTCCTGCATAGTAAACTGATGAAAGCTCTGTAGTTATAAACACAGCATTTTATTCGTGGTCAAATATGATTTGTAACTTCTACCTGTGCTAGTTAAAATTCTGTAGCCGATCATCCTGCACTCCATGAAGGACTTTATTGTCTTCCAGATCCTTCTGTAAAACTCTTCTATGTATGAAGTCTGCAGACAATTGCCATCAGATACAGGCTAGGCAGGTTGCAAGCTGTGATTACATCTAAGAGTTGGCTTGCTGCACCTAGGCATTTTATACACAGTTAGTCTATACTCCGATGGCCTATTTTTATTAATACTGCTTGCCTTCCTCTAGTATTTGCTAGCTCATTTCACTTGTCTGTCACATCAGGTCTCTCAGATCCTAAGTGTCCTGGAGGAGGGGCTGTCACTGCCTCTCTTCAGGAATTAGTGACAATTAATATTAACATTTAAATTTTTGAAAGACTATAAGAAAGACAATAACACTTCGTTCCTACACAGCCCTTTTCATGTTGCAGTACTCAGTGTAGCTGATAAAAGCATGAATAGCCCTGAGTTTGGGGCAGGAAGAGTGGAGAGTCAGGAGATGTGGGGCAGGAAAGGCTGAGGACCTGCAGAAAGGCTGGGTTTTGGGGCAGGAAAGGCTGAGGACCTGCGGAAAGGCTGAGGACCTGCAGAAAGGCTGGGTTTTGGGGCAGGGTGCTGGGAGCAGCAGCAGGAGGTGGCTGGGGACGAGTGGTGTAAGGGACTCTGGTTCACAGAAGACTGGGAGAAGGAGGACAGCACCTTGGGCATGTCAGTCCCTGGCAGTAGCAGCATTTGCCCCAATGAATATCTAGTTTTTGCTTTCTTTCCTCTCATGTCAGGACTTTTGTTTAGTGTTTTCCTTTTCAAGTCATCATTTGACATAGTTTCTCTCAAGCGTTCCGGTGGGTTTATCATTCCTCTGAACAGAAGAGTACAGTAATTCTAAACATCCAGTCAGGGTTGCTTGAAGGATGCCCACACAAGTTATTTGGTGATGAGGAATTTGAGTTTTCCAATCATCTCCTCTCTTTCTTCATCCTGCTGCCTGTTCTCAGTTGTTATTTTATCAGGAGAATATTCTTTTTTTGGAATGAGAAAGATATTTATTGGGGTTTTTGTCTAGCTGTTTCTATAAATACAAATGTTCAGAGATTTTAAACAGGACATTTCCCAGTACACTTCAAACACAGGATTGCTCTTCTCAACTATTGGTATGAATAAATGGTTTAATGGTAGTGAACTTTAGTAAATTAAACCTCCTACTCCTTTTATAACCTCTCAGTGAGTTTTGCCTGAGTGAGAAAGATGAAAGATAGATGCAAAAGCTCTTGATCTTACAGTTACCTTTTTCCTAGCTGACAGAAAATGCAGTCATTTACTGCCTTCAATAGTACTACCTTTAAAAGACAGCTTAAAATATCCAAGAAAACACAATGCATCATTAATTTTCCTGTCCTCTAATTAGCAAAAAAAGCCTCCCCTTTAGGCTGTACTTTGGCAACGGTGCAGGATTGTCTAGCAGCATCAGCTCTAGACCTAAACGACAGCAATGCCTACCAGCCATGTGCTTGAGTGTGTTGCCACTGAAAATATGGGGCATATTGGCTGAAGTAATTTCAAGCCTCGTGTCATCCTCTAAGAAAACGTATATTTTAAATTCACCGCAAGCCTGCATGCTGTGCGTTTGGATGACAACTACAACAACGGAGCTACTGCAGCTCACTTTGTGTGCAATGATGAGCTGGTGAAGCTGACCAGAAGCTACGTGAATAAAACTACATCATTTTATCCCAGAAATAAATGTTACACTTTCTTGTAAAATGTCTGGGTATCTTGCACATTTGCACAGGTAGTTGTGTTGCAAGATGAATTCTTGAGTTTGAAGTTACTGTGTGGAAATAGAACGGATAAATTTTCTTACTCCATAAAATGATTGTATTTATTTGCAGAGCACATTTAAAGAAAACACTGAAGAATGATTCTTTGTATGAAGGACTCCTACCTCTTGTGTCACCTCTGTTGCTGTTCATTCTTCTTACAGTCTGGGTGGTTTTATCTCCAGGCAACATATTAGCAAAGCAACCAAGATTGTTTTTATGGATGGTTGGGGTTGCTTTCTCAAACGTTATTGTAAGTATGTTTGTGGTGGTGGTATTATTTAGAGATAGCTTTCTATTTTTATGTAAATAACCAGAAGGGAACAGAAACTGTAGTTAAAACTGAGCAGAATCACACTGCTCTTCTACCTCTGTGTTACCCTCTCTTGTATAAAAATGCACCACAGCAGTTGTCTGGACACTTACAGTACTGCAATACCTACTCTAGCACAGCATAACGTTTTTATGAGGGTTCTTTTTTTTCTGGGGAGTTTATGAACAGACCTGGGGAGTCCTTACTTCCAGAAATACAACAGATATTCCCCAACATATAGGCAGAACTGGGGACTTGTCTAAAGTAAAAGAAACCTCAACATAAGCATCGATTTACCAGCGAGAGGAGGGGGGGTTGTAGCTTTCGCCTGCTGTTGTGCCCATTAGCGTGGTACATGCATTCCTGTATCCTACAGCTCAGCTGAGCCCGCATTTTCCCATCACTGTTCAGAATAAGCGTTTTTGTAGCGAAAGACATAAAGAGGTGCAGGGGCCTTGCAATGGCTCTCTGCCCACAGGTTAGTTTCTCCCATACATCATTGTGACCAATTTCCCCCTTTTAATGCCTGTGAGGCAACATAAACCTCAGTGAAGTAATAACAAGGGCAGCCAGGCAGTAATGCTGAGCACTGCAGTTAACCCAGGGCTTTCTTCGCCGGAAGAGGCCCTTTGCCTCTCTTCCTGCCAGGAGAGAGGCAAGGGAGCTGCAGCCAGGTAGAAGCATGTTCCTCCATTTAATGCTAAAATACCCTAAGGGGTAGTGACTACTGTCATTTTAGGAAAATACTCTCCAACACCATCTAAAATTGTGTCACTGCGCAACACTACCTCCAATTTAAAAAATGAAAGGCTTGAAGTGCCTTGCATTATGAGAGAGATCTTTAAAAATGCGGGATTTTAAAAGAGAAAGGATAACCCCTCTAGAAATTTGTATTCAGGAATGCAAAAGAAATCATAATAATTTTGATGCTTGTTAGATGTATCCTACAAATGTACATTTCTGAGGGTCACAAATCAAACGGTTCCATCTTAAGGACTTAATCTCACAACAGTTAGGTTATTTTCAGAAGTATAAGCTTATTGTATGCATTTTTCATTACCTAATCTACCCCTTTTTCTTAAGAGAACAGTGTAGATTCCTAAATGAGAAATACAATTATTTCATACCAGTGGGGAAAGTGCTTTCAGAGTTTAGCAGATGGCAGGTTCTGCACATACGTCTTAACCAACTGAGAGCAATTGTGGCAGGATGCTTGCAGAAGTAAAATAGCATGGCAAACCAGAAGTTTCTTTGTAGACGACAGTTTATTAGCCATTGAGTGCAACGCATATTCTTCAGGCCTTGTTTTTTATTTTACTGAAACATCTACTGCAGTGTTAGAAATTCGCGTGAATTAAAAATGTATGCATGTTAGTGGAAATTATTAACATTGTAAAAGCAAGCATTAAAAATGTATGGGTGTTAGTTGGAATTTATAACATTTTAAAAGTGAAAAACAAGCCTGTATTTCCTTTCACCTCCTCTGGTCCCTTAAACACACACGTTTCCTCCAGCATCAGAGTAAGGCTTGTCATGGTGATGCTTTTCTTCTCCACGATACTCTGACACACTGGGTTTCCATTATCTGTTCTGTAGACCACAGACTGCAGCCCATGTTTCTCTACCTGCCAGTATCTTGAACATCTCATGCCTTTGACAACATATTTAGTTGCCCAGCAGATCCCTTGGGCTAAATGCCTGGTCTCAGACCTGGCCTCGCTCAGACCTGGCCTCGTAGTCGTGCAATGTCAGGACGAGTAGGGAAGGCGATGGCGTCCTGGGAGCGGGCAGAAAGATGGGCCATTTCCAGCATTTTTGGCTATACTAAGGAAAAAAGGCCTCTGAGGCCTAAGAAAGGAAAGCTGCTTATCCCTGAGAGGAGGACTTCTTTCCCCAGTCCCCACGGCTGGCAGTGGGACTGCCTATGGGTTGACCACCCCTGTTGCCGAGAGGCTCAGACCTTGCTTTGAGATTTGGTTATAGGGCAACTCTCAGAAATATCCAGGTCTGAGCAAATCACCACGGAGCACAACTGTCACAGCTCCCACTTAGGAAGCCCTCAGAGGCACGTGTTCGAGTCCAGGAGGAGGGGACAGAGTGGGTATGTCCCGTGGAGGGGACCTTCAGCCATCACCATAGCAGGAGCACAGCGGCCAACGTGGTGGCCAGCTGATGAGTGGGGCAGCTCAGACTGAGGAGATGCTTCATGAGGAACCTCCCAGGGGAGATGGTAAGAGAGAAGATGCTAAGGGCCTAGCCAGGGGTACAAACCACAGTCGCTAGAGGTTTGAATTCAGGAGGACCAGGGTAGCATTGCAGGGTGTGGACGAGGGGGATGGAAAAGCACAGCACATAGTCCCATAGCCTTACCTTTTCTTTCCAGTCTGCCTCTCCAGACTCCAGGGCTTTCATCTCCTAATGCTGTTTTTGCCTTATTTGTAGTGTAAGTCAGTGCTTCAGGACCAGGGGGAATAAGGAACTGAGGGAGGAGTGCAGACCATAGTCCATTTTGCGGTCCTGTGATACTCTGAAGGTTAATAATTGCTCCGAATATTAATAAGCAATCTTTATGAAAAATCGAGTACTGTACTTAGCATGGTGTAATAACGGTTTAAACCAATGTGAAATCCAACCTCTGGACAGGTGCAATTATTCAGTCAGAAAAATCATAGCATATAGATTGCTTTAGCAATTTCTGATACCCTCTGGAATGATTCCCAATGGATTCATAAAACTAGTGTTATTCAAAAAACTCATAAACAGTACTGATAATGCATTGTAAGCAAAAATGTTTACATTAGGTACAAATGCTTACTTTTTGCGTTATTGAAAGTTCATTATTTTTTCATGGTTTACTTTTGCATTCTTCAGTTTCCACAGCACAGACAGTAAAGTCAGTATTTTTTCCCTATGGTCAGACTCCTACTGCTGCTGTCATAGGATTTCAGGCACTGCACAGGGAATGAATTTTTCATTCTTTTACTGTTTTCAGGATACATAAAATCTATTTTTAACCACATTTAAATTTTGATAGAAACTTAAATCAAAACAATATTTCAGCTGTGCCTAAATTCCTTTTTCTTTTTAAAAGGGTAGTGTATATGAGACACATTTCTTAAGGAGTCTAAACCAGGTGAAACACTTAGGCACACTTAACTGGTTTTAAAAATCTGAACATCAACTCATTACGTTTCAAGAACTCAGTAAAATTAAGCTAATTGCTTTCAGTGAAACCATGCACCATGCATTCATTTTTTCTGCCATTCTGAGTGGGATGCCTTTCCCTGGGCCCCCAGCTACATCTCCAGGGAGTCCACCACCATGATTGAGCCAAGAAAATGGAGTTTTAGTACGTGAAGGAGTGCTAGAAAAGAAAAACAGGATTTAAAAGTGGCATATATTACCTTCCCTCCCTTCTAGACAATGAACCAGAATATATTTCTGTCATGCCATGTGATTAAAATACCAGTATGCTCTCCCAGTGATTAAGTGGTGGCACATTTGATTTGGGGTCACAACTTTACGAGCCTGTGTGAAAGCATGAGGTGTCAAACAACTCCCCTTTTGTGAAGATGTGCTTCGGCTCATAAAGCAAAGCGTGTCGAAACACTGTGTCCAGAAAAGATGTGTGTATTTTAAATTACTTGTAATAAAGTGCTTTAAGACTCACAGACAATAAGGCACAAAGGTCTATCTATGGTAGTCCTCACACCAGAAACAAGCCCCATTTTGAACTCTAGCCTTGTTTTCCCCTCATCAAAAGCAACCCGCGGAGAAAATGGACGTACTTTTGCCTAGACCCCCGGGCTGACCCAGCGCTTCTCACCTGGTGCCTTTTGCTCCGACAGTGCAAGGTGATCATCTGCCAGATGAGCAGCACCCGGCCGGAGCTTTTCCACTGGTTCCTCTTCCCGCTGGCGCTGGTGGTCTATGCAGCTATCTCTGGGCTGCTGGGCTGGACGGAAGAAGCAGTGCTCGCCGTGTTCACCACACTGGTCACGGCCGCCCACGTGCACTACGGGGTCTGCGTGGTGAGCTGGTGCCTCCAAAGCAGCCATGGGAGAGCTGCACTGGGCTGGGGAGGAAGATGGGATCTAGGAACGGTTTCTATGCTGTCTAGCTGGGACAGTGGCCGGGAGTCTGAATGTTCAGTTATGGGGTTTTTTTCTGTGTATTGTTTTATTTAGGCTAAAGTTTAAAACAAAAGTCAGTTTACTGCAGGCAGTGCCTTTTCGCATGTGCAGCAACTTCAGTGACTTGAATTATTCCAGTGTAGCCGCCTGGTTACGGCTTTAAACCCATCACAATCAGAATATTTATGGACTGGTTTTATGTAGCAGTCGACCCACGTGGCATGAATACTCCCACCCCTTTTTTTCCCCTTTCTTCTTCCTGAGGTTACTGGACTGAAAAAATAGGAAGGTAAAATGCAAAGTGACATGAATAGAATTCATAAAATAAGGTTAACTTTGCTTTGAATCTGCAACCAAAATAGCTGTCCCAATTTCTAATCTTTTCTTGGCCCTCTGTTAGCATCTCTCAAGCTGGAGACGTGAATGGTTTTCCAGTTCATTCAGTCTTACCAGCACGTTTTTGGGTCTGCTAGATATCAGTTTTGTCATTTATTGTCATCTGAATTACTGCTTAAATTCATTTTTCCTCAGTTAATGCCCTCTTTTCTAAAGAGTATTGTCAAATAATCCTTAGGAAAGTGTCTTAATGGGGGTTTGCTTTTAGATAAAACACCTTGCATGGCAAAGATCTAATTTCACAGGGAGTTGGTCAGCATTCTTTTATTTAAGATGATACACCATTGGGATGTAAGGATTTGTCTTTGAAAGAAGCCTTTTGCCAGCAGACATTGGCGTCATAGTAGATTTTACCTCAGCACTGATATGGGCCAGTCAGTGAAGGTCAGAATGGAAATACCTGGTCAAAATTCACTATTGACCAAGGGGGCCCAGCTCCATCACAGTTTGTGCCATCTGTGAATCTGGTCTGTAGCGATTTAACTTCCCATTAGTGTGCTGCAAGAGGAGTGTAAAGAACACAGCTCGCTCTCTTGCTTGAATGCTTGTGGGTCCCCATGTACTCTTAGATCCCCAACTATGCAAGAACTGTGGTTGGGTCATCCCCTCTCTGACTGGGAGAAGAGAGACGGTGAATTGTGAAGCACGTACAAAACTGGGTGCTAATCTTCTCTATGATTTCTCTTTAGGGGAGGCAGCTGAGTGAGCACTTGAACATTTACATCTTTTCCCTGAAGAAACGTGTCCAAGAGTGAACACCTGCACTATGATCAGACTGTAAGACTTGATGTGGAGATTCGCAGCTCTTCTGGTGTGATAAATAGTTGGAATTAATCTGATTAAAATAACCAAAGAATAGAATAGTCCAGATATCCAAACCACTGCGACAACGAGCTATGCATCAAGATGCTTCATCTCAGAGGAAGATTCCCGTCCAGCAGAGAAGTGTTTACCAAGTTGTTCTGCTGCTAATATTTATTCTCTTCACTAATGCCATGTTACTACCTGCTCTGAAGCTTTTGTCTTCCTCCTCCTTGCCGCCATGTCCAAAGTCCTGGATAAATCCATGCCAGGTTACATGAGATCCCTGGTGGTTTATAACCAGCACTGGTTTTGCCCAGCCTCATCACCAGTGGGATCCCAGCAATGCAAACCCTCCCTGTATGTCCTTCCCACTCAGACATCTGTGCCTGCTTCATTTTCCATATTTATTTTCTCATAACTCATTTCTTCCATACAACCTCCTGAAGGGCTTACGCACATTCAGTCTTTTCCTCACCTCAGATGAATGTGTGAAGAAAAGAGAATGAACTCAGAGAGCTATGGGTACAGTAAAGTGTTTTGGAAACGTGTGATTTTTTTTCCCCCAGCATTAAGATGAATCTCAGCTGACCTGTATCTGTCAGAAATGCAGGCTCCGTACAGCAGCAGCTGGCCTTTATACTTATTTTCTAGGCAGTAACAAGCGCATTGTTGTTATTTCGGTAGCAACAAGCAATATACCCTACAAGGTAACCAGCTGAGAATAAATTTGGCCAAGAAACCTTTGAAGATTCTCATATTTCGCTGCAAAACTAGTTAGTCAAACTTCATCTATGAGTGCGAAATGCTAAGCAAATAATTATTTGCCTGTGTACTTGAAACAAATTCATGTGGTTTTAGATAATGACAAAAAAAAGGAATTGAGACAAGAAAAGCGTTTTTTAGATATTACACATTTGCATGCAGATGTAAACTGCTCACTTCATCTATAATATATGTAGGTTTTCTGCGTGCCTTGGAGGAAGGAGTAGGAATTTGAGTTTCATCTCTTTTCATGCGCTGCCCTAGCCAGAGGGGCTCTGTGGCCTTGAAGCACTAATGAAACAATCATCTGTCCACTTTCCCCAAGGTAAGCATTAGATTACATTTCTTGCACAGAGGGATGTGACTGACTGACTGGCATGTTTATTAACTAGTTAACTATCTCACTTGCCAGAAGCAGGGCAGAAGCATAGTTGTTGACCTGCTGAGCCGTAAGTTCACCTTCTTCAGTTTCTTAGACCATTTCTCTGGCTTTATCACTAGCCTAATCATTTTTTCCCCAGTTAACGTACCCTTACATCAGTAGCTCCTATTAATATTTTCAGCTGAGCGCCAACTAGTCGTATCTTTCTGAACAGCTTCAATTTAAGTTTGTACCTCCTGTTAGAGTAACTGACCTACCACAACGTCAGGAGGGCTGACTTCCCCTGGCAGCCCTTACCGTAGGCACCAGGGGAGAAGCCTGCACATCAGCTTCCCCTCTTCACAAAGCGGAAACACCACACCGATTTGTAAAGTTTCTTATGGTTTGAAAGTGTGCATGTTCCACCTACCAAACATGTTGTGCATGTTGAGGGTCCCACCGCCCAAATGAACATCATACTACAGACACGTTTCAAGCAGCTTAAGGTTTGAGTTAGGCAGAGGACACAGGTCATCCTGTTAATGCTGGTTTGGAGATTTTGTTGCGAGCGCTGCAGGGAAGGGAGGCTCCCGCACCCTCTGGCACTGCTGCGGTCCAGCTCCGGGGCTGCAGCTGGAATGAGCTGTGTCTTCCAGCCTTCCTCCCAGCTGGTGGGGTGGCCGTGGCCGTGCCCCTGCCCTGCATGATGCCCAGGGAGCGTGGGGTCTCCACCAAGGCGCTCCCTAACTGCCCACACTCTCTTTCTTACAGTAAGGCTGACGGCTGTTTATTTAATGAGGGACGCTAAAAAAGGCAGTTCTGACTGTGTTTGAAGGGGAATGACGAGTTTGATGTAGGCATGCACCCTGCAATCTCACTGTTTGATGAAGTTAAATATTACATCTGATACCAGATATGCTGCCACAAAAGTCTCACCTATTTCAACAACTTATATTTAACCCATCCATCAAAAGTATCTGGAGGAAGTCCTGATGAGAAAAGAATTAGAATAAGATAAACAAAACCACCTCTGGATTGAATGTGGTTGTACTGGAGGAACTTTGTGGACAGGCTTCCCTTTTCCCTCCGTCTTGCACTTATTTATGGAACAGTTGGAAATAAGGGTCACAGAAGCAGCACAATTTGATGCACTGTAATGGAGTATTTTGAAATATTTCATTAAATGAAATTACAAAACTTGACCTGCCACAACCTGCCTGCACTTCTACCTTTCTAAAGAGAAATACAGTATCCCTTCCAAAGGAAATTAAGCTCTGGACAGCTTTTTCACATTCTATATGAAGACATGGCAAAGAACTTTCTTTTTCCTTTTCAAAGCAACTTGTCACTACAATCTCTATAAAGACAAGTATAAAAACAGATCATGTATTGCACAGTGTACACGTTGAATTGTTAGCCATCTTAGATGGCAACTGGTTCAATGAATGGGAATAAAAATGCTTTGTTCATAGGGCGGTATGGTCACAGATTTATTTTGCAAAGTCAGATAATGGTATGAAGATGACCTAACAGCCTAACGACAATTTTTTTGGTCACAACATTGTGGCAGGAAGTTTTCAACTATTTGAGCTGGAAAATATATTACTTCTTTTTTATGCTGTCAAGTATTTGCACTAGCCCAAATACATGCCTCCCCCCTAATCTCATGAAAATCAACTAAACTAGCACTGGCCTCCCAGGTTTGAGCGCCCGGGTTGGAAAGGGGCTCCCCTACTCCTGGCCTCATCCTCCCTCCTCTACCAGAAACCTTCCCTAAGTGGGGCTGGGCAGTGGCTCAGCCTCAGCCCCAGCCCCAGCCCTGGGGATACCCGAAGGCAGTGGGAGGGCTCAGACTGACCTATTGGTGGTGGGACACAACCAGGTAGCTTCAACCCATGGCAGAAAGAGGTCCTGACCCAAGGCTCAAACCCCTGGAGATTTAGCAGCAACTACAGCAGCAACATTGCTCATGCTGCAAAAGATCAGAGCTGTGAGAATTCCAATCAAGTTTCCTCCTTTTCTCCCCAAACCCTAATATTTTAATCATCTAAAATGTAGGGTGGCTTTTAGGTGCTGCACTGAAGATTCATCCCTGAATACTTGGCCATTGCAAGAAAAGTCCACTGGGAGCTTCAGTGCCCTTGCTCTAGTACTCTCTTCATCTCCTGGCTGCTGTGAGTTTTGCTTTTGCTGTATCAAAACTGAGATACAACAAGAGATTTAGTACTCTGAAATAGGAAAGCATTTACCATAAAGAAGAATGTTCTGTTTACATGCATGTACATACAATGCATTTTCTTTTTTGATTTGTAGAAGGGGATACAGTTGCTGAGCTCTTGGGGAAACAGATACTACCTACACACACAGAATAAGTGAACTTTTTTTTTTTTTAAAAGAAGCTAACTTTTTATTCCTGCTCCCATATGTAGTCACTAATGAAACAAAAATATGTATTTAAACCAGGAAAGTATTATTTTAGAATGTTTCGAATAGTCTCTAGAGCTAGACAGATTTTAACATATATTTTTTTATTAAATATGTAAAAAGATAAACGCAAGTCAAGTTATTCACATATTCAGACAAAAATCTACCCTACCATGCGACAATTTGTGGATAATGTAAAATGACTGATACATCTGAATAAGACTTTTTGTATCTATTATGCCATTACTTATCTATTTATAATTAACAATACATATGTTTACATTCCTTTCAGTTTACATTTAATATAGAACCAAAGCTTTATGGTGTGCTATTTAGTAAAGGTAATTACAAATGCATATTAAAACCGTAACGGAATAATGGGTTACTCATGGGGGTGGGGGGAGAAGGACAACTCTTTCCCCTTTCAGAGCATCGCTCTCCCCTCAGCACAGCCAAATTTCTAGTGCCCACGAGGTACTTTACTGCCCCGGCTCCCTACGTCAGTCACTTCCCCCTTGATAGAAGCAGTGAGAGGGCTGTGGTCCTCAGACCAGAAAGAGGGTATAAGGAATTTTCAGGAAACGAAGTTCAGCTTTTTTTAAAGATTTTTTAAAAATGTGCTTCAAAGACAGAAAAGGAAGAGAGGCACAACAGCCTGGCTACCAACCCGCCGGGGAGCTCAGCAACCCAACCGTTTGCACCGTTAGAATAACATTTTCTCTTGAAGTGCTTTCCATGCATCTGCTCGAGTACTAGCAGCAGGACGAACTACAGTAAGCAGAGACTGGTGCTGATGAAATTAAGTTTATAGCCTAATCCCAAACTCCTTGCCCCATCAGAAATCCCACACAGGTTAAAGGACGTTCTGGAGACTGGACAAAAATTAGTAACTGCTCTTCGGTTCAACAGTATTATGAAGAACTACCGTTTATTACAATGACAATTGTAATAAGTACATATGTTCTAATAAACACAAATACAACAAAAATGACAATTCCCCCATTTGTGGTGATTCTTGGAAATACTTATTTTGGAATATACACATTTTTATAAACCAGACCTTATTTGTAACCAATCGAAACAGGAAAGGAAAGCGCTGGCCTGCAGGTTGCAGTACTGTTACTTCATCACCGGGTAGGACGTGAGGTCAATGCTGGAGGCAGGGCTGGGAAACCTTCAGCCCGCAGGGTCCAGAAACTCTTCTGCTGAGCAGGGGGAGCAATCAAGGAACTGGAAATACCTGTTCTAATGCTTAACAGTATTTTATATATTGTCTGTGATGCAACACAACAGCAGGGATCTCACATTTAACTAAGAGCCACTTAGCTGCAAAAGATTGATTAGGAACAGAAAACTGCGCGTGCATGTGTGTGTGTGTGCTGCGGGTCGATTAACTGAAAACCTTTCTATGGAAGCGTAAGCTGGGAACTTATGCTTTAGGAGCGCTTGAAGGTTTAAGGTAATTTAGCTGTTCAATAGGCTTTGGAGTGTTTCAGTGACTGCCAATTGGGATGGGACTCTTCCATGTACCTGCTAAATCCACATAACAATCCAAAATTAAGAAAATCAAGCGAGAGACCAAGAATACCAAGCATTAAATATTCAGAGAGAGACTACAATGCACAGTTTTATGAGAAAAATAAGGAATGCTTTATACACTTCAAGATACTTCTGTTTATAAAATACCATCATTTAGAACAGGGTGATGGGACCGCACTGGAAGGGAACACTCTCACTGCAGACATCTCCAGGGCAGATGTGGTTCTGCACCATGCCAGCCTCGCCGGAGGAAGGTCAGCCGAGTGCAGAACCAGCTCTGTGCCCCTCGGTCATCTGGTCCCCCTCTGATGTGTGCTCTGTCTCCAGGACTCCTCACTGCCTCTCCACGCTTCAGAAGCAGCCTCAAAACCCATGAGGTGTCCACCACCCACTTAAACGGAGTTCGGAGGGGTTCAGGGCTAGTACTGTTGCTGGTTTTTCCCCATGCCTTGCACTAGCAAGGAAACTTTCTGTCTTCCATACTTGTATGGCTGGGGCAGCAGAGAGGGGAAGGACAGCAAAAGGAAATGGCTGGCCTGCTTTGTCCTCTTCTGAGAGGTGGGAAGCCACGTATGATGGCAGAGATCTTGTCCTGCAGCTACACTTGTGTCAAGGAGATGTCTCTCCTCCATTAGCGCTGAGCTCTGCAGAGGCGGAGCTGAAGCTGGAGGCTGGGACTGATTCTCCAGGAAGGAAGAGAAGCTGGGAAATGTCTATTGACTAGTCAGGAAACTGGGAGGGTTTTCAAAAAACTTAAGTGGATGTCTGTTCCTCCAGAAGTAAGCCAAAAAACATACCATGCAGCTTTCTAACAAGCTTTCTAACACAGGGGTTTAAATCTCTCCTAGTGAAACAGATGCTCTGCCTTCCATTTTGTGAAGGCAGGAGACGAATAAACGTGAGCAACACGAGCATTTTCCTCCACAACACACCTCATTGTTATGGCTTGAGTATGACTTCCACTGTATCCCTTTATTCCAATTGTTGATCAAATTTATGCCCCAAGGCAGATGTACTAGAAAACGCGAAAGCACCACAAAGTGAGAGACACAGCTAGTGGTACGGTACTTCTTGCCACACAAAATGCCAATATAAATATGTTAGAACAAGTTACAAGTGTACCATACTTAAGACGAAAAAGGAAAAAAAATAAATATATAATTTTTTTAAAAGAGCAGAACAAATCTCAAGCAGCCAAGTGGTGAAGTTGCAGTGATGTACAGTAGGTGATGTAGCCCTACAACCTCTGGGGAAGATACACTGAAAGAAGACGTCTGCAAATGCATCTTGGCAAAGTATGGGTACAGAATGCAGTGGTTGGCTGGCACTCACTATGGTACATAAATGTTAATGGCAGACTGGGAGTGAACTGATTTCAAGTTTGAGGCCACACATGTTCCGTTCTCCAGAAGAAAGTTCTCACACAAAATGAAAATTGTCAGAGACGCTGGGTGAGTCAGTACTCCTCCTGCTGCTGGGGCTGTTCATGGACTTGCTCTTCACCTTCATGCTCTTCTGTGTGGCTCTCCTGCAGGGAGAAAAAGACCCCAAAACATTCTTCAGCAGAAAGCATTTCTCATGTAATCTTGCCGCCCCACAGTGCTCGTCGTAGCCTAAAGCTTAACTTCTAATTTTCATGCACAGAAGTACAAAACGAGCTGTAACCTGAGAAAAGCAACACCTTGTAATATTACAATAAAATGTATTTACTTTGCTTTTAATCAATGCATATGCAGTACTGATACTTCTCCAGAAAAAGTGGCAGTTTTCAACATCACTGAGTGTTAACTGTTCCGGTAAGTGAACATTCTGAATAGCTAGACAGTGAGATGCTCAACAGTTAGATGCTGTATCATAGTATCCTGATGTCCTCCCCCATTTTCAGTTTGTCCAAGGATTTCTGAACCTGTCTGCTATAGTTTTCACACAATCTTCACTCTAGCTTTAGATCACTAAAGGGACAAGACACTTTTACTATCACCTGCTTTAAAAATTAAACTCAGCCTCCTTTTTGAGGTCAGATATACTACTTTCCCAAAATAATATACCGATACCAGACCAGAGTTCAAAGGTTACCAAAACAGTGATTTTTAGCGGTATCCAGGAAATACAACTAAAGACTTGCAAACACATTTTCTTTGAAAAAAAAGTGAGCCCAGTATTCACTGATTTACAGAGCTACTCTTAAAAGCACTAATTACTAATAAACACTTCCCTTTTGCACACAGTTATTATGCACAGCATTTTCCAGAGCTGTCTCCCTGAATATACATTGCCATTCCGAGAAGAATCCCTGCCCGAAAGGAAGGCTGGATCCTCACTGCAGGTGATACCAGTTTTAAACAATTTCCAATTTAGAGACAACAGACCTGGTATCTTGAGTTGGCCTGGATGTATCAGAGCTCAAGAAGTCTGGCTGACTCTTAGGGCATTACTTCTGTATTCCCATTAAGCGCAGCTGCATTTACAGCTTTCCTCTCAAGTGGCTTCCATCTTTCTGGAGCACAGTTCACTGAAAAGATCCCACACATCTACTCTCTGCCCTACATTCGTAGTGCTCCGCTGTAGGCAGCTCCAAAGGTACACACTTTTCCAAGAGACTGAGCTGCCATTCAAAATGCAGCATCCCCAGTGCGGTACCTCTGCAGAACTCACCTGGCTCCCAGCAATTTTTGTTACAAGCGAGCAGCTTGAACAACAAACTTTGATTGATACTGCTAACTTTTCAAATTTGAGGCAAAAATGAAAAGAAAAGGGAGGCCATAATTTGAGTGTTCCGAGAATTATTCAGAGCAGCTTATGCAATATGAAAATATTTCCCTTCTGGCAATAAAATATTCGTATTTCTAAAGGGCAGGAACAGGTGAATAAGATTCCTAACATTTGCTGATACAATGGAAATATTCAGCTGTTTACCACATACAGAGACAGCCAAATTCCAATCGAAAGCAAGCTTTCTATCACTCAGGTGCTATTTTCAGGTAGAAGCCACACATGTCAGTCAGAACAACTGCAGTTTAGCACCTTATGGTCCCTTGTGGGGAACGATGCCCAGGAGATGTATGTATGTACATCACGTCAAAATAGCTTTTTGCGTAGTATCTAAAAATCGCAACTTCTGTGAAGGGCTGCAAAGGTGCAAGACTTGCAGAGAACAGGAGTTTCACAGAGAAGCTGACAGCTGTGAGAACGTGGCCCTGCCTTACGGGGTGAGAAAACTGAAGCTTGTTTAGCTGCTGTGAGCTATGTTCCCTTAACCCCATCTATCCTGACCCTCTTTATGTGTTGAGATGACCTGCTCTGGAAAGCACTTGTTCCATACGCTCTATATATGCAGAGTTTATGAGAGACACCTATTAGGAAGCCCACTCATGCAGATTTTATAGGTCACGTACATGCTATTGTTTCATGCATATAATAGGAAAAGCCTCTAACTACAAGGAGTGGCTTGGGAACCTACTCTGCAGCTCTGAAGAAGAGTGGTGGATCCTCTCTTGCCAGGCTTACCTTTGATGGAAATGGTAAGTCTTATGCGACTACCTCAGAAGTTGTTCTGAGACTTGGACACGTGCTTTTCAGTATGTACAGCTTGTATAAATACACGAAATGGGAAAGACAAGAGTCACTATGCCCAATTACCTTGGGACTGTGGAATCTCCTTGAATAGCATCCCCTAATAAGGAAAGCAGTGGAAGATCTATTTAGAGCATTTATTTCTGGCTTGGATCACACGACCATGGTCATCTCTGTCTCCTACAACGAGAGGTGCTCTCTTTTGACCCTTTGATCCATCTGCCTCAAACTATTCAGGTGTGCCTGTAGACTGAAGGACTAGACTTTATGAAAACCAGCTGCTGGGGGGGGTGGGTGCCTTTTCCAAAAGCAGCAGCAGATGTAGTAGCTGCTAGAGCAGAAAGATACAAACCCAACTGCATTTTGAGCAATTGCTTTGGAAACTTGAGCTGAGCAACAGATAGATCAGACGGCAGCAATCCACCCAACTTCTGCATGAACTGAACCAGAACAGCCTAAGCAAAAGCTTTCCTACATTTTTGCTTTATGCAAAGACCTACATGGCTCTGGGTTTCATAACTGGACACATAGCCTCTTCTGGTTCATCAGTCTGAAGCTCTCCTACTGTAAGACCACATGACCAAATGCTTTACATACTATCCGAGGTCTCAATGCTGTCTATAGCAGCCATAGCATGAGTGCTAGGGGCCACTTCTCCCCACCACCCACGTGTATCCTTTTTTAACACCGTTCTCTGTCAATTTTGAAGTTTTTGATGAAAAAGTAGGGTTACAAATGAGTAATTTGTAATTAAAAATTACAAAAGATTACAGACTGATCAGCCAAACGTTAAATGACAATAGCAGATACAACATCCCTTTTGCGTAAGCAGAGATATAATGATGAGGTTTAACACAGAACCATAACAGGGAAAAGAAAAGGAAGCCTCTAAAAACAAGGAACCTAAATGGATTGATATTTGTGCTGTAAGACTCAAAAACTCTCAAAAATCAAGACCACCCCCCCACGCCCCCCCCCAAAAATCAGTCTTAAAAATTTAGCCTTTATTGAATTAAACAAAACAGAAGCTTATGAAGTGACATGGTTGAAACTACACTGTGACTTGGAATTCTGAAAAAATAATTAACACCCCCCCAACATGAACCCGATAAAAATCTCTTCAATGCAGTACTGCAATAATCTAATCTCTGGAGAATGCTTTTTATAGGGACTAAACTTTATACTTGCATTCTAAATTGTTCTACACAGAATTCACCTGACAGCCTAGAATGCTCACGGGGGACCTATGAGTTACTGGGAGATGTGATCACTTAAAGTGCTGTCCAGATTTTTTTTTCTTTATTTTTTTCTTTTAGGAGGATTAAATTAAGTGTAACAGAAAATTAAGTATAAAGGTAGAATTGTCCCTTCTGAATAAAAACAGTTAGTATGAAAAATAGGACATGATCTCTATGCCATGTCGAATACAGTAGATGCCTGTCAAATTACAGCTAAGAAGGAAGAGTTCAAGATTGCCATCAAACAGTTATTGGAAGTATGAACTGAAAATAAATTTAAGTTAGTCACAGTATTCAAGCACAAGGATTTGGTCAGGGATCGCTTGTGCAGTATGCGTGAGTTTCACTACCACGCAACCTCTTCCTGAAGAAAAGCCTCATGGCCACAGTATCACTTATAAATATCACAAAACCTGAAAATTAATGTAATCCTTTTTTTTCCACTTTGTCTCTGTATACTTGAGACACTCTGAAGCAGATATTAAAAAAAAAAATCTAAGCTGGATTTACGACGAACTCATTAGAACTGGGAACGCTGGAGTTGCCTGTGGTTTGGGAATTGGGGCTATTTCCCATCTGGGGATTGGGAAAGCCAAACTGCTGTCACCAATGGATTAACCTGCAAAATTTTTTGAGATATAGAATTTAACTTGTGACAAATTCATTACTGAGAGAGGAAAAACAGAACTGAAGGGCAAAGCAGGGCAATGACACAGCAAAGTCCGAAAACAAAAAGTAGGCAGAATCTGCACCAGCAAGGGAACCACAGTCTTTGGTTTAGTGCTAATGCATTGGGGTCTTTCCCCACCAAATTACAGTCCATCTGCTAAGCTGAGGAGGAAATGCACCCCGGAAGATGAGGAGATCAAGTCTCCCACTAAAAGGTACCAAAAAATTGCATGGGGAATGGCCTCTCTATTCTTCTCTGGGGGAGCAGCACTCTCCTGCTGAAGTGACAAACCCAGCCTCCAACTGCAAACACATTTTAGATAAAGGGACTGTCATGCACAGGCATGGATGATGCCTTCAACAGAGAAAGGCTTGGAGGGAGGATGCAGATAAAAGTCTGAGATGTGGGCTGAAGTAGAACATTTTGTAATGTGTTCTGCCAGTAAGGAAAACTGCAGGAAGAAAAGCAACAAATGCATTCCTTGGCGGGGAATCACTTGCAATTTAAGCCAACAGACAGATGTGGTAGGGGTATGGGGAGAAGAGGGATTTTTCTGGCTTTGCTTTATAAATAAATCACTGTTCTTGAATCCAGAAGACATTTTCTCTGACCGCTATATATATGTAATTCTTTTAGCCTGTTATCACGTGCCTGGCAAATTTGTCTCGTTGTTTATTCCTGTGAAAATAATGGTTTCCTCTTCCTTTTCCTCTCTAGCACTTGCCCCACACCATTGAACAAATCCTCTTTCCCCTGTCACTTCCCATCTGAGCAGTGGCCCCTGTCAGTGGCAACTTGTGTCCCTCTTGCACCTAACTTTCATTTATGCTCTACTAGTCTTTTTTAGAAAAGCATGTGAGTTAGTAGTTGCTTCGGCACTATTTTTGATAAAAAAGCTGCTGCAACAGCTTTCTGGGAACAGCTATAAGACAGCTGACAGTACCACAGTGCTGCCGAGAGATTAAGTTGATGCTTATACGCTCCGGAGCCAAAGCCGTCGTCCGCTGGAGACTGAAGCATCAATTGTCAATACAGTGCATACAGGGATTTAGTTAACATGAATGGGAGCTAAATCTCCAGCGAATCATTATCCCTGAATGTATCTGAGGAATTTAACCAGCACCCTCTGCAGCTTCTTGCTTTGTTCAGTATCTACAGCGCTAAGTCTAAGATGCAATGAGATACTTGCTTAATCTTGCAGACAATAAATTTCTGAAATTTTTGTAACAGAGGATTATTGGGTTTGCACAAGGAAGAATTTTGCCTATAGCAACAGGATAAAAAATGCTAGAGAGCATTATCTCTGCAGATATAATTACGTATTTGGCAACCTGCACCATACATATTACAACACTGCCACACAGGCCAGACAAGGTTCACAGCTGTAGACATTGAACAGCACCTCTGTCAGAATTTCTGTGATTTTCAACACGTTAAAGAACATGAGTAAAAGACTTTATGCAGAAAGGCGGAAGACCAAAAAATAAAACTAAGGCTCAGAACCATATGAAATCAATTTAAAATTGTGAGACACACCCTCCCCTTTCAGATCAACTTCAGCAAACCTAGAATACAAAACCTACACCGAAGCAGCGAAAAGCGACCAGCCTTCTGAATCCCTTCCCCAAGCTGAAAAGTCTGTTGTTTGCAAATGCAAACTTCCTTTTTGGGGGAGGAGGCATGGAAATCCTAGCTGCTACAGTTCTGCTGACCTAAATATAGGACATGACCCCATGCTCTGCCAAAAAATTTTTAGGAAATTAAGCTGTTTTGTCTAAATAAAAGACATTAAGCTTGAACTTACATGTTCTTCTGAAGCATAAAGGACTTCCATTAGCCGATTGACGAGGTCATTATTCTCTCCCCCGTGTTCTTGGCAGAGAAGTTCAATCTCCCTTAATTTGCCAAAGTAGAAATCCCTCTCTTTCTCCACGCCTTCAAGTGCAAGTTTTAACGAATGTACCTGCATATAAACCAAGATGTGATGCATCAGTTGTGAGAGGCACTACAGACAAAACAACTCAGTCTAAAATTATGCATGCTAAACAATCTTAAATATATATTCAATTTCATAGCTTAAAATGAAGTCCACTTTTTTTCCTGAAGTGCTAGACTGAACCTTACACAATAGAGAATAGTAAATCAGGCTCCCCCATTACGCCTCTTGGATACTCCTTAACCTTGACACTTAAAGGTCGATTTTCTCAGTGCTCTTTTATACTGAAACCCAAAGCAGCAGTTCAGGAATCAGGGCTACTTAAGATTTGTCTCCTAACAAAGCTGCCAGAAGTGTCATGTAATGGTAATTAATAAAACTTTCAGCTCAGTACTTGCATTACTTTGCCTGGATTAATGTGTAGTTGTTGGGAAACCTACAATATCTCCTTGCCTAAAAATACGTAGATCTAGCAGAAAAGCTGACAAGGGGAAACAGTCTAGTTAAGAGATTAAAAGGTCCTCTAGTTGCAAATGTGAGCACTGCTGTGTTGTTTTTCCACCTCTCCTTTTCTGCCTCCCCACTTACCATACTGTTAAGAGACCTGTGTTTCGACACTCTGATGCCGTGACCGGCTGCACCATGGACTTTCTGCTCTGATTGATGTGCTGTTTCTATCAACAAATTCTCTCAAATGCCAAGTATCTTTCTCTTTGCAACCTTGTTCACACGAGTCTTCAAGCTAGTCTCAATTTCACCACTAGGACTGCTGCAAATCATTTATGGGCAACATAGCTGTTAATGATTAGGCTTCATATAAATCATGACAGATGTTGCAATATATTTTTATACATACATATATTATATACACACACATACATATATATGTAAAAAAGAACAATTTTGTGGGAGCATAACAGATAAACTGCTGCCCGACGGGTTATACACAATCAGGATAACGTGTAAGTGGCTCTCAAATTTGGTGGACAGCAGTGTAACCAACAGAAATAATCACAGATGAAGCTGTCTACAGTAAACACACTGACCCCAATCACATCCAAATTACAGCCAAATTAGCATCCACATTTTAAGGCCTGCAATTACACAAATGATTTTGTAAATAAAGCATGCTAAATAAATTGCATCAGACTACATTTCAGTGAAATGATACAATTTAACAGAAAGTTCTGTGTTGCCAGTTCTACTGCAAGCTAATTTATTTCCTTCACTAGTAAAAACACCAGCAGAGTTCAAACAATGCTTTGACAGCCTACTAAATCCTATCAGTTCATTTTTCCATAACTGCTGAGCTAGCAACGCCTTTTTCTGACCTTTGATTGCTCCCTCAGAGGTGTCAGCAGAACTGACCTGTTACCAGGGCAGGATCTCAGAGCATCTCATTCACATACTAACCCATTTCTGACCAGCAGCCTGTGACAGCCAAGTCTTCCCTTGATGGTTTGAATCCATGATTGATACAATGATCAGTCACCTTAAAATTAACTATTTATTCATGAAAGCAGGAATAGCAAAATGGAACAAGAGTTTACAATATTTTGGTCTACAGATGAAGACCTCACATTTAAGACGTGTCTTCTGGATCTGCAGCAGCATATTCCTTGAGAGGAACGCCTGCACCCAGTCAGAACAAGAATGTAACTGCTTCCAGATCTCTCTCCCTGTGCTTGCTAGAGCTTGGGAAACAATGAACTTCAGCTGAAGCATTGGCAGCTAATAGCTCAGATTGTCTCCCCTTCTGACCTGTTTACTATGAAGGCATTCTCCTGTTTTCATTCTATACATGCACTCTGTTCTAAGAAACAGAATCATTAAACTATGCGTATACGCACACAGTTCATTAACTACAGTATACAGTAAACAGTTATAACCAAACCAGATATGCTTTTCTTCAGTTACACATCAGCTACTTGTCTGCGACATATTAATTTGTTTTTCTTCAGGTAATTAGCACATCCACATGCCACTTTTTCCTTTTATTTCATACCAAAAGGCTAATCCTGTATGAGGAACGGTGCACGTTAACTCCCATGCTCTGTTTCTGGACCAGAAGTACTGCTCTGCAATCCAGTTAATGGGTGCAAAGGCAACAGTTCCTACTAACAGGCCTTTTCTCTGACAGTACTTATTGGTAGTATGAATACTCACAGGACTGCAGAGCCAGGTTGGAGATTAAGTACATATTGCAGACACGCAGTCAAGATGGTGCTGTTTTCAGAAACTATTTGTATACCACCATACAGTTAACGGTTCCTGGGACCATTCGCCATATGTAAAGGTCCTTCTCCACATGTAATCACAGAATCACAGAATGGTTGGGGTTGGAAGGGACCTCTGGAGATCACCTCCTCCAACCCCCCTGCTTGAGCAGGTACACCTAGGGCAGGGTGCACAGGACCGTGTCCAGGCGGGTTTTGAATATTTCCAGAGAAGGAGACTCCACAACCTCTCTGGGCAGCCTGTTCCAGTGCTCTGTCACCCTCACAGTAAAGAAGCTTTTTCTCGTATTCAGGTGGAACTTCCTGTGTTCCAGTTTGTGCCCATTGCCCCTTGTCCTGTCGTTGGGCACCACTGAAAAGAGTCTGGCCCCATCCTCTTGACACCCACCCTTTAGATATTTATAAGCATTGATAAGATCCCCCCTCAGTCTTCTCCAGGCTGAACAAACCCAGGTCTCTCAGCCTTTCCGCATAAGAGAGGTGCTCCAGTCCCCTGATCAGCTTTGTGGCTCTCCGCTGGACTCTCTCCAGTAGTTCCCTGTCCTTCTTGAACTGGGGGGCCCAGAACTGGACACAGTACTCCAGATGTGGCCTCACTAGGCCCGAGTAGAGGGGGAGGATAACCTCCCTCGATCTGCTGGCCACACTCCTTTTGATGCATGCCAGGATACCTAATGGCCCCTGGTCTGTGTTGTCTTGGGAGAGTACTAGCTGGCACAGACCGAAACCACAGCAGGGACCACTTTAGCATTTTAATGCTATGGGTAATCAAGTTCCAGTGCACAATGACATTCCTTGGAAGTGTTTAATTTACTAGCACAGACCAAGGCAATAGCTAAGACCATTTTAAGAGAAACTTTAAGATTGTTGGGAGCCGTTAAACCAGCAAATGTTATGGATGGCTTACGATTATTGCAAATAGCTCATTAAGCAACCCTGTGGTAAAATATAGTGTATGGACAGCCCCACTACTCAAATTTTTCCACTACAAATTGCATGGAAGTTCAGATGTTTCAATCTCCCTTAGCTGCCATCCATGAAAGGGCTGGGGAAAAAAAAAAAAATCTGTTACAGCCACATAGGAATTTGATATCTACAGACACCATTCAACATTTCTTACTCATAATCAAGACAGCAAAGGTGTAAAAGTGGCTGATGCCCTCATCTCCCTGGTTGCCGGAGAGTGGTAAAAAACGGGCAATTTGGCTCTTCCAGCATGTTTGGATCGGTAGTCAGAAAAACCTGGCTCAGAGCTGCTTGCAGCGTAGGTTTTTTGGCTTGTGTTATATGCCCAGGGTGCACAAGTAACCATTAGTAGGAAACGAAATACCAAACGCTGCCAGCATTTCAAAAAAGCCTTCCAGACCATTCTAGCTAGAAGAGGTCTCTTAAAAACAAGCTATTAAAACATCAACTTTCCAAATCCTCAAAATTTCTGCTCCTCTTTGGTGACGGGGGAAATAATCAGTTTTCCCTCAGGGTTATTTGTATGTAAAGCATAAGGTTTTCACACATGGAACGTGCTAGGAATACATTAGCAGTGGATGTGATAGTGACTGCCTATTTTAGTAAAGATCAAATATTTTTATGTTGCTCAGATCCCAACCAACTCTTCCTCCTGAAGCGAACACATTCTGACTTCTGAGTACAAATGTCATGGTTTAAGTTGCATTAAGCTGATGGTTGAACTCCACTCTTACATTGATTAAAAAAAAAAAAAAAATGATTGCATGAAAAATATATACATCCATTCCTTGTGCAACATTTAAAAACTCTTCTGTCACAGCAACAATCAAAAGCCCATTTGGAAGACTGGTGGACCCTGCTGTGCTCTCTGCTGCTCAGAATTATACCCTGAACACACAGTACACCATGTTTGGGATGTGGCTATCCATCCACTACCTTTAAGTGCATAACAGTAACCAAGAATTTGCAAACAGTGCCCCAACAAACTGAAACCTTTGTTGTTCAGGTCACTGAAAGTCTGAAACTGAGATGCCCTTAACTGTGGAAAATTATACTTGATCCAGAATAACAACTTCTTCCTGAATGCAGCTGCCAGGCAGCCCAGACTCTAAAATATGAGGTTTTTCCTTTCCATTTTCCCTCATCCAGGACAAATACAGGGATCAGGCCTCATTTATAATAGTGGCATTTACACCATTCTGACAGCACGATCTTGAGCCAGATGCAGCTATTTATTCATGCCCAGTGCAGACTTGCATGTCCAGGAATGACAGGGTGGTGTAAAGCTCCATAGCATAAATGAAAATTAAGCCCTTAGATTCCTAACATTAAAGAAATTCTGAAGCTTTATTAATTATATTGCAGAACATTATTTATAACTAAGTATTCTCACAAAGGTAGATCACATTTTTAAATGAAAAAGGCGTATTACCTTCTTAACGCCTTCCTTCCAGAAAGCAGAGTGGAATGAGCTAGTCTTGATTCAGCTGCAAATCTCTAGCACCTTGGTATTACAAACAGGCTTGTTTTCTCCACAATGACACATTAAAATGATTTATTTCAAATTTGTAGTACACAAGAGCAAGGACACTATGGGGATTGTTCCTACCCAAGTGAAATAACTAATAAAATTATCATACCTCAGCAAAACTTACCTGTCATTCCTAAGATCACCTTTTAAAAATGGCAAACACCAGTCATCTCTCTCAGATGTTATTTTTAACAATAAATCACTTTTTTTTTTCTTCCCAGCTGAGCTATTTCAATCTTTTGTCCCTTCATAATTCTGGAGAGCATCATTCAACAGAGGGCAATATTAGATTTCATACCTGCCTGTGACAATGAATGCATCTAATTTTATGCCTAAAGCAAATTTACCTGTTCACTGAGCTGTATGACTTGAGTTTCCAAATCTTTATCTGATTTGGATGCTGAGCTGCTTGGTGCAGCTTTTTTTGCTGAAGATGGGCGAGAAGGTGTTGATCCTGGTTTAGAAGCTGGACTGGATTTAGCAGCACCTGAAAAATTCAATAAACAAATAATAATCAAGATTTATATCCATGATAAATGCATTCCTATTAACCCGGTACTGAAACAAAAGTATTCGTTTTACAGACAGCCATTCTCTCTCTTACTTCAAGGTGACAGTGGAGTGCTGCTTATACCTTGGGAAAGGAAAAACCACAATTCCTAGCAGTTTTACTTTGAGTTTGCTACTGAGAGTGAAGTAACTCTGAACTAAAAAAAACATACATCAGACTAAGAATATAAAGTTCCCTTAGCTCTCTGCAGCTTTCAGCTTTAAAAAATACGCCATCAACAGACCATTCCCCCAGCCCAATATTTAGCGTACATATCTATCTTCAATTTCCCTGGAGAAACAAACTCAGCTAAACTGCCTCTGTGCTTTCCTCATTTTCAGATCCCTGAGACAAGAGCATTGAAATTCAGACAGAGCACGCAGAATTAAATCCATCGGTGAACTCAGAGTTGCTATAGTGACCAAGAGATGAGTTTTGATCTGCTTAGGTTTTGCTATTTGTTTTTAATTACTTGCACTGCAAATCTGCCAGAATACGGAGCAACATCTTTACCAGCAAAAGTGGCAAGTAACGAGTGCGCACAGGTACTCTTTTTCACAAGGCCTGAGGCACACAAATGCCCAATCAGAGAAACATTTTTGTGAAAGGGTTTGCAGTGCCTTCGTACGAACGTCACAGCCAGCTTCTCACACCTTGCTCTGCCTCTCCATCTTTCCTCTCCTTGTCGCTGGGTGTTTGATTTAGTCGCTCAGCCCCAGTACACGAGTGCCCGGCTCACGGCTGTCCACCTTGCCTGGGCTCCCACAGGCACTGCACTCTGACTCACAGCCTTTTCCTTATTCCCTCCAACTAGGAATAAATTTCAGACGCAGTGAACATACATCTGGTACAAAAATCGCTTGGGTTAAGAAGACAGAACAGAAACCCAGCCCTCTCGCCAACCTGTTTTATTTATTAAGCAGGCACGTGAATAAGAAGTTGTGCTTTGCAGCACCCACGTTTATCACTGTTTCTTACAAAGACCAAACTACAGTTGTCCGGACATGCGGATGGGCTCCATGACCATCCTCCACCAAAAGCCATCGGTTCTGAAGCCTGGGACACACAGCGTGCAGGAGAAAGCCCAAATCCAGCAAAGACGCAGCTCCCAGCCGAGCTCTGAGCTTGCAGTCACCACTTCTGGAGGGATTTGCCCGAGCTTTCTCAGCAGCCACCTTCCACCCCACACCTCGCCAGCTGCTCCTCCCATACGATTACTTGATTTATGGCACAAATTGTTGTCATTTCCACAATGTATCCCCAGTGTCAGACAACACTTTAATAAAGCAATTCATTGTAAACCCAATGTTTTACGAAAGCGCTACTGGGAAGAAATCGCAAGGAGGCAGGGAAAGGCAGGAGGGGGAGAGAGACAAGTTGGGGGGCTGCCCATATGACCAAACCCTGGAGCTCCCACAGTCTCACTGACCTAGAACTGTGTACAGTGGTCCCTTCGAGGAGCTGAAAAGAGATGGGAAAGGAGAGCAGCAATGGGTTATTTAATCAAGCTTGCTTAAGCTTTCCTGATTTAGTCACAGGCCTCTCTCTGTAACAAGCATCTCCTCCCGCCTCTAACGATAACTCTGTATTAACTGGGTCATCTAATGCCAACAGAACACAAATAAACAACTTGATAATTCAGTCAACTTGTGTAAACATTTCTGTGCAAGATGCCCATCCTCCTTTTCTATGCTCTTAAATATAAGACAGATAAGAAAAAATAAATATATATATATATATATATTGGGTTTGGTGACTTTTTTTTTTGTTTGTTTGGGTTTTTTTTGTTTTAGAAATTGGTGACTCCAATAGCTTCCATGTCTAATTGCATACACAAACTCACCTCTAGCAGGTTTCAGATACAGCACACAGACTCACTGAAGTTGGGAAAATGCAATGTTGTGTACATGCCTGAAATTAAACTTCTTTCCACATCATACTTAGAACGGCAAAGAATAAATAGTTTGTGGAAAAACATTAAAATGCCAAGATCTTTTGCCATTATTTCTTTCTTTAGGCAATTTCATAAACTTTAGCACCCTGCCTTCAACTCTTTTCAGGTTCAGTCCATATTTTGACTAACTAAAAATCAGCTGCTTCAGAGCAGGGTTGTTAAGATGCTCTCAAAGCTAGGAAAATAATTTTCATTTGGATTAGCAGAAGAAAACTGGTGTCAAAACATGCAAGATAAACACACACATGAAATAATCACTTTGACATTCTAGTTGGGTGTCAAGTTATTTAATGACTTAATAACACCTTTTGCAACTGCAACAGTTACCTATACAACATTTGAAATAATATATATGTGTACTAAACCAAGGTATCAACATTTATTTCTTACTGTATTCCACACCTGCAAGATGCAGTTCAGGATATCAAGTGAAAATTAAATGCTATAAAACAAGCTATGGACCTTGAGATCTGAAACCTCAGCTGGTCTATGCAGCTCCCCCCTCTACCAATACCCTTCTTCTACTTGAAGGCAGCACTGGACTTTCTCTAGGCAGCAAGCACCTGCACACAAGCACAGGAGAAGCTGTTCAGCTTTTCTAGGGCAGCATCCCCCAGCCTGTCAGCTCTTCACCATTTCTCCTGGCAGGTCATGGTGCAAGACCTAAGCACGGCATGTTGTGCAGCCACGGCATACTGCTCCCTTTCATGCTCAACAGCCCTGCGAAGCGAGCTAGTTCTTTGGAGATCGGGGTACTGATCACAGAGGCCAAATCATTAAGTACACACCTCTTTTTAACCCACAGAGAGAGTTGAGGACAGAGCAGGCACAAACATTTAATCCCCAGGTATTGTCTCTAATTTGCAGCTGAGGCGCCCTCCCAGAGCATGCTGAGCAAGCCCACATCACCACCGCCTGCGGACAAGAGAGGGCTGGATAACACCAAGACACTGCATTACATTCTGCCCTCCTTTGAAAACAACAAAGCCTTTTGAATTTCCACAGCAAAGTGTTACTAAGCTTTATAAAGCCCAGACAAATCAAAAGAAATTGACTTTTGCTCAGGATTAGCTCTTAAATGAACACAATATTTCAACTTCAGTAAGGCAGATAAAAACCAGCTAAATAACCCGAGCATTTCAGACAGTATCAGCGACAGCTGGATAGAACTTAATTGCAACAGAGAATGCCTAGGGATTTCTAATTCAAAATTTCCTGGAGGGGGGGGTGGGGGGCGGAGCTTTACTGAACATTTATTCTGAAACATCAGTTTTAGAATCAGCTCAGAGGTAAGCCTCCCATTTCTAACAGAAGCTTAATTTTATAAAAGAATTAAAGGATGCTGGTTGGTAGAGTAGTGCAAAGTACTTGAGACAGCCAGATACCTAAGCGGAGATGAAAGATCTTGGTAGACTTCATGACTTTGCTATTGAGCACCACAATGGCTTTGCAGTCAATTAGCGCAAGTGTGGAATAACTCCTAATGCATTGCTCAGAGGGGCTATATAATCCATGCAGTTTAAATTCTGTCCAACATCATATCTTCTATGAAAATATTTATGTATAACCCATTTACATATTCTGAGAAAGCACAAAAATCTTATACAAATACTTCATATGCAAAATATCTGATAACCAGCTCTTTTCACTGACCACTGAGAGAACTGCATTGTAATCAGTGCCATAAACGTTACCCATTACCAACTCCTTTTCAAGCTTACTGTCGATGTGGACATCAAGTTGAGCATGAGTCAGCAACACACTGTCACAGCAAGGAAGGCCAGCAGCCTCCTGGGCTGCATTGGGAAGAGTGCTGCCAGCAGGTTGAGGGAGGTGATCCTCCCCCTCTACTCAGCACTGGTGAGGCACGTCTGGAGTGCTGGGTCCAGTTCTGGGCTCCCCAGTGCAAGAGAGACATGGGCATGCTGGAGACAGTCCACGAAGGGCCACAAAGATGACTGAGGGACTGGAGCACCTCACATATGATGAAAAGCTGAGAGAGCTGGGACTGTTCAGCCTGAAGAAGAGAAGGCTCAGGGGGGATCTTTTCCATACCCAAAGGGAGGGTGCGAAGAAGATGGAGGCAGACTCTTTTCCGTGGTGCCCAGCCAAAGGACAAGAGGCAGCAGGCACAAATACAAGAAATTCCATTTAAACATAAGAAAAAAGGGTGATCAAATACTGGAACAAGTTGCCCAGAGAGGCTGGGGAGGTCTCCAACTTTGGAGATACTCAAAACCTGACTGGACATGGTGCTGGGCAACCAGCTCTAGGTGCTCCTGCTTTGAGCAGAGGGTTTGGACTGGATGATCTCAGAGGTGCCTTCCCACCTCCACTGTTCTGCGAGAACTTCTGTTACAGCATGCTCTGGTTTTAGGTCAATGCAGGGTCCAATTGGATTTTCTTTTAAACAGTATCACAGCTGCTTCAGTTAGCACCTGGACAACTTTTTGTACCTGCCCATATAACAGCAGCAGAGATGGGAAAAATAAATCCACAGTTTAAAGACAAATTACTTTGTTCTTGTACTGACATAAGTTAGATGAACCAGCTTTGAAATACATTACAGTTTTCTATCTGTGGTGCTCGAGAAACAATTACTAGTCAGTCCCACCACAATTAAATATACCCCCTCCAGTTTCAGCTTTACTATTCTTTTTGCTAAAGGCATATGTTTTACAAACAGACGTACACTTCTGCAATTTAAAACAGTGGATGTTGGCACTGTGCAGGTTTTGGGTACAACAAAGCTAGGCTGCAAATTCCAGGTCACTTTACATCACAAGTGCAGTCTTGCTGACAAGAGACCTATTTAATGTTTAGAGAGAAATCTTCCTTGAAGCTATATGAGTAATTAGTATGCTGTTAAATATTTATGTAAAATTCCAAGGAAACACGTGCATGAATACAGTGTGGACGTGCGTGAGGACAGCATGGAGAGCAATGGAAGCTCTGAGCAAGCATGAGACTTGGCTGAGCCCTCACGACCACTGCTTCAATGGAATTTGAGAATCACTCGCAGAATGATCAATCACTTTGAGAATCAGTCAAGTTAAAGGACTTCATAAAGTGAATATTCCTGACTCATGCCACAGAAGAAAAAACAAACCCGCCAAGAGGCCACAGAGCTAGCAATTTCTTCATGAGCTAAAGAAAAACTCTCCACCCACTTAAAACAAATGAGTGGGAACAGTAAATGAATTTAATATTCACACACGCTTATTGTTGCAGCTACACTGGGATGCAAGAAACTGCTCAATTTAGGGATGCTTAATGGCATAAGTGATGACAAATGATGCTTAATGGGAATGAAATGATCTCAGATAAAATCTGACTCGACTTTCAGCATCCCAACATGCTGCAGTGCAGCTGCCTAATTATTTTGTGGTACTAACTTTCCCTGGGTGGCAGGACCCCTCAGCTCTCCATACCTCCACTGCTGCTGGCTACAGTACAGTCTGAGGAGCTCTATGTTGATTATCACTGCCGGACAGCTGGCAAAGAGGAGTGTGTACAAATACTTGAAACTGAAGCACCTTTTACAAATTTCAACAGAGCAATCCAAGCAAGAACATACAATGGAGTCTACTTGTCAGATAAAGAAGTTTTGCTGATAGCATGACTCCCTCAGTTCCTCTTTAATAGAAGGAGATTTGATAGATGGAAACTAACCACAGCCTTTTCCCCATGATAAATACTTTTCTTTAGATTTAAAATAACCAACATTTTAATGGCAACTATTAATTGTTCTCAGCTGAAATCCCTGTTTTCTCTAGAAACATCTTCAAGCATGCAAGCATTCATCTTCAATGGATAAAACCATTCCACACAGGCTTAACAGAAGAATACAATTTAAAATTTGAAATGCTCTTAAAACACTGCATTTTCTAAAATTCAACTGTCTGCTTAGCTACAAGGAGAAAGCAGTCTCAAAAAGAAAACCCAAAAGAAAATGTGCGAAGAAATGCATATTGAAATACGAAAGTTCATGCAAAAATTTGAGCAACTCAGGCATTCAAACCACACCCATAATACACTGAAAATTAAGACAGCAAATTTCACCACTGTTTTTCAAACACAATCTTCTTTCTAGAAAAAAGGCCTTGGCTCCTGCACTGCAAGCAGAATTGCTTCGTGGTCTAAATTCTCAGGCTCAGTGGGTTTCAAAATTAAACTCTCCTCATGCTGGCAGAGAGGGTGTGTCTGTATTAAGGCTGAGCCACTTTCTTCTCTACCTCCCAGGCCAGCACTGTCACTGCACATGCTGTTCCTGTCAGCTAGTACAATTCCTTGGCCTCGCATGAACTAAGCACAAAAGCACTTTCAGTTTGTTGCCCTGTGGCTCTTCCCATCTCCAGCTCTGCCACATGTTCCTGGAGCACCGTGGCACCATGGGCAGAGGTTGCCATCGCCAATACCAACTGCCTGACACCTGGGGAAAAAGGTAGCATGTTTTGGTGGAAAGCAAAGAAAAAAAAACATTAGGAGGAGTTCTCTAGTCTCCCAGGAGCCCTAATCGTTATCACTAGCTGCTAAAATAAAGACTGGTTTGCTGACTATTTTTATTCCTCAAAATTAATTTACAGCACATCTGCCACAGTAGAATATACCATTTCCTGAAAGAAAATCAGTATTTTTCTTGTGCAATTGGCTCTTCGATGGCATGCACATTATATATAAAGCATTCGTGCACAAACAGTTCATTCTGCCCTGGTTATTTTCCCTGTCATAGCGTAAGTATTTTTAGCTCTCATGTGATCCTCCAGTATTTTCCAGCTCTGCTTTAGTCATCCTGCTCTCACTGAATATTTCAAACTAGAACGAGTAACAGCCTTCAGATCCAAGACCCTCTCGCATTTTTAGCTTACATGCAAATAATTAATTTTATTAAGTTGTCTTTTACCCATGTATTTTTGACACCCCACATCCATGCACAAAGCAGTGCTCCATGGAGATTTGCTCTGACATACAGGAATAGTTACATAAGACACTAAGCTAAAATCCTGACAACCTGATCACCATTTTCAATTTGATCAGATGAAGCTTTTTCGCTATTTCCCACAGGGAGCATTAGAACTGGCACAAACAACAGTGCCCTAATATTTTAATCCCTTACCATCATTTTGACTCTACATCTGTAGGCTGTTTACTACTGCATTAGAGAAGAGCGGAGGCTGTAGGAAATTGAAAGGTGGCTCAGGGCTGGCAGATGGCATTATATCTAAAAGCAGCTGCGGTGCTGTTGGCAGAGAGCCTGCAGCGGTGGTCTGTGCTGCTGGCTTCACTCCTCGAAGGATGAAAACATACTGATTCCCCCAGCAGGGAGCTGCATTTACCTGGCAAATCCTTGCTGCTCCTACTATTTCTAAAAGAAGCCTTTTACGTGTGTTACCGAAGCCACCCACCCTCCATAGAGCCATCAGCTCGGCAACAGATCGGCTCTGTCTCTCAAGGAAGGGACGAGGCAACGCGAGGGTGGCACAGCAGATTAGTTGTAGGGACCTATATACGCTTCCATTTCCGAGCTGCATTATCCTTGACCTGTGCTGACTCCTCAGTCGGATTGCCGTTGGGAGGGGTAGGGCCATGGCTGTCGGACTGCTCCCCGAGTAACACAAAAGCCGGTGCATTTTCAGATTTCTTGAGTTTCGGTTTGTTTTAAAAGCATTTTTAAAAATGAAATAAAGACCACACTCGGCATTCGCAGAGATACAGGTGAATACCCATGTATAGGTACAGAAAGCAGTTACCTGATACCATGGGTCTTGTCAAGCTTTAGTGTCAGATTAAGATACCAAAAATAATTCTAACTCATGGCAGCTACCTTTTTGGGTAAGCTTTCAGAGCAGGCTTTAGGGATTTGACCCCTTTCTTGTTAACTGAAAGACATATCCTAGTCTACCTCTGAAAATACAGAGTTAGAACAGAGTGTTATAAAGTAGTTATGAATAATTAAAGAGATCAGCACCTCCTAAATCACTCAAAAACAAAACTTTGGCAAAGGGCACTGGAAGAGTTATTGCGTGGAACAACAGGAATAATCTGAAACATACGAAATTACTAGTAGCTAAATAAATTATTCCTTTAGAAATTTATGTATTTGATCAATTTAGAACAGGCATATTTAAAGGTCTGTCAAAACCAAAAACTTAGTGTGAATGAGTACCCATATGTCTACCTGCTCCTGACACTAAACAATAAGTGCATACATTTACATATGTCCACTGCACACTGTTTAAAAACTTTTGGATTATGTTGAAACATCTTCTGGGTTCTTTATTTTCTCTCACTATTGCTTCTTTTTGTTTCATTATTGAACTGAAACAAGACAGTACTAAAATTTCAAAGCTTCAGTGCTAATGTAGAGCAAATCACACAAATTAAAAGTGACATTAAAAAAAAGAAAATATACAAAAAAAAGAGCCAAGCTACTGTGGCAAACTGCTACAGATGCTGGCAAAGGTTTGCTGCATTGGTGTAAGAAGTTATTGCATCAAGCACCCCACAATGTTTACTGCTCCCACAACAAAGTCAGTGGAAGTAAAGCCGTGCCCAAAACCTCAGCCATTTCACTGAAGACCCAGGAACGTAGAATAACAAAATAATCAACATAAAAGTTATAGATAGCAGTTTAAACTATGCCACCTGATGTCGCACTTACTTATGGGCACGTATTCCTTCTTTGTGCTTGTATCATGAAGGAAGGTGAAACTCCAGATGGGGTGGGGAATTCTTAACCTGCTGCAGGAAAACTCATGAGACCTTATCTTTTTTGCCTTTTTAGTATGAATGGCTAAGCTTGTTTTACTCACATGGGCACATGATGGTTCCTATAACAACTGTAATGAATATTCCTTCATTTCCAGTTAAGTGTGCATGAGCACCCCCACCCCCTCCAGAGGTACAGAAGCACATCTTTCATGGTAATTTCCCAACTACCCAGGACTTGCTTCCACATCATCCCAATTTAGTCCCAAACAGCAGGAGATGAGGCACACGCAAGCTTGCAGATGCATATGGCACTCCTCCCAGTGTGTCCTCTATCAACAGGCACCCAGGAAGGGCCCCCATCCTTTCAAGCAATCAGGCTACATGATGTGGTGAAGTGAGGCAAAAAAATGCACAATACATCAGTGAAATGAAAACGTGCTCACCCAGAAATTGAATAAACCTAAGAATGACTGACACCCAAATGAAATAGTCCTGTTCTAAAACGCAGGCAGCAATACAAGCTACAACTCTCATTTCACCTATCATCATGTAATGTCTACACCACCACCTCCCCCCCGCCCCAGCTCAACAAAAAATAAACTAGTGTCCTGCCTGTCATACTTCTGGACAATATTTAAGCTAATAATGAACAAAGCTTTCCATGAAAAAGCTAACTTCCACAGCCACAGAATCTTACCAAAGATCATTAAATTATATCTCAGTTATCCTATTCCATACAAGGGCTGAGGAGGCACGGGACATGTGTTTCATATAATCAGCAACACAACATGAGATCACACGAGATCACTGCATTATCCTCCATATCAGCTGGCTGGTTCCACTCCAGTAGGTATTCTATGTCTCTAGGATTGTCACCTCCACAACTTTAATTTGGATGACACATTTGTGACTCTGGTACAAACAGACCATCCACAAGAAGAATTAACAAGCATGGTAAAGTCTGTATTTAATAAAAGTGTCTTTTCAATTTCTCAGGTGGGTAACACCATGACATTAGCACTTGGGGCTTTTTTGTTTTCAAAGGGAGGGCAAGACATCACGTGGGAAATTACAGCGTACCAGGCCCTGACATTCAGAAGTTTAGACACAAGATGGTGCAAAACAAAGATGTAAACAAGCTTCAAAAGCCCAGAGTAGTCTGGCCCGCTATTAGGTGCTCAATTTCCTGGAAGCACTAATGAGCCGAAGGCAGCTGGCCAAGTATGCCCCACTTTGACGTCAGAAGCGATCAGAGCAGAACACTGAAATCTGGGTATGATTCCAGAGCGTAAACCAGCCTAAAACGGAGGGTGCCTCATACCTGCCGCTCCCCTTTGCCAGCGCTAGCGCATATCTGACCCCATGAGGAGACAGGTCACAGCATTAAGCCAACTGAAAATTAATCATTATTTGAGGACTGGGTTGGCATGAATAAAGTAAACTCAGGACAGAACAATAAAGGAATTGTGTGTGCATGTGTGTTTCTCTATGCACAAACCTTTATATGTACAGGCAACCAACCCCAGTGACACTCATTTGGTGATTATTTTTTTAAAAAACGTTAGCTGCTCTCCTGTTCACTTCACTCTCAGTTATCAAAAAAATGGCCTCTGCTTAGTGACCAGTCATGCCCATATTACAGAAACACCAAAGATCAGGCTTAGTCCTTTGGCCTGCTCCATGACAGAAACACTGTCATGGTTTAACCCCAGTAGGCAGCTGAGCCCCACGCAGCCGCTCACTCACTCCCCCCTTGGTGGGATGGGGGAGAGAATCGGAAGGGCAAAAGTGAGAAAACTCGTGGGTTGGGATAAAGACATTTTAATAGGTAAAGCAAAAGCCACGCGCACAAGCAAAGTAAACCAAGGAATTCATTGACTACTGCCTATCGGCAGGCAGGTGTTCAGCCATCTCCAGGAAAGCAGGGCTCCATCACGCGTAACGATTACTTGGGAAGACAAGCACCATAACTCCAAACGTCCCCCCTGCTTCTCCTTCTTCCCCGAGCTTTATACGCTGAGCATGATGTGATATGGGATGGAATATCCCTTTGGTCAGATGGGGTCAGCTGTCCCAGCTGTGTCCCCTCCCAACTTCTTGTGCACCCCCAGCCTACTCACTCACTAGCAAGGCAGTCTGAGAAACAAGAACGGTGTTGATACTGTGCAAGCACTGTTCAGCAATAACTAAAACATCCCTGTGTCGTCAACACTGTTTTCATCACAAGTCCAAAACATAGCACCATACAATCTCCTATGAAGAAAATTAACTCTGTCCTAGCAAAATCCAGTATAAACACAAAATAAAAAGTTAGAAGACAGAGGTATCTTTGAGAAAGAGCAATAGTTTTATGTTGCTCACTTAAGATGACTAGCGTACCTGAACAATAAAGCATATATAAAACCACAAACCAATTCATTTTTTCCTTCTTGTCAGCCCTTAGGATTTGGAAGCATTTCACTCACCATAAAAATTAATAAAAAAGAAATCAGCCTGTGCTAGCAATTTCCTGTAAGGGTGGAGATGTGAGAGAGAAACACACTTCATTTAATGTTCTTGAATACACTTACACACACTACATTCATCGACAAGAAGGTTAGATACCTTTGTCTCCACCATCAGACACCACTAGAATCCACATCATTTACATCCAGGGTTCAGTGGGGGAGACCCTACTCCCCATAGGGCTGCGCCAAACTAGAGCACACCACAAGAAGTTAACTTCTGCCGTCTCAGATGCTAAGCCTATGACAAGGCAAAAAAAATGCCTCACCCACATGAGGACATAATTTTAAACTAGTATTTATGTAAAATGGATCACAGTTTATAATCGTCTTCAGAGACAGAAATGGAATTCTTGAAGATGCAAAATACCTGCAGTCGGAGAGTTTGCATGGTGAGACTTTTTGGGCAGATTGAAGATTTGTTCACCGGGATCTGGTGGGGGAAGAGCGTCTTGGCCTTGTCGAGCTTCCACAGGATCATACTCCTTCCCGTCATAGTTAGCATCAAAGAACTTCTTAAACCATTGAATGAAATCTAAGTTGTCTTGGAAGCGCCCTTTGACCAGTTTTTCCACGGGAATTACCTGAAAGGTAAAATAAAGGTTCCAACAATATATCATTGCCATTTTTAAATATAAAAGTTACATATATGCACTTATTTGAAAAAAAAATCTACTAACTATATCAGCATATATTCCTCTACCATTGTTTTCCTCCTAAAAAAAAGGAAATTATGGTAGATTTGGAATTGCTCTTAATAAGAAATAAAACTGAAATAAAACAAAGACCCAGCCTTTGAAGTGGCTATGCAGTGGGTGCATGTAAGCCTTTATAATTGCCCTTCCACAGACTTACTCCTTTCTTATTGCAGTGACAGCCATCATGAATGAAGCTGTTCTGGGAGTAACGCTATATTCAACTAACTAGGGATTTCTGTTTTTAATGGACATGCTACAGTTGGGCATACTAAAAATGAACAATTCTTCAAAAGGTCCAGAAGGGAGTTTCTTGCTCTCTGTCCTACTGTTTGAACTACAAAAAATCCAGCAGCTTTTCCAAGACATGCTGAAGTTCAAACCAACCTACATTTTGGTAGTCATGTTCATCATATGAACTAACCCTGAGGTTTTAACCGTGTAATTTTTTTTCCATTCCACATATAGCTATACATAGAACAGTTTGTGAACATGCAGAAGTTGACTAAAATGTCTATAAAGTTTTAGGAAAACAAAAGAACGGCTACGAGGATGTCTCTGTCTCCATATCCTGCAAAATTTTTCACAGAAACTAAGCCTCTGAAAGGTGCCTTGAGCCAACATTAGTGTAAGGAGGTGGTTCAGCATTGCTCTGCAGGAGGCTCAACCTTCCCACATGCTGTGGGCCAACAGAGACTACGAAGGGAATGCTGCAGAAGGAGGGCTGCCCTGCCTTGCTTAATTCATGCAGCTGATTAAAGAGCCAAGTTAAATGGATCTTAATGCCTCCTGAAAGCATTCAATTTTCAGCTGGAAAAAGGGTACCATTGCGATTTTCATTTCTTCTTCAAGGTTAAGCCAACTGTGCAGCATTTTGTAAGTCTATGATACTCCTACAAGGGTTAATATAGCATTTTGCATGTCCTTTCAGGTTGTTCTTTTTGTATCTTAATTCTGCACGGAGAAAGCATAGTAAGTTTTCTCCCTACAGAAAAATTGACAATGTTAGCTTTATTAGGCTTTCCAGCATTTCACTAACAAGTTACACCGTAAATAGAAGCATCCACAACACTTCAGGAAATAATGAGGGCTTTCCACTGCTTTAAAGAAGTCTTACAGGACACTCTATGAAGACTGTTCAAATTTCAGAATAAGGCAACACAAAAAGCCAGAGCAGAACCTTAAAAGGATATACAGGTAGTACATCTGTGTAAAACTAACAGCATGACAACGTAACTTGCATTATTCATTTTTATCAACATAGTAGTTTATATTGGTGAGGCCATCAAACTCACACATTCAAGCATAAACCAGTACCTTATGGCTGAACAAGCCATTTTCTAAGCACCCTCCATTCTTAACTTTACAAGATCACATGTGCCGGCCAACCTATCAAATAATTGGATAAATTATTCCAGGTCTTGAATACTATAAATTCCTTAAACCCCATTTTGGACAAGAAACATGGAATACTTATAAGAACAGCATATTTCCAAGTTATTTGGTTGGAAATTCAGGTCTCCAATAATTTTACTGTATATAAAATTAAGGTTCACTGATGGTAAGGGATTTCCAACACCTGGTATTTTATCAAAAGGGTCTCTGATATTAAGATATAATGAGTTAGGCTGTACAATTCCTCAGCGGACACATGGACTCAATTTTCACTTTGTACCGAAATGGAGCATGCCAAATTTCTTCCTTCATGCCTAAATACCCTTTTCAGATAATGAAAGGTCAAGAAGAACATCTTCACATACAACTTGTACTCCAGTTCTCAGTCCAAAAATTGAAAAAGCGGACTTTAAGTATTTTGAAGTTTATTTCCCCTATTTATTGACTTCACCCAGTTTATACAACTTTTGAAACTTGTAGTGATTGAAATACAAATACAGAATACTTACCTTATCCACATTCATTCTTTTAAATGATGCTTGCAGAAGTTTGAAGTTGTGAATGTATTCATGCTCCAGCTTTGCTTGAAACTTTACTTTCTTCAAGCTAATGCACCCTGGGAACAACATGTCCATGAACTGGCAGTAAGCTGCTCCTACAACAAGAGAATGCATTGACGTTAATCCAGATGCACCCAGCTAAAACCAAATGGCGTTTAATGTCATTAGCAGAAAGCATGAGCAGAAAGCAACCGCGCTGAATAAGTCCCTGCTGTAATTCAACCTAACACTATGCACCCAAGATCTTCTTGTCTAATGTACATTGAACAGTGTGACATATTAATATGGGCTGTTTCCATTCAGTCTGGATGCACGAAGCACTGTTGTGTAGCATCTGAAGAACCACCATGACTAATGCAAAGTAAATCTTTCTTCTGTTTAAAACTGATGTTCTTGGAGTCCCTATACACAGTAGGAATGTCCATACAGTGAGAAGATCACAGTCAAAATGGAAATCTCTTAATAAGCTCCTTCAATCCTCACAGCACCCTGAATTCAACCAAGCCAAGATCTTCTTTCTTCTGGCACTTGTAGCCGAATGCCAATCAAGTCCAAGGCAATCATTGAAGATTATATCAAACCACAATTTAAAAAAAAAAAAAATTGTAAAGCTCCACTTTGCTAAAACATACTAGCCAGTTTCCACCCCTCCAAATCAAACATCTTTACTGATTTTCATCTCCTGAGAAAAGCATTTAAAAAAGAAGACTTTAGCGTAGTCGGCCCATAGATTTCAGAAGTTAGGCTGCCAGCTTTAGTTCTCACTCAAAACAATAAGGTTTCCAAGTTCAACTTTGAGGACTATCTGAACTTATGTATTAGTAGGTAGGAGTGTGTGTGTCTCTGTGTGTGTATAACTAATCCAGCACAGAGCTGCAAGTATATGGAAAATTTTCTAAACAGTGTACTGAGTACAGCTAACAGGGATATTCTTTTCTTGTGTGCAGGGAGCTTCCTCCTCCAACACCATCATGTCACTGTCATTTGCAAAATAGATCTTTACTGTTGACACACTCAAGTGTTTGGAAACATGTGGCTCTGAGACTGGTGCCGTCGGTGGAATTTCGGGTTTTTTTGATCAAGGGGAGGTTTACATGGCACCGGGCCTCCTGGCAACAGATGGAGTACAGCTATCGCAAATTGGGGAAAGGATTCTCGCC
>WAAD01039736.1:554-18103 GCA_013389945.1 Fregata magnificens
GTAGACTTCCCTAAGAAGTGGGTCCGTCTGCATACTGGGCCTTCTGTTCCCTTCAGAAGGGAGTCTCCTATGACAATGACCTGTCTTTTATTTTTTTATGGAAGCAGTTTTGATGCAGGGCGTAGGCTGACTTAACCTCGGCGACACCTCCAAGCTAGATGAACCATCATCCTTGTTTTGTTCAGGTCCACTTGCAGAGCCTCATACCTATTATGCAAGGGCACCTGGGAAGGTGGGGTAGTCACAGAGGAGACGCGCCTGCTGCGCCGGGCAGGAACTTGTCACCATTGCCCCTTATCCCTTAAGCCACTGTGTTCAGCCAGGCGGAGAGAGGATAGGGAATCCTCCGTATCATGCGTCCCGTCTGCCTGTTGGGCCTGTCTCAGGGAAGGTAGGGTGCGATTCCAGTAGTCTCTCTCTCGCTTTCCCTGATACTCCTCAACCTACTCACCTCCTCCCGGAGCTCTGTCACTAAGTGGAGGAGTTCCTCTACCTTGATGCACCTCCCACAGATGTGCTCACTGCTGCCGTCCAGTACTGGCATAAGAGCAGGGCACACCCTGCAGCCTGGCACCTGGGTGGCAGCGTGTTGCCGCCGGAGCATCTGCCCAAAGAAGTCTGTTTTCACTATTTTGCGCAACTGAAACAACAGCTTGGGATTTGATGTGCTGTTGCCTGGACAAGTGTATGAAGAGAATTGGTTTAGACCAGTTCAGCAGAAGGGAGCTGTTTATGAATGGACTCAGACGCATGGAGGTCTGAGAATGATAAGCGCAAGGCTTCATCCCTCTGGGTCAATGGCCTTTGGGACAAGGCAAAGAGGCGACAGAAGTTGAGGAGACACTGCTGTTTTGGAGTCTGTATTTCAGATCACAGTCTTGTCAGGTCAACAAAAGCCATGCAATGTGAATGGTGCCAAAGCTCACTTGATGGTTCTGCATGAGTATTCATCCTCTGTCTTTTTATTATCAACTTCATTTTGCATTCTGACAGACTTGTCATTACACACCTTCTTTGAAGACCTACTAGACAAAACTCCCAAATGTGCTTTGTTTTGTAGCACACCAGGCAATGAGCCAAAATGTAGGTCTGAGGAAGCTTTTGTGTCACCCTCTTCTTGGAGCTTTCTTCCAGGAGATCAGCTGTGTTGTACTGGATTCTCTTCTAAATGAGGGAAGGGGTGGAAAAGCCCTTCCAGCTGAGCAGTGGTGGCCCCAGACATTGTCCTGGGGCATGTTTTGGGGCTGCTGTCTGGGCTGTGGTGCTGCTTGCCGCAGCACACGCATTTCTTTGACTGATCGTCAGTTGGAGGATATGGACGGTGCTTGACCCCTGACCTATGGCTCACACCCTTGTTCCAGACCCTGGTGCTAACCGGTAGGCCAGACTGCCTTTCCCTCCTCCCTTTAGCTTGTAGATAGTTCTTTGGCATGCATCCAAACCAAATGCAATATGGAGGGAAAGGTCTTCAGGTTCCCAGAGTGTATATACACATGTGGTCAAATCCCCAGCTCATTAAATTAGTATGTGCAGTGGAGACCAGCTACTGATTTATGTTTTCATCTGTGCAAGGTAAATTGGATTGAAACTTCACACTGTTCAAAAAGGAGAGCTGAGATTCTTGCTTACATTTGAGTTCTAAATTAGCAGGCACATGACTAAGCTTCATGGACCTGAAAATGCTGGGTCTGAGTTAATATGATGCCTATACCATTGGTTTCACTGGAGCCTTTTGTATCAGAAACCACATGTACACAGATTAATTTAGCTGTTGGCAAATTATGTGCTGTATAAGAATGTTCTGTGAATGACTTGGACTGCAAATTCTACTTCTTAATATTTGCAATGCAAAGTACCAGTAACATGAACAGGGCACTGCTGGTTTCAGCTGAACTTTGCAGAAATGTGAATGACAGGCACCCAAAGTAAGGAGATAAATGGTGGAGAACTAAACAACACAAGGCCTACTGAGTCAGATATTGAAAGCCTCAATCTGAGTGATAACATAGAAGATAGATATAAAAGTAATTGCAAAGGCTTTAGAGCTGCAATCCCTTTAAAAATGCAGAAGGGGTGGCCTCTCTCTTACAAAAAGTTGATTTGTGATTATTCTCAGCTATAATTACAGGGAGCACCACAGAGGGGGCTACCAAGCATATTTCCATGTTTTAGTTTAAGACCTTATTTTAATGTTTCTAAAATGTATCCACTTTTAGAACCAAAATTCTTGTTCCCTCTCTTTGAATTGTTATAGCAACAGCTGAAGCAAAACAAACTTCGCATGATCTACCTACCCTGGAGAACAGAACCTCTCTGGATAATAGAAGTAAATTAATGGTATGCAAGCTCAGTTTTTGATGTGCTTCCTAACAGTACCAATTCACTTCATGCAAGTCCCTAAAGGAACATGCGTATTAAGCTATTACCCTGAAGTGAAAGCCACTGTATCTTGTCCTAGTGATCCCTTATGTGCAGTTGCTCTTCAACTTTGCTCGCTTTTATGTTGGTAAAAATTTTGATTACTTGGCATTTGCAAATGCTGAGTATATGAAACTTAAGTAGCATAGATTACAGCTTTCTATTGGACCAGAGACAGTAAAATCACGAGTCTCTTCTGTTATGGTTCCTGTTAGTTACTAACCAACCAGTAACTGTTATTTCTCCCAAGCACATAGATAGACCTCTGCAGAGATTATCCTTGCACCAGTAGCAAAGATATTAAAAGTGTTCCTTACTCATATCAGTGAGATGTAGAGAGATGAACTTTTCTTGCACTCTATTGCTGATGATAACTTTTTCCTTGAGTCTTATTCAACCTTAAGAAATTTGCATCCTTCCACATGCCTGGATTGGTTCCAGTTTTACATATTGATGTGTTCTCCTAGACCAAACAAATTTCCTCCCCAGTGCCTAGCCACCATTTATGAGCTGAAAACTACACCACATTTTGCTGCTTGCCCCTGGTCCCTCCCCATAGCTCTGCTATCAGAAGAGGCCAAGCAAGCATTCCCTAATGCACTACAAGTAAAGCCAGCCTGGTTAGCTCATATCCATGTTCATCACCAGGTGAAATGAATCTGACTGACTTAGCTTAAACAGATTAGGAGGTAATTTGTGCTCCCTTTCGCTAATGGAGCAGTATGTTGGGCACTTGGAAGGCAGCAACAAGCACTAAAGACGGTGCTGTTTTCTCTCAGAAGAGCTTTTCTGCAGTCTCAGGTTTTCTGAGCACTCCCATCCTTGAACTCCATCTTGCACCCCTCAACTTTCATGATTTTTCTACATACCTTGTCTTTATTTTTACCTTAGTGGCCGCAACTAAAGATATATTTTGACATTTTAAATGAGTCTTCTCTGTTCAGCTTGCTCTGCCTGTCTTTAATTAATTAAACTTGTGTCTTCGTATTAGGTTCCTTCAGCTCATCGCTTTCAGTTTCAGCTCTTGCTTTCCATTTGCCTTCATTATACTTTGCCATCCTTGAACTGCACTGAACTCTTCCTAATTTCACATATTCCCGTATGATATTCAGATCTGCTATTTCTCTGCCTAATTTTACCGTGGCTGATCTGAAAAATCTTTGCTACAGAACCAGCAGTAAGGAGACAGACTTTTCTTCTCTTTGCCGCATTCCTTCTCCCTCTTACATAAAATCTCAGCTGAAAAAGAAGGGCATTCTCTTCTGTGATTATAACTTCATGTTCCTCTTTCTCCTGCTATTCTTCCCTTTGGGATACATTTTAATACGTCATCATCCATGGAAACTGCACTGTTTATGTTTGCAATTTTTTAATATGCTTGGAGTTGGGGTTTTCCAGATGAACGGTATATTAAGATTTAATCTGAACCTAGTCAGATAATATTGACCTGCAATGAAAAAGCTGTATGAATGAGACAGTAGCAGACAGCTTAAAGTGCTGAGTGCCAAGAGCTGACTGAAAAATGATACCCCAGAAGTTTGGTGGTAGAGAGCAGATGGGACATTTATGAATGGAAGAGCTTTCTGGTTATTTAAACATTGTGATATATTTTTTTTAAATTTTCTCCATTTTTTCAATGTTTGCCACAATTTGCCTGCTCCTGTAGGGTGGTACAGCAGGGAGCTTCCAGGAGCTGCTTATCCCTCTGTAAGCTCCCACACCTTGATACCAACTTTAAGGCCTCTCTGTTTTGCCACACTAGACTTCCCCAAAATTAAAACAAGAACGAACTGAACCCAAGACTTTGGATTCCTGATGCTCCTCTCTGTGCCCATGCCAGCTATTCTTCCCACTGTTCAGTGTTAGCAGCCATCAGGAACCATGTTTTTGTTTCCAAAATCAGGATCTCCTGAAACAAATCCCTAGGTATTACAGTATTGCCACAGCTTGCAAGCTGCATTGTGTTAGGGCCACAAACAATGAGTTGGCCCTTCCCCACAGCAGCTTTTCATCCAGGTCATGTACGTGGAAGACAGGCAAGGGAAGCTGTTTCCGCATATATCTGAGTTCCCTGGGTTAAATGTGACAAATCATTTCAGCAAATATATTCCAAACCTTCCCCTTCAGTTTTTCACAAGTTCCAAATTTGGATGCTGCTCTAAATGAAAAGGAACAATTCAAATGCCTTTCTGGATGCATTTGAAATGAAATAAGTTACTGTAATTTCCCTGGGCAAGCCAGCTCTTTGGAGGGGGCAAAATTTGCAAATGGAAAAACAAACAAACAAATGAGTAACTGTGGGAGGTACTGCCAGAGAATCAGAAACGAGCCTGGGTAGAAGGGGGAGGGAAAGGCTCTTGTCTGCACTGGGACAATTTGTAGAAAACAAAATGTGGGAGAGAGTTGAAATGAACAGGGGAAAAGAAATCCACTGTCTCTTTTTCTTTTTTTTTTTTTTTAAATCCAGATAATCAGGCTACCAGGACCCATGATGCTGCTATTAAAGAGGACTGACTTCAAGGTCTTTGAGAAAGAAAATAGAAAATTCCACCTTCGTTGTTCAGGTTCTTCCTTTACGGGCGTTCCTACAGCTACACCACTAGGAGGTGAGTCCCTTGGTCTCGACTGTAAAGGGGAAGAATGAATGAGGTTGCTAGATGCCCCGAGTTAACAGTCAGCGAGCTGAGAAAAGCATGAACACCAGCTACCTTTCTGCCTTCCAAATCCTGGACCAGTGAGAAAACTAAACATAGTTTAGGTCAGCCTACAGGTATATGGTATGCTTTACCTCCCATGAACTGGGGATGGGAAGCGAAGGGAAGAGTGCTGCAAAGCTGTTGATTGTCTGCTCTCCAAAGACTTCCTGTTAAGGGGAATCCTCAGTTGTCCATTTAGGGTAGTATAGCTGCACTGAGCTGCTGAGGCATGCAAAGAAGCTGCAGATGGGGCTGAAACTACAGCCTGATACTTCTCTATTGAGCCATCCAGTTACAGCATTATCAAATGCCTGCTAGAGGTGGGTACTAAGACTGCTGGTAATGGCTAAAGGCAAAGCAGGGGGTCTGGTTTTAATAAAAAGGTAGTTTACGAACAACATTTTTGTTATTATAATGATAAAATGGATATGAAACAGTTACACTCCAACCCCTTATTTTTCAGTGCTATTTATTTTTTTCAGAACATTGAAAACAAAACAAGCAAAAGGAGGGGGAAAAAAAAAAGGAGGGGGGGGAAACTCCCTTCAGACAACAATCACCTTTTGAGTTAAATTCTCATGCTTGGTCTTAGCCCAGAGGGATTTGTCTTGAGTGAAGTTCGAAGAAAATCCTTTCAGCAGTTTCTGAGTTATTTAAATGTAACCATGGAGGTTTGGATTCAGATGCTTTTTTGTACTTGTATAACTCAAAAATAGCTTTGCTTTAAAACTTCTAAATTAACCCTCCTTAACTTTTCAACTTGTCACCTATCCTACTGTATGGCTTATAAAATTTTAAAGCTAATAGTATAACAAACTCAAATAATGATACCGCAGATGTTCAAATGAATCTTGGGAGGAATAAATTATAGGAGTCGCAGTAGGTTGTTACTGAAGAAAGAGCGGCTGCATGCCTTAAACCATGTGTTCTTACTGGTCTGAAATAGGCCCAATCTCTTCTACTATTAAAAAGCGTAAGTGTGCTTGGGTGTGGATTTTAATACTCAGTTACACATATGAAATTAAGCATGTAAGTCCTGCTCCTTTTTTTCCTCCTGATAGCAGTGCTTCAGACTTGTCAGAACATTCCCTTAAATTTTCCTGCTTTCTTTTTAACACAATCCTGACAAACAGGACACTTAAAAGCCTCCTAAATATTTATGGACTTCAAAGTCACTGAAATGCTTTGTGGTTGTCTAACTGTTATTATTTTATTGCCAGAAGATTGAGGCAATCAGAGGTGAAGTGTCTTGGTCAGTCATGGTTTTTTCTTTTCCTTTGTCCAATCCTCCTGTTGCTTTCTTATGTTTCTTCCTCTTTGTCTTCTTTCCAACATTTCTGCCTCACTTACTAGTCCTGTCCTCACTGTCTCCTATCTGTCTTTCAACCATCTTTCTCCATTTATTCTTCTCTAACAATTGCACTGAAGAGGACCCACGATAGAGAGAAATGATTTTTACTTTGGCAGCAGCTTTTTACTTTTATCTTTTCCCTAAATGTCTGGGATGGGTCCAGGCAGCTCTCCCCATTTTCATCATCTCTCTTCACATCCCTTGTGACCCTGAACTCTAGTCAGCAATCTGATGTCTGCCATGAGAGCACCTCCCATGATCCAGAGCCACGATCAGACTAAGATGTTGTAACACTGTGCGTTACCTTACCTACTTACCCCGCTTGCTCTGCCGCTTTCTAGGAACTGGACACCCGCGCCAGGTTTTTCTCACAGAATAATGACAGATAGCGCTGCCGCCTTCTGCACGTCTCTCCTCCTTGCTCCTGTGCCCTTCCTCTCCCAAGCTTTTGTGGTTTAGTCTCCTGGCTGGTGCAATTTAAGCAAGATATGGGAGACTCGTATTCAGCCTCTGCCTGAGGCAATTTGAACTTGAATCTCTTGCCCCCTGAATTAGCACCTAGCCAAGAGATTAGTGCTGTTCTGTAAGGAGTGTGACCTGAGTCCTTTCTTTGAGTGGGAAAGCTTGCGCTTGGCTTGTCAGCCTTGTAGTGGAGACACTCACCTGGGTGGGGAAACCACGTCTGCCAGGGCCTGCCCCAGTGAACACTCGATACGATATGGAAGTATTCCCTGGAAGGGGGTAACAGAACCCAGGTTTCTTGCTCTCAGTAATGCTTTGAGAGCAAGCACACGTGGCAATCCAGTTAATATTTAATTATTCCATACAAACGGGAACAGCTCCAACAGGATGGATTGGAGAGAGCCCCTCTTCCACAAGATCCTTTTAGACTGTGCTGTTCTCACTTGGCTGCTGTGGGTCAGCTTCCCTCATACCCCAGAGCAGCAACGGCAGCTGCCTCAGCACCACTGACACATTATGAGAATAGTGAGGACACATGTGGAGGCTGGAGGGAAGGGAAGGAAAAGGTGCTCCTGAACATACTCCGTTATCCATGGTGACGGATCTGCATCCTTAGTTGAAAAAAGCACCTGCCACTGCTGCCTCAGCTACCATTCTGGACAGGGGTGACAATGAATATGTGGCGGAGGGAAAAGAAGTCTGTTAAAAGACAGGGCAGCAGGCTGGGGCACTATAAGGGAAATTGCTCTTAAAGGTGGAAATACAACAAAAATAGACTAAGGAATCTTAAAAGAGAAAATCAATGCCAAAGCCGAGGAAGCCAGAATGACTTCCAGAGCTCAGCTATAGGCAGTTGTCCCCCAACATAAGCCAGACACTGTCAGTATGTGGGAGACATCCAGGAATTTTCTCTCCTACAAAAATATTAAGGACATTATATGTTTTAACTGTAATGGAAAAACTGGGGCTCTAGTGCTCAGTTCCAAAGGAGAACACTAACCATTGGAAGTGATGTGGTACGGGGGGTGGGGGTGCGTGGGGGTGTGTGTGTGTGTGTGTGTCTCTCTCTCTGCTGCCTTTTCTCCTAGGGATTCTATAGCTTCCTTCATTCTTTGCTTCTCTCATATTACAGAAAGAAGGTAATTTTTCCTGGCCATTTACTAAAGCTCATTAAAGACCGAAGAGAACAAACAATGCTACTCCTTAGAGACTACCATTCAAAGTCATCCTACAATTCTCTGTTCTAATACTTGAAACAAATTAATTATTCCTTAGTGAAAAGTGTATAATTCCTATTCTTCATTTTTGGGGTGGGGAGTGGGGAATAATAATAGGAAGTTTATATCTGAGTCGAAAGCTGTCTGTGCTGAAGGGAAATGAGAAAAAATGTGTGTTCTGAGAAGAGTAAAAGCAATTATTCTAATAATAATTCTAGCGATATTAATGTCTTTTTAAAGTAGATTGCTTTCAAATAAACACCAAAGTTGAAGGGATGGGAAAGGCTGGTTTATTTATTAATCATTCCAAAAGTGCATTTTTCTAAATGAACAAGTGCATGAGCAACTTCGCTGGCACATATTAAATTTAGTTAAACGGCAACTTGTAAATGTCTAAAAACTTCTGTAACCAGAGACTAATTTGTTTAACGTGTTGAAAATGTTATGTGGATGTGAGGAACTACATATTAAACTTCAAAGCAAAATGCTCCAGAGATTACACCATCTTAAAGACTGCATATTGGAAAGGCCTTTATACATTAAACATAAAGGATTTTTAATTATCTTCTATTTTGAATATTTGTCAATCTGTGTGACTCATGCTTAGGATTGTAAACTGTCATTTAAGGTGTGATGTCCAAGTTGAGGCCTGGACCACGATTTGCAAGGGGCTGGCTTTTCCCTTTCATCTCTATTAATTAATCCTGTCTCAGTTTGCCCAGCGTACACTTCTGTTGACATCACCTTTTCCATATACTTTAAAGAGTCCCCAGAGAGATCTACTACAGAACAAAAACTGGACAGAGAATACATTTGGAAACCATTTTATTTCTCAATTACCAACCAAAACGTATGGAAAAGATTTACACTCTATCTGATTTACACAATAATTATACTCTGAAAGCTTAGAAATAAATGGCTTGATCCTTGAAATCATTAGTTACTATACCAAATGTAATTGGTGTAAACTAATGAGTTTACTAGATGGCTGACCCTTAATTACTGATTATAGTTAAACTCTAGCCAATCAAAAATGAGTTTACTTATAAAAGTACAGTATAGTATTAACAAGCATTACATTTCCAAGTAAGCAGCTTTATGATTAGTTGTAGCACAGAACTCAAGCCTGTTCAGGGCTATCAAAAGCAGCTTTTTAATAATAGTGCACTAAGCAACCATCACTCTCTTACCTCAGCGTCTATCAGACAAACAGAAAGAAACCACATAATTAATCATCTCATGCAATAGAAATAAAGCATCTGGGCCGGATCCAGGCGGGATATACATAGCTGCCTTAGTCAAAAGAGCTGCAAGAGGCTGGGGATTCACTTTAAGATAGGATAACTGACATGGGGAATTCTGGCCCTCTGTGGGAGCAATATGCGGTATGGAAGTTAAATATTGATTGATTGCGTGTAGTCCTGTGCGATATGGAGAAGCCTATCGACAAAATAGGTTTAATAACTCCTTGAATTGAGGAGGATTCCTTGAGCAGATTCAATATGTGGTGATAGGACATTTGGTTACCGTACTGGCAATCCCAAAAATTCAGAAGTCGTGACTCCTCACTATTTATTAGGTGAAATGAATAATTAGTTTAAAAATGAATTACTAAATGGGAAGAAATTCTTTTTATTTGTTTCTGGTTGATCTTTAAGAATTAATGTTTTTACCTAACCAGGAAGACTCAAAATTCCTATTAAAAAAGTGGAAAGCAGATTTGTATAAAGACCATGATTCCAGACTTGGGACTTAAATAGATACACGAAATATTTTTATAAAATCATAGGACTTAACAATACTTACAGTCACATCCTTAAAGGTACTTAGGTAAGTGACTTCAATGTTTTAAAGATGTGGAAATTCTCCATCTCCTAGAACTTTCCTGTGAATCCTAAACCTCAGATAGGAGACTGAAGCTGGAAGGCACAAGCATTAGAAGATCAAGTCTGATACGCTGGTGCTATGGAGATCTAGTTGGAAGAGTGTGTATTTGCTGGAACTCTGTAGCCCGTGTGCTCTTCAGATGACCTGGCGGACCTCACAGCTGCCAGGGTTCATTCTGTCGGGATTACAGATCTCCGATTTCTGCTTTTCTCCATGATGTTCTCTCTGGTGCTCGCCTTCCATAAAGAGCTAGGCTCAGCAGAGGACCATCCTTATCTGATGGCTTTTTGGCACAAGTGCTGTAATGCTTGCCAGTTTATTACTATAAAAATTTTCTTAAAACTCAGAAAATGAAGAGTGAATTAGTTCTTAGAATGTCTGCACACGGGTTAAAGTGAAATTCATGCATTTACTGAACTCCTAGTTGTGAGATGTGTCTGGGTTCAAGAAAAGGTTAAAGTTGTTTACTGCCTTCAAGCTCTGGTCTCAGAAGTTAATTCAGAGCTGTGCTGTGAGCAGCTACAGAGAGTAAGTCCTTGGAACAGTGAATTGCCGGGTTGATATCAAGGTCCTTGGGCCTTAATAATAAAATTAGTTTGTTTCTTAAGGAAATCCCAGCAGGGACTTTATGGTCATATAAAGTCATTATGCTGTTTTACAACATAACTTTAAAGATGCTGTGGAATGATCAAACTTTGTGGGAAGGGATCATATTTTTTATTATTTGTGGGATATCCTTCAGCTGTGATGATAGGTACAACACTGCCACTTGGAATAGCTGCTCTACGGTTCAAAAGAAAAGACAAAAGATCCGCTGAGGCCTAAGTCAGACAACTGGGGCATACCCATCCGGAGAAAGCATGTTGAATTGAATGGATCCCATGCACTTCCTAACAATCGGCTCCAATTTTGTGGGAGCTGGATACTTGGGGTAATCAAGGTGTTTTATTGCCATTCCACAAGAGCAGATAGAGAGCCTAGGAAGCTTTACAAGTTCTGCTTTTCACAGTTCTCCATTGGAGGGTTCAGGGGTGAGCAATTTTGAAAGTAATGGAAAAGGAAGAGGGCATATTTTCCAAAACTTCAAGATCCTGTGAACTCAAAGACAGAGGAAACACTAAACCAGTCAAAGATGTTCCTCTCCACCCCCTGCACAGCAGCGCTGGTGAGAACAATGCTGCCATTTCTGCTCTGCTAATGCTGGGGCAACACCCTCTGCTGCAGAAAGGAGACCAGGAACCATTGACTGGGGAGGAGGGGAACACGCTATGGACAGCTTCACCCTCCCCAGCCTGCTGTCCCTGGGGCACAGAGGAAAGGGGGGCTTCTGGATGGACTGGCGGAACAAGCACTTGTAGGGCCTCGCTTTCCTCCTTTTCTGTGAACTATGCCTAACTGCTTCTGTGAAAGAAAGCATCAAGCCCCATCTTGTTCATAGAAATACAACATATTTTAAAGCTGTAGTTAATGGATAAACTGTTCTCTGATTGGATGAGCCGCACAATAACTCTCTTCTGAGCCAAGTGCAATGCAGCTTATTCAGTAACAGTGAAATGAGCCACTGTCACTTTGCTGCACTTGCATACATCAGGCAAAATGCTTCCATCTTCATCAGTCTTTTAGTGAAATAGAAATAAAACAATTGTAACAGAATGGTGTCACTGGATCTGTGGCACCTGCTTTAAAAATAAATCTCTTAGCTTTGTCTTCACTATTACTTTCAATAAATGTCCTAGCATTGCCACAGCATTTATCTAGCAGCAGGAAACCATTATCCTATGACAACAATCTATTCCATTAACATTAGCTCTTAATTGTAAGATTGTTTATAAGACAGCAAAAGCTACTGAATCATAGTAGAATGATAAAAAGAGTTATGGTCATGGAGTATAGTCGTCATTCCAGTTCTGAAAAACAGCTTAAGAAAAGTAGAGGGCTATATTTTTATATGAAAAATAATGTAATATTCTTATGCAAGAAAATGTTTTTAAATAATGGATTGCATCAGCAAAGTAACTCTTAAAGAGTTAATGTTAAAAACTGTTACTAAGAAACTCTTGCTTTGATAAATGGTATGACTAAAAAGCTGAAAAGAAAGCTTAGAAACTCTTTCTGAAAGCAAGGCTGCGCCGAGTCAAACAGAGAAATCATAATAACAGAAGCACATTTGTCTGGCGGAGTGAACAGAAGGAATGTTGCAGAATTGAGATATGAAGAACCTCACTGCAGAATAGAAGGAGAACTGTCATTCTGATTGTTTGTCATTATTGTTTCATGTCCAGTTAAGTGAACTTAGAGTGACAGTCGTGTCATAACTACTGGCATCTATGTAAATTTCAAATCAAATACGATAGAGGCATTTCTGCCAGACACAGGTTACCAGGCTGCTCTTCCTCTTTATTTTTGTAACCCTCCATTTTCTCATACTGTGCTGCTAGCCCTTAAATTAAAAAGACAACTTTAGCAGGAGATCCCTGTAACGTGTGTGTTTCAGTTCTCAGTCCGTACCTTGCTTTCTCAGCTCTTTGAACAACGGCTAATGTCAACTTTCCATCAGAAACGGTCACCACAAACATCTAGATGTATTAGCTAAAAACTATGCCTTCCCATCGATGATGTATCATACAACAAAATCCTCTGAAACCCTAGGTTGTGGACTTTCCCTGAAGACCTACAGAGAAAACGGCTCGAGCAAATGTTCCTCCATTGGTTTACTATAGCCCAAGCCAGATATCACAAGGGTCTTCTCTGTGGATAAGTGCAAAATAGGTGGAAAAGATCAGTCATGGACCTTTCTGTAAATTACAGCATGGTTCAGAGGTTATGGGAACTTCACAAGGATATCAGACGTACTCCTCCACAGCAGTGAGCTACAGTAAATAACTCATTTCCTGGATACACTCGTAACAGGCAGATATTCTAATGGCATGAGATTTGCTACTGGACACACATCTTTGAAAATAATTTCAATGCAATTATAAAGGTATTATGTGTGGACAACACCATCAAAAAATATTGAACGTGCTGTTTATTCACTCGGGCATAATACTAATTTCTTCTGCATATTTAACCTTACTTGGCTAATCAATTAAATAATACAGACTAGAGTTAAGTTTTCATTGTTCATTGTAACACATTATTCCAGAACATTGTTTTTTCTAAACTCTGCACAGGACCGTTTTCAGAAATCATACCAAAGTGCAGCTACATTCTTCGAAAAATGTTCCTTTGACAAAGGAAATTTTAAAAATGGCTACAAGAAAAAAATAGTCAGCTCTGAGTAGGACACACTTAATGTTTCAATGATTTCTTATCTGAGAGGGAAAAGAAGACAAGTTTACTTTCTCTGCTGAAATTTTTTGAAGTGAATTCTGACTGAAAAGAAGTAGCTGTGATTTAACAAAAACATACTGTTATAAAATATGATGTATGTTCAGAAGCATAAATGATGCTGTTATAAACATGTACCTCTGCATTAGGTAAGAGCATTTTGGTCAGTTGAATTAGTCACATTTTTTTTTTTTAATTCCTTTCCAGTTGATCTTTTTTGTTCTGTAAATTTAAAGTAGCTCAGTGGGTACTTTTATCTATAATTTGAGCCTTCAAATTGTGCTGTCCCATCCTCTCATATGACCATTTGTTATGGTGACTAGTCAATTGAGGCAACATGTTAATGCAAGTTCTATAGAAGTATCTGTGAAGAAAACTTTTTTTTACTTTAAAGGGTAAGTTCCATATGAGTTTATATTTTCAAGTATTTGTCCAAGGGGTTTTTTTCTTGTTAAAGATGGTGACATGTGAATCACACTCTATTCATGTTTATATTTGTGACAAAGTATCACTCTACAGATATGTCATCACAAAATCAATTGTCAGTCTATGTTTAAGAATATCAGAATAATTTAAACTGATTTGCTTAAAAAGTGCCTTGTTTTATTAGACTGTGGAATGTAAAGCCCTCTTTCAAAATTCATATAGCATTTCCAATTGTAAGATTGTTTTATGTAGTGAACTTATTACATATGCATATTCGAGTGGCCTCTAGAGACTTTTAATTTAAAACATAAATTACATATAATTTCAAACTCTGATGTCTTTGACTTTAGTCGCAGAACTCACTTCCAGGACTTTGTGCTACTGATGGCTTGTGGTCATATATCAATTCTCCCAAGAGGAACGTGCACAGGACAAATTAGTGAACGTAATTTTAGCCATATGAGGTCATTACCAATATAACCTTAGCTCTTCCTAAAGCGGACTTCATTGTTAATATAAATATACATCTATAATTACTGACACTTATATTATTTGGCTCCTGCCCTAAGTTAAGGATACAGTGATGATAAAAGGGTCTTGCAAGCCCTTACCTACGCAGTCCGTGCTTACTAATTACCTTCCACGGTTCTGGGCTCCTGTAAATAAAGTTACCCATGTATTTATAAGCAAGTCAAAATCTATACGCATATTTCTAAAAGTGAATTATCTTGCTCTTTGGGGCAAACAGTACAGTCTACTGCTTGGAAAAGAATGCTGAGAGTAAAGCCATCCAGGATTCTTCCCAGCTTCTGCCAGGACGCGTACTGTCCTGTATCATTCGATATCCGACTTAAATACTTAATCCAGTCACATTTTTAAGTTGTTTGAGGCCCTAAACCAGAAGATCCTATGTGAGTAAAAGGGTGCATTACTTTAAAGTAACAAATGGCTGTTGATTTTTCATCACTGTTTCCAAAGAGACTGGGGTCAGAGGGTTTGTTTTAAAAGTCTAATTTGTTCAAAAGGTGTAGCTCGCAAGACACAAGGACTAGCAAAGTGCAGCATGGAAGATCTCAAGACAAAGCAGCAGCCTCAACATTTCCCTCTAATGAGAAAAGGAAAAGTCAGTCGAGGTCCCATAGGAATGCAGTATTTAGGGAGAGAACCAAGACTCCTTTCATGAATGGAGAGATAACCCTGATGAATTCTGGACTACCTGCTATCTTAGGGGCACGTCTAGGTTTAAGAATGATTTGGATCACAGGCTGTAATATTTTCCAGACATTCGGATTGCAACTACTAAGCCAGCAATTTTATGCTTTCCTTTCCCTGACTCCAACAGTACCGCGATATAAGCAGCCAGATTTTCTTCTGCATTGTGTTTTTTATCCATTCAGCCAAAATTAACAGTCTTCGAGGATAACGTATGCCAAGTGAATTTAAATCTTGCGGACTCAAATCGACCTAAAGTTGATGGATACATTCATGCCTACTGCTGAAATCTACCAATTACACAGAACTCTGTTAACTTACCATAGAAACATCTCATCTAATAGCACAGATGATGTTGAACTAACTAATTACATTATGGCACATAGACAATGAAAAACATAACGAAGATGACAGCACAGCAACAGCAGATGCTGCACAAAAGAAAAATTAGAAAAATATTGCTCTGCAAAATGCTCTCAGTTAAGGTTTCCTCTGTTAAAATTAATCACAAAAATTAGTGAAGATCAGATTTCAGAAAAAGATATGAACGTTGTAATGGTATTGGGAAGACATCATTAAGCCATTTAAAACTCTGCTCCTTGAGAAGGTAATTCCCTTTTTTTTGTATGACTATCAGTTTTAAGACTAGTAAACATTTTAGTGCCTATGGCAGAGTTTCTTGGTAGAAAATCTTTTCCAATAAGGAGAGGTCCTGATGGCTCTTCCAGAGTCTGAATTTGGTAGCTTCCAGCCATTACAGGCGTAGATAATTAGACAACTTAGATTTTATTTTAGCTTGGCATTTGCTCTATTCTTGTGCTCTTAGCTGTCAGAGAGCTAGAATAACAGTGACTGTTGATTATCTGTAGCATGCCTTGTTACTTTATGTATTTTAAATTGTACCAGATCCTAAATAACAAATCTAAAACTGCTGAGTATGTTTAAATGTAATATGTACATGGAGATTACATCCAGATGATCTATTTGATAGACCTATGTTAAAAAGTACATTATTTTTAACCACAACACCGGTCCTCTCCCCCCCTTTCCCTGCAGAAGCTTTCCACGAGCTCCCAGTCCGCTTTATGCACAGACTCTGAACATACCCCAGTCTATGGAGAAAGACAGAAATAGACTTTTCTCCTGCATTTCAATCATACCTGTGGTGCCATTGAAATGTCAATATTTTATTTGCTATATAATTAGAAACAAAACGTATCCACAGTATCCTATGTTTTCCCGAGTACATTTTTCCTAGCTAGACATTTTTTCCTTAAATTTTAACTGGTTACTGGGCACACGCCTCCGTGGTCCAGCTCAGGCCAGGGATGCAGGAATGAAGGAGGCCCACAGGTGGCGATGTGGTTAAAGTACACCTGGGCTGCGATTCCCGAGACCGGATTTACCAGTCGGCCTGTCAGAGGGAAGTCGGTCTGCATTTTTTGTACCAACGCACTTACGCGTAAATAAGCACTCCCGGCTAAAGTTTCGTATACCTGTTTTGGGTACATACCCTTCTACATTAGCCGCCAACAGGAACAGGTTTAAAGTACTTTGTTGCCTTGGACAACGGAGAGATGGTGGACGCACGCAAACTCGTAATTCAGTCCCACTGCCATCACCACACATTTATTTGACAACAGCAATTAGCTGTACCCCACCGAGCGGTGCCGGGACCTGTCCTGCCCTCTCCTGTGGCGCAGGTCAGTGTCAGCCTGTGTGCACACAGGGCAGCTGCCCGTGCCTTGCTGCAGTTGCAGCGGCGCCTGACCAGCCAGTCCCACCGTCCTCGCTGCATTGGCTGCTACTTACGTCAGCGGTCTGGAATCGAGAAACTCGTCTTGTGAAGTTTTTTTTTCTGTTCTTTCACAGATCCTGGAAATGTATAATTTATCTGACTCTTTAGCTGTGGTTCGCTCGGTGAAGCACGTTTGCCTATGCCGTGTGACAGAGGCGTGCGTGTGCCCTGTACGAGACGATACCAGGCAAGAGCCTGTTCCAGCAGTTGGGCAAATCCCCGCCGCTTGCAGGAATAACTGTTCACGGGGATAACACCCACTAATCGTGGCACATTTATAGACGCTCTTATTATTTCGAGGGTCTTTTTCAGCCGCATGGTGCTGTACTTACCCTGTGTGCTGCGCTTAGGCCCCAAAAATATGCAATTAATACGTGGGTTTTTTTTTTTTTTTCCCCAATTTTAAGTGTCCCTACTGAACATTACTTCTTCTGATTTGCTCTCATCCTTGGGCTTCTTCCTCAGAAATGCAGTTGTCTTCTCAAATGACAAGCCGCGCTGCTAACTGCCAGCCAATTGCGGCAGTTTAACCCTTTTAAACCTTTACAGGGCGCTAATAATAGCGGGCCGTATCCGGACGCGGGTCCCCAAGCACAGCTCCCCGGCGCTTTCACCGGGGGAATTTTTAAAAGTCGGCGGCTCGACACGGCCCCCTCCACCCGAGGGGCGAGGCGGGCACGTCCCTCACGGCCTCCCCCTCGCCCCAGCACGGGACCCGACCGCCAGCCCGCCCCGAGGACGGGGGTGCGCGG
>WAAD01039736.1:33823-43823 GCA_013389945.1 Fregata magnificens
AACATTCTATTTGCTCTTTGTATATTTAAGTGTTGTAAGGAAATGTGTTTCAATCAAACTGAACATGAGATAAAGATGTGGCTTTTGTGATATTCTATCACAAACACTTTTATTGTATCTCTGTAAAATACAATGTATGTATGCATGTAAGTGTTCTTGTCCTAATGTTGCNAAAAAAAAAGTCAGGCTCATAGCAGCTACTGTGTAGAAATTTTCACCTACTTCTAATTTGCTGAATGAAGAAAAATCTTTTATTTGTGATATTTTCAGAGACATTTGCTCTAGTATGGTGTATTTAAATAATAAAAAAGTAAAACAACCCTGAATTGAGTATGGGTTTTAGAAGCTTTGCTTTTTTTTTTTTTTTAATAAAACCCTACATTCAAAACATTATTCTGAAACTATATCTTAGGTAGTCATTACCTTAATTGTCTACCTTTAAAAGTAGCTTTTTGGTTTGGACGGGTTTTCTGTCTTATGCCAGTAAAGAATCCGTTAAACTACTTTACCGTGTTACTTTTGGCAAGGATACAGAGCACTACTTCAAAATGATCTTTATTTTTCATTGAGATTCTTAATTCTGGTAACAGCAAGTATATTATGATTCATATTGCAGTGAATTGTGGTACGCATCTAGGTATTGTGGTCTCCTTCTATCCAGTTCCTTTCTGCAGACTCATCTGTGTTAAGGGTGTGCACGCGGCTGTGAGTGTGCAAGCATGAGAGTGGATGTAAATACCATAAGAGGTCAAAGAATAATAAAATAAAAACCAACGAAAGGCCTGTACCTCACGCTGAGCACTAGAATTGAGTCTTCATAAAAAGGAATACAATAGCTATTCTGATCTGAACAACATAAAGTTGTGTTTGCTGTGGTAAGAGACTAACTTTTCAACACTGATAACCTTAAGGAAAGAAAAACATGTTTCCCGGGCTATTTCTGAGAACTGACTGATATCAAATATGATCTGTTCTCTGAAAGCAAACAAACAAAAACCACCACTACCCCCCTGCCAAAGCAACAAAGCTTCCTCTAAGCTTAGAAAGGGAGCAGCTTCATTTTGCGGGTTTTTCCCATCAGCTGCTCGGTGGTAGAGCTGTGCAGAATAAATCTGAGAAAAAATTCTGACTTTGCATGTTTGCAGCAAGAATACCAACATGAATCTGGCTGTGCCTTGCATGCCTTCAGTCAGGAAACTGCGAGCACCTAGAATGTGCCTCTGCTGCAGTTAATAACAAATCAATATTAACAACTACTCTACTTTTCTAGGAGACTAATACATTTGAAATACGTCACGGTTATGTTTTCTTTTTTAATTCTGCTTTTGAGAAGGCGTTCGCTGTCAGCGTGCTCGGTTACGGAGTGAGCTTGACTTATTTTTGTTGTGATGCCGATACACAAAAAGCTGATTTATAGATTTGTCTGTCTAAACGACCAACAGCAGATTCTTTTTCCAGGTTCTACTTCTTGACCTCTAGTATATTGGAGGTGTGCTGAATTTCTTCTTTTAACACTTCAGTGCTTGAGAGAAAATAGGACTGTCGCAGAGAAAAGAAAATGTCGTAATATACAGTATCAGACAGTAAAGACAAAAGATTACTTGCATAACATGCAATCAAATGACTGAAGCTATGTATGACTTTTTAATTAAATGCACTTACTTACATATCTTTAAATACGTTTCTAAGGTTTTTGATCTGGCATTAAAGTCTTTAGGTAGAGTCCTGCAAATTGTGCTGCTTCAATATCTTTGAAAAGACACTTGAAGTCCTATGAATACAGAATTCAAGTATTAGTGAGACTGTAGACATCTTTTTATATTCTTTCAGTATAAGCACTCAAGGTACAGTGTTTAAATCTAACATGTACAGGTTTTTGGTTGTCCAATATAACCTAGAAGTGCTAAGAAGATAGCTAATAACTTCTGGTAAGTAATGTAGTATAGCATTTAGTGATGTAGAGGTTGAAGTTCATTAACGGCTTTAAATAAACTATTATATGACTCGTTTGTAAAGCACAGCTACCTATTTAATAGCTTACTTTAAAAGCATTTCTTAAGTTGCAGACCTATAAGATTACAAATGTCACTCATGTTAGCATAATCCACATGCAAGTGATGAAGCCTTTGCTTTGATGTGCTAAATTGGAGGAGGACTAATGGAGCTATGAATATACAATAGAACATATTTAAGTAGCATTCTTGCTTTGGGTAGAACACTTTCTTGAAACCAGAGGCATTTCAGACAATAAAACAGCCTCTAATGGGGACGGTAGGTGTGGATAGAAGGCTACTGGAACCACTTAGATTTGTCCTTATGTGAAAAATCACTTTTTTAGGAGAGCTGTAAGGAAAAACATGTACTTGTTCACCTTTTATCACATGCATTTGCTACGCTGAGGCTGAAATGCACCCTCTGCATTTAGTGCTGCTGAAGAGTCATACAAATAATCATTCCGTAAGAGCTTCCCTCACTTTCAAAAATGAATGCTGTTAAAAAAAAATCAAAGGAAATATTACTAATCTGAAATCATCCTCGTGAACCTGGATAAAATGCTCAGTCTATACTGCATCTAAACGTCTCAATCATATAAATTGTCACTCTTATTAATGAAACAATTTTGTAAAAAGATTGCCCTCTAAATGGGTTTAATGTTTTTACCTATCCAGCTGTCTAGTTACGAGATTTACGCATTCTGGCAGGCAGTGGGACATTAAGCCTTTCCAAACCAAATTCTGTTTGCAACAAGATACTGTCTTTTCAGTCCTACATGATTTATCTTTACATATTTTAACAGGTTATGCAGTATCTTATGAAATATAAAATGAGAATGTCGTACCAAAATGAAGCCTATGAAATTAAGTCACATCTTTAGAATATTAACCACACCGAGTTTGTCTCCCTTTTTCCCTGTTAGTGAACACTGATAAAATTGGCATCATCTAATTTTAGGGTAAATACTTAAACAGACAAACAAACAAACAAACAAACAAAACCCCCATACTGGCATAGTATGACTTGCTATCAAGTACTGTCAGGCATTTCAAAAGATCATCTTAATTTGAATTTTTTATCAAATTCTTTGGCCGGTAGTTATATGTCAAGTGTGAGGGTTTTTGCAAGGATCTACATTCTGAACAGCTCTATTAAAATAACAAATAAATTTGAGATCGGAACATTTATGTGTATATATACGTATATATTTTAAGTATTATATTTCTTCAGTGTGAAATTATGTGTTCCAGGTCTGATTTCGCTGCCCGAGCCTCCTGTACGTGAAGTACCAGATAACCATTGTTGCTGCTTGTTACTTTTAGTACCAGGTGTATGCCTATTGTCAGTCCAGCTAAGCCACAGAAGAGCTTATTGCAATTAAATAGCAATTTGTTTCTATGAAACTGCAATTAAAGTATTACTGATCAGCCATTTTAGATTGGCAGTGCTTTGACTGCATGTTAAACAGCGAGGAGCTCTCGATTTATTTCTGCAGAGTCTGAACTGCGAGTAACAGTGAAGTGTAACATGCTCACCTATGTCCCTTGTCAAGTTGAAAGTATGAGTCCTCTGTGAAGCACTCTGCTCTCATCACGAACATGCTGAGAGCAATGACAAGTCAGGGCTGATCTCTCTAAGTTGAACTTCCAACTTACAGGACCTGAAGTTATTACTGTTTTCTGTTCCTGTATAAGCAGGGATGTGTACACTTCCTACAGGGGATGTTTTCAACTTCAGATTGATTCTGTTGAGAATGGACTGCAAGTTGTGGGCCGCAAGCCAATAACGTGCTGCAGGTCCTGACTTGTTAGAGCTGTGTAAACAGGGCTACTATATCTCCTTAATCACAACTCATAAAAGACTAGAAGAAAGCAATCAATTACCTTCTAAGTTGTTTTTTTTTTAATAAAAAGCAGAAGTTTATCTGACACGGCTATTATTTTCACACTTGTACAATAGATGAGACAGTTTAAAGCAATCCGATCGGCTTACCTGTGCGCACCCAGGGTTTGCTGGCAACTGTTCGCCTGTGACATTCCTGGGAAGCCGCAGTGCTCCTGCGCCCAAGCCTGGCGGAACCCGCCAGCCACCGCCTTGACTCCCCTGCCAAGCTTGTAGCCGTTCGTGGTTGACTTGAAATCTGAAATGTAAATTTTTGGTGCAAATTAAAAACTTGTTTGTCAGAACTCAAAGAGGAATTAACTTTGTAGTGGTAATTATATTTCTTAATTATCACCATATTTTAACAAAGTCTGAGACATGTGAACTTTAGTTCCTGCATTTTTGCACAGTGGAGGCTGTAGACATCCTCGTTCCCTCGCCAGAGGGGATGACATCACACCTGTGGCATGCATGAGATAAGCGTTGCTTCATTTAGAAACAGGTTCGTGTCTCTCAGAGATGTTCCTTAGGGGGTGAATTGGCTTGGGTCCTAGTCCTGAAGTGTGACCCATCCGGGTAGATGACTGCCGCTGAGCACGCTGCTGCATCAGGTGGTAAATGGGTAACGCAAGCGCCCGCGTGCCGGCTGAGCTGCGGTATGCGCCAGCGTGTGCAGGCTCTTAGCCCCTGGCGAGTGGCAGGTAAAATGCCTGTGCTTAAACCTCAGTGAAAATGGCCCAGCTGACAGTCAGTAATTCATTCACCCGCAGTAGATTGGTCATATGTCTGAGCCCAAGGCCTGAAAAAAGTCCTGTTTACTGGAGACAGACACGACTCTGTTGGGGATTTTTTTTTCCATCCTCTGTGGGTATTTTTTAACAAGTCGGGTTCTGTTGTGTTTCTTTTAACAGTCGTTCTAGCATTAAGTTCACAGAAATGTTTTTGGCGTGCTGGAGGCTACACAGTTCAAGGGGGAGGCAATAGGATCTAAGACGGTAGCTGGGGATGTAAGCCTTAGTCCTGCCTGGTGGCTCATGTTGCTTTTTTGCCCCGCTCGCCTCTAGCCTGTCCATTGAAGGGCAAGCAAAGGCCTGGCACCACAAGGGCTGGAGTTTTTTGTTTTGTTTTGTTTTGTTTTAATGAGGCCTCTCAGTGCTACTGTATTAAAAATAATAAATTGCAGCGTTTTAGTGACTGGAAAGGCATGCGCAGGCCATACCATGATGTGTTTCGCCAGGTCAGAAAAGATGTAAAGTCCAGTGACTTAAACAAGAGCTGTCCCTGTAATAGGGTGATGCTTGAGGAACACTATGTGGGGGCTCAAGCCTCTGAAGGACCAGTCCTGAAAAGGGCCTGGGCTTTCAAACAGCAAAGCACACACACCCAGGAAGGCTGGAAATTTTAACAGGTGCTGAGCAGCTTTTGAAAAATTTGAGCTTAGACCTTCGCTCATATTCACCGTTCTCATACAGGCCTTGTAGACCATTGTGCCATTTTGTTCCCATGTGTAATATCACTCTTACATTTTTTGTAATCATTTTATCTGTTTACATCTGTTCCCTGCTACATTAGACGTTCACCTCAGCTTACAAATGCTGAGCTTGAAAGTCGATTTTTTTTGAATGACTAAAAGTGTTTAAAAAAAAAAAATTTGCTTTTTAGGATTTTTTTTAATTCACTGCTAAGTATTTAACTCTAAGAAAAACCAAACCAAACCAAAAAAACCTCAACAATTTTGTTGAAACAGTCCTACAAGCCATAGCATTAAGCCCAAAACTAAGCTTGAGACAGTCTTGCCCCAAAGGAATTTTTTTTTTTTTTTTGAGAGAGCTATAGCAGAGACAAAATGGACATTTTGAAAAGAGTTATTCCTTCTGGTAGGGTCCTGGACCCAGTGAACATGCCCATGAGGGAGGGAGCCATGCTGCTGAGCACAGCGAGGCTGGCAGCATGAAAGGAGCCCCTGCAGCCAGAGCCTGCCAGTGCCTTTCTCGGCAGTGGTGAGCAGCGAGTTGTCCCCTCTGGTGCTCATCCTGTCCTTTGCTCTTAAGGGAGCGGTGGCAGTAGGGCAAGCCGAAGCTCTCCCTGCGCAGCCAGGTTCCTCTGCAGCTAAACCAGCCGATGTTTCTTTCTCGCATTGTTGGAATACGCTGTTAATTACATTTTGAAATATCCATATACTTTTCCTCTGAGGGGATCTTACAAGCAAGCTTTTCGCTAACAACTTCTGTGGTTCGCCGTAACCTCTCAGAATAATCATCGGTTCCATTGAACTTATGCCAGTTGTTTTGTTAAACTAAATTGAGAGAACAGGGCCTATATTCATTCTCGAAAGGCAAGAGATTGCCCTGTGATTTGGGGAAATCTTGATTGCTTACAGAAGAATAAATGAACAAGGCAGATATTAACTTTATACCTGACTTCAATTTCTTTGAGCAGTGGAGAAATGTCCAGTAGGAGGAAAAAAATCCAGCTAAAACTTATAAGCCAGCCATTAATAGGCTAATTTTATTGTGCTATAAAATCATCAGCTGCTTATAGAAAACAAAGGGGCAATGAATGCGGTATTTGTCTTTTATTCTTAGAAAAAAAAAAAACTTAAGATCAAACAGCCCCTAAAAGACTGAGCTGATATGCATCCCACTTACATATTTTTGGATATCCTCTGATATTCATTCCACTGATGTATTTGATAGGTAATTATATCAGCCATATCAAGATGCTGATACCAAATAGTGGAAGGCTTCAGTGTTTTGCCATAAAGCTTATACCCCTTGTTACTGAACTCTCATCAGACTTGGGATCTGCAGCAATCATTTGAAAGCTGTAGTTGGTATTTCTATGCTTATGCCACATTTAAAAATTATTATTCTTGCTTCATCAGTTAGTCTTTTTAGCTGGCTTGAAAAAAAAAACCATATTGCAAATGAGCTACTATTCTTATTTGTTTTAAGAAGGGTAAGCACTGAAGTATTCAAATGGAACAGATTATACCTTTAATTACATCGAAACAGGATGCTGAGCTGATTTTTCTATTTTCCGTTTAATTGCTATAGTTCAAAAAGATATTGCAAATTTGTAGATGAATTATTTAAGCATAGCCTTCTGGCCTCTGTGTTTATGAGAGAGACCAAAAGGGAAAAAAAAAAAAGAAAAATAATTTAAAGGGGAAAATTGCTACTTCCTTCTTTACGAAAGAAGTTTGAGTGAAACATCTTGGGGGAGATGTTTTAGCTGGATAGATGTTTTACGCTTTCTGGAAGCATCTTGGGACTCCATGGGATTTGTTTGTATCCCACCAACCACACCGGGTCCCTCACTTCTGAGGGACCCCCCTCTCGTGCTGTGGGTAGCAAAGTGCTGTTTCTTCTCTAACCTGCTTGTCGGTGAGCGTGTTGCTTCACGGATGCGATCCCAACCAGCCACCCTTTTTGTGGATGTGCTTGATCTCCGTTCTCCTACATACAAAATGAGAATAATGAAAGCAAACACAATTCATCACTTCTTAAACGAAATATATTTCCATTTTCTTTGCATGTGTGTGTGTATATATCATTCACCGTATATATTTAGAATATGTACTATGACATTACAGCCAGTGATAAATCCTACTCGCTTACTATATGTGTTATTTGCTGCAACATTAAGCTCAGTAAGAATTTTATATGTAACTTGTACCAAAACTAAATATATTATGGAATTGATGCACAGTTGTAAACAAGAGCATAACTTCCCGCTTCAACACAGTCAAAGGTGGCAGCTCGTGAGGCAATTCTTTTGTAAACAATTGCAGACTTTCCAAAGAATAAGCCAGTTAATTACATTTTTAATGATGTTTTTAGAAAATAGGATTCCTGGGGGGGAGGAACCCTATAACAGCAACAAAAAAAGTAAACCTAAAGCTTGTACTGTATAAAGAAATGCCATGCGTGAAAAACTGGATTGTGCTGGGCCCAGGTCTTTTGCTCCCCCCACTTTTTTTTTTAACTTCCACTGAACTTGCCTGTGTAGAGTATTTTTTTATAGCTCTACTGTGAATTCAAAGAAAGATGACACTGGCACGATCTATTTAATTTTTTTTGTGGATTATCTTATTTCATTATTTTCAGTAGTGCTAAGTATGTACTACCCACTTAGAGAGCTGATGCAGTGCATAGCAAAGCTCAAGATGTCCTCTTAAATACGCAAAGCTTATGCAAGGCCGTGACTCAAGTAGGTTTTAAACACTAGCAGCGTTGGCAGCTTTGAAGGGCTGATATGATACAGCCTTGCCGAAACGTCACAGGTAACATGGAGAGATTCAGGGAGAAACTGAACTAGCTGGAGTAAGAGTAGTACACAACTTTTATTGATGAAGTTCAGGGGAAAGAGGCACCGGGGGCAGCTGTATTAATCCCATAATAACTTGAAATATAATCAGTACATTGCTGCAGGGATGGCTAGGAAGGGAGGGAGGTGGAGGTGTCAGGGTTTAAGTTCACAGGCTTTCCCAGTTCATTAAAAAGTGAATCAATCAGAGAAACAGGCTGGCTTTTCAAAGGGCTGGCAGTTGTGAACGGGCTTCGGACGTTGGGAGGCACGCAGATGGTGTGCCCGTCCTTGCGCGGAGGTTGCTGGAGCTCAGCAGCCATCCGTTTGAGGACACGGCTGTGTTTTACCCTGCTCAAGCTAGTAAAATGTGTTATAATGTGCTAGGGGAGATTCTGGCTGGATTTTGAGAACTTAAAAGCTAGGCAGTGTTGGTGCTGTGGGCCATATGAAGGTGACGCTGATAGATGTTTATAAAGGGAAAAGAAGTTTTGTTTTATAATTTCTAGCAGGCAAATGGGCAGAAGGAGTCTGCCTACAGGACCCCTCTTTGTAGGCAGCTGGTATAGTAATTAGCTCATTACTATTAATTTTTGCCATCCCTGGACTGATCAGTGACGTATTTAGAAAAAAAAAAAACCAAGTGGAATTCATATATCTGGATCTGGCATTTCCTACATCCTTTTGATGAAGCTGGTGCATGTACACATACCAGGGAACATCCTCGGAGAGTGAGCTTGCTCACACCCACAGGCACACGGAGGTTTAGGATAGAATGCCCTGTATTTAAATAGGACTGGTGACTTTTTAATTACTGCACAGTACAACAGGGCTCAATGAGAACACATGGTTGTCCAAACTGGTGTGCTGTGACTGCTCACCAGCGGTACAGGAGCACATTTAATCAGTGGTCTGCAGTTCACATGAGAATGAGTACCCACCACAGGCACAGCTGGGAACACTGACAGATAGACGGTATTTCCATACGAACCTCAGCCCTGCTTTGAGAAGATGGTATGAAAAGAGCCGTGTCATATGGATGACCGATACAGGCTGAAAAACATCCATGTTAGAAGGCAGCGGTGCCAGTGTGACCTGATAGCTCCTTTGGGGGAAGCGTGTCCCTTTGTGGACATCTTTTCTGGAATGCAAGTTCAAATCTTCATCAGCCTCCGACCAGCTCATCCCTTGCCCCTTGCATGGATCCTGCTGTGCTCGCAGCGGGCCGGGGACTGCCCTCAGGTTAATTAATAGTTCCACTGATTGCTGGAGGAGCTGTGGAGAAGGGGAAAGACATACTTTGTCAGTATTAGAGTTAAGAGAGGCAGGCTTTTTTTTGCCAACATTTGCTTTTAAATAATTTTTGCTTTCTAAGATGTTTATAACAATATGAAAAAAACCAATGTACCTATTATTCTGCCAATCTTCAAGGCAAATGTTTGGCAAGAGCATATTTTAATCCCACCTGCCCAACTTCACTGCACATTACTTTGGGCTAGCAAAAACCTTCTTTGAACATGCTTAGCCACAGCCTGAACCCCTCCACATCTCTACGAGGTGGTTTAAAGCACAAACCAGGCTGGCTCCACATCTCCTTTCTTGCATTCATAGGTCTTTCCAGGGACTATCCCTGAGCTACAGCCCATGGCCAGTGAGTAGAAAGCATACTTTCTGGTTTAATTTTTTAATTCCTTGTTTAGTGTCAGTTTCAACCACTTCCCAAAATTATGATTTTTCTAAACGTTAATTTTCTCTTCCGCTCTCCTTCATCCCGACGCCCAGCCCAGCCTTGCTCATGTGTCAGTCTGCTCTGAGG
>WAAD01039736.1:48823-149248 GCA_013389945.1 Fregata magnificens
AAACGTCTCATTTCTCAGTTCATACCCAATTCAGAGAGGATTGTGGATCTTCCTGTCTTGCAGAAGAGACCAGAGAGCTAAGGGGGAGAACAGCCTCTCCCTGTGCACTAACCCCTGCTCTGGTTTAGAGACACCAAGGACCTGCTATGATTCAGTTGTGAGTGTAACAAGGACTACTAGGCAAATTACTCACTGCTTGACATTTGGGAGCTTATAAAACGTTAGAGAATATTTAAAATTATGCAAATGAATATTTTCATACAGCATATTTGGCTGTATTCCTGGCCTGTATTATTTTCCTGGGTTAGATACCTCCATCTCCAGCAGATATTCAGTCCTTAAAAGGGGTTGGCTTTTATTTTATTCTATTTATTCTTCTGCCATCTATTATTCTAAAGAGACGTAATGGATCAGCCCAGATACGTTTCATGTTGTGAGGAGAGGGAAGGAAATAGCCTGAAAATCATCTACAGTTCAACATTGAGCTGATATTTGTGGAGATGAAAACTTACTCCACAGCATTTTTACCTTGTGATTTGGATTCCATGGGGTAACAATCAGCTTCGAAAATCTCATTGTGACACTGTTTTCAAAGTCAAATAAGGAGTGTCAATGAGAACACACCATCCCCCAAGTGGCTCCCCTCCAGCTTCATAACCCCAATTTATTTTTGACATTGCACCATAAGACTGAAATGATTAATCTATAATAGATTATCTCACAAATCTGCTACAGAAGAACAGAGGATGTGATTTGCTCAGGATTTGGCACACTGGCAATGGCATGTCACGGCGAAGGGTTTAATGAATACTGTACAACAGAAAAACAAAATGGGGAGAAGCTTGGGCTATTGGAGAGGCATTTTCACATGGTGCAAGGGAACCCACCTTCCAACAGTCGCATTGACCACTGACCACTTGACTTACCACTAATATTTGAGCAAATAATTTCCATCAGCTTTCCAGAAAGACTTCTCCGACCTTAGATGTTCATCATAACCTGCCTTGAGCTTGCATTTCAGAAGTGCTAAGTACCTATAAAATAGAAATAGAGGCATTTACCCCACCTTTGTGGTTGCCCTGTGGGGTCACAGGATGTGTGTTGCAGAAGTGCAAAGTGTAGTTATTAGTGAGAAGTGTTGAATGCCTGGGGAAAACACAAACAGCTGGGTGGCTACACCATGTGCTTGTGCTACTGAGTGCTCGCCTTCATCTCAGAGAGCAAAGGATTTTTGTGTGGAACCTGCTGCATAATTTACCGTACTGTGAAACATTTACCATGGATAAATTTCAGCCTATGGAATCCAGTTAAAAAGGGCAAGCGTATTTTTTTCTGGGACATGAGTACCTCTTGTACCAAACTTAGAAGCCAAAAGCTATCAAAACAAAATCAGAGTAATGTCTAAGTTGACAGGCAGCATTTTCTGGTGACACTGAAAACATGTTTGCCAGTTAAAAAAAGTTATTGCCCTTTTCTCTGATTTTAAAAATTGCTTAGGAACACTAGAAACTTGAGAAAAAATTCTCTCTCACCTGCCTGACCTTGGCCAAATGCTGAAGAGCAATCATCCACCTGAGGGGGGGACACTGCAAATGGAAGGCAGAGTAAAAGCATGGTTGTACTGTTATTGCCATTCAATGACACCTTCCTGCTGCTAAATCTCCAATTCTCTTTTTGTGGTATCTCACTATTTGCTAAGTAGCCTGAGATAAATATGGTGCTCTAACCTCTATTTCCGCTATCTTCAGGGAGATTTACCTGCCAGTCCAGGCTGTCCTTTCTGGCATCAGAAGTTGAACAAAGTTCTCCTTGTAGTAACAGAGTTTATTAGTCTGCAATGCCCCTTCCCTTGACCTGTTGGGACTTGTCTTTTGCTAGTGCTTCCGTCAGCCCTTGGCCTTCTGTGTGGGGCCAGCGAAGGTCTCAGTGTCCAGACACTTAGGCCAGAATCAAGACTAATAATTCATTTTGCGTGCACCATCAAGCAGCAGTTGTCTTTAAATTGTTGACCCAAGGCAAAGGTGCCGGTCAATGGTATCTTTCATGGAAGTACAGGAGGATGGTGGCAGTCTGTAAGACAAAACCCCACAGATGGGCAGCAGGCTAGGAGGTGTCTGAAATGGCTCTGGGGCCAGGGAACTGCCCCATGAGCCAGCACTGTTGATGGACAGCTGTGACAGACAACATCAAGACACCTGTACGCTGTTGTCTCTACAGCCCACCAAAAGGAGATGTTAATAGTTTCATATTAGCTGGGTTTTTGTCCCAAAGGTGCGGGCTTTCTTTGGTTTTGTGTCTATGTGTGTATGTGGGGGTGATGGCAACTTTCCCCCTTTTATCTAACAGCCTAACAGACCGAAGCTTGCCTGGGTAGTGCTGACACAATCCAGTTTCTGTAGCAATGTACAACGTGGCAATACACAACACAGGAAAGTAAACAAACCCAGGAAAATAGGGATGCTGCTGCCACAAATCCTGCGGAGCTTGAATTTAAATTCCTCCCCCTCCCTCTGTTCAGGCCATGCTCCTCCCTAGAGACATCAGAAATTGGGTCTTCCCCCTCATGCTCACCCGAGGTCCAGGAATGGCTTCCACTTCTCTCTGCTGGGCCAGCCCAGCCAGGAAACAAATTATACATTGAGAGTTGTGTGGGATTTTTGACTTGGTTGACAGCAAAGGCAGCATTAACAGCTAAAATTTAGAGGGGAAAAATTTGTCTGCCAAACAGTACTTGAAGCTTTTGGGGGATTGATGCAAGTGGTTCAGCTTGACACAAATTTCTTTCCAGGCCATTCTATGAGCATTGCCACATCTATTGTCTCCACCTCCACCTCTAGGCACTCCTGACCACAAGCTGAGGTCTCACCTGCAGACCAGGGATGGTGGGGTGCCCAGTGGCAGTGATTGTCATGGAGCTTAAATTTACTATATAGGGTTTCACACCTTCAGTGGGAAGTATCAGGGGTGTTACCATCACAGACAGCTGAAAGCATCTGCCTCGAAACAGGAGTCAGGGCAGGTCTAGGTCATGGGTCTGGCTCAGAAAGTGGTGGGCAGCGGGGTTTCACTCCTGGCTATGCAAAGCTCTGAAATCACTCCCTGCCTCGTGCCTCCCTTCCCATCTGTGGCAGCACGGAAGAGCTGTTGTGCTTACGAGATGCTTAACTCCTCTCGTGCTTTGGAGTCATATAAATGCCAGGAAAACACAAACCCACAGAAGTGGACGCGAAAAGCCAGCATGCAGACCCTGGCCCCTGTTGGCCAGAGAGCCCGTGTCCTGCTCTACCACTGCCGCTTCGGGCTCAGGAGTGCAGGCGAGCGGCAACGCCGGTCGCCCTCTGCAACCAACTGCCCTGGGCCTGTCAGTCCACAGACTTCAGGGGTCTTGGCAGTAAGGTATAAAATGTAAAGAAGGACGGTCTATTTTCCAAACAGGCAGTCTGAGATCACCTGGGTCTTTCCAGAGTCCATGTTTTGGTTTTGGTGTGGGTTTTTTTTTTTTTTTGTGAATGCCAGTAACCATAGGAATAAAGTAGTTGGTTGAACCATAATTTACTACCATGAACTCCCCTTGCCTGTGTATTTCTAAAGGTAACAAACATAGATGCTGAGATGGCTGCACTTCGGACAAAACAAACGCTGTAACAGCAATAACAGGATGTAGCTGTAACAAACCTGTCAAAGTTCATAAACAAACACTCATCCATTTAATCACTAATTATTAATCCAATTCTGATCTTCAGTTACTCAAAATGAGCTGTTTAAAAAAAAGTGAGATTTGTTAGTCTAAAGCAATGTTAAAACATGTGTCCAAAAGTAATGCATTGGTTTACTATGGAACAATCCATCTGTTATTACAAGAAAATTAGGACAGGAAAAATAAACCTTATCCCATGAAATCAGCCATATGAGAGAAGAATCCTTTTGAAACTCCTCCACAGAAATCCCAACCTGAGTGCCAAAGGAGACAGACAAGCGTTAATGAGCAGGAGTGCAGCCTTCGCTGTATTCCTGCCCCTGTAAAGCAGCAGAATTACAAAATGGATGGGCATGAAAGAAATTACAGATTTGCTACAGATATCTGCTGCTTAGTGCCTAAAATTTAGTTTAAGGGGCCTCTCAATCTGTGTATGGAAATGAGTCAACAGCAGAAGCACTTCTGACCTGCTTGAAGATTTTTAGCATCATCTCAACTCTTCCAGAAATTAAAACCTTTCCAAGCTAATAATTTTGTATTCTTGGATTTTAGGGGGTTTTTTTAATCAAAACTGTACATATTTCAAATTTGTCAAATGACTGGACAAAGCAGTGTTAAAAATTCCACTGCACTAATTACTAGCTGAGCAGCATAAAAACCTCTGAATAAATGTCAGTCTAGGAGATAAGCTCTTATCTTAATCTAATGACTCCACAGACTTAATTTGTCAGGCCAGCCTAGTTGATGAGAAACAGGTTTCTATTCTCCAGTGTTAGCAGCCACATCTTTCCAAATCTTTGAAGTTGGATAGTAATACCGTCAGTGTCATCCTGCAAAAATCTTGTGACCAAGCCAATTTCATTCCTATTGTCCTGTTACACTAATTAAAGTTGTTTTACCCCCATTGGTCTGCAATAGGTGAAAATGAAGCCAATTTATTTTTAGATTTGTTACATTCTCGGATAATCATTCTTGCTTCCCCCCCCCTCACTCTCAACAATGTGTTAGTATTTGCAGTGCTCTTCTGGTATCAGAAAGCCAGGCTTTTTAGCAGGGCTCCACAGGCAGCACAGTGCTATCCCAGGACAATTCCTGCAGTGCAGACAAAGTACGCAAGTGTGTGTGTGTGTTTATTTGTGTAGAGGAGAATAATTTTGAGCTCAGGCAATGAATTTGATCTTAAGAGATGATTTTAGGTTTTGGAAGTTCTTTCCTAAAGGACCATTTGACATATTTAGAGCTAAATGCACCAAATGTTCATATTGTTTGGACAAGGTGGATTAACAAATAGAAAAAAAAGAAATTAGCTGCAGTCAGTGTTTCCAGTCCCCCAGTCTTCAGCTAACCCTTCTGACTGGAACCTGGCAGGCCTTTTTATGCACAGTGCCCCATTTCAAAGGATACCATTTAAGCATGGTATTCTTTATCCCAATCCCAAGATTTAAACAGGGATATGCTTGGGTTTGAGGAGTTACTTGAGAGGTGAACTTTATTCTGATGACACCCAGGAAGATTACAAAGTAAAAAAACTTGAGGAAAATAATAGGGTTAAGGTGCGATCTACTGAGGCAAATCAGAGAGGCCAGGGGTCAGTCCTGCCTGCTGCTCTGGACTCTGTTGACATTAACATTATTAACTTCATCGACATTCAATATATCGAGCTAGATACTTGCTCTGTTCTATCGGGTTTTATGGCAGTGCAACTCCACTGACTTCAACAGCATTTCATCGGCATACAACCAGTAAAACAGAGTGGAGAATCAGCCACCATTTTCTAGTATTACTTCAAAATCCCTGATGCCCAGAGCTGTTGACTCCGAAGCCCACTCTCCTCCCCGGGCTGGCAGGAGTGCAGGGTCAGAGGCAGCACCGTGTGTATGCAGCACAGGTCATTCTGGGATTTGTTCTTTAGAAGCATTTCACTGTCTGGCTGTGAGCACCCTCCTGGATAATATGGAGTTAATCGGTTAGATCACAAATGTCCATCCTCTTGGGTGAGAACACTGCCTCCTCTCAAATCTAGCCGGGGTAGGACTGCAAGGGGACTATGCATGTCACATGCTGGCACATCTACAAAAGTATTCAGGAGCTGGCCCACTTACATTTTCCGTTTCAAAGGCTCGTGTGTGAGCATGGACACCCAGTTTGGCATCTGGGTCCTCCTGGGTGTAACGTGAGTTGGGTGCCAACACTGTAGCAGTCAAAGCCTTTGAGCCCGTGCATGCAGGTCATGTTGCCTAGCAGGGCTTCTTCACCTTCAGCAGTGCAGATCCTCAGTAGGGGACACACAGAGGCTGGGAAGCAGGGTAGGAAGCTCCACATCTGCAAAACCTTTAAATCGGAAAATGTAATTACCCCAGCTTGATTGGGTTCTGCATTTGATGTATACAATGGCATCTTCTAACATCCTGGCTAGCACATCGCTGCTTATGGCATTTTCCTGTCAGTTGAGGTCCATAATACATTTTCCTTCCTTTTTTAGCCACAGCTATGCAAAGGAGCAGAGTTTGCAGAGTAGTGCCGTGTAAAGTGCTTGTGGTTCCAAATGTGACCCGGAAGGACAGGGCTGCTGAGGCAGATTTCCACAGATATTTATTGAGCACCTCTGGATGCATATCAGTGCCTACTTCAGATTTTTAAAGCTTCCAGGCTCCTTGTTGCCCCTGGGAGTTGGGAACACATGGGCTTTTGAAAATCCCAGAGCCTGAAACATATTTAAGCACTGTTGCCTATTGCTTCCTTGGATCAAGACAACTAAACTCTTTGAAAGCACTGGGCTGCAGTCAGTACCTCTCTGACCTTCTAAACACTAACAAACATCTGGTGCATGGTCTGCAAGCTTGAGGCCTCATCTGACCAAAGCTTAAATTATATCCATTGATTTAATCATGGAAGTGATGGTCCACTCCCGAACATGCCAAATTCATTTATGTTAGGGCTATGGCCTGGAATGGCATTTTTTTCATAAGAATTAATGGATCCTCATTTCTCCTGCTCTGAGTCAGAGTTTAAATCTACAGGCCATTCCCAACACAGCTGAAACAGAAAATGAACACATTGAAGTGAAATTTTCAAAGTGACATTTGAATCCCCTCTCTCTGATGAAATCCCACCTATTGATCCAGTCAAATGACTGCAGTCTCCATGGGTCCATCCTGCAAAGCCTCCTTGACCGGCTTATTACTGCAATTCTTCAGGTGCACTGTGACCATCTTTCAATAGAGGACAGGTGCCAGCTAATCAAGTGGAAAAATGAAAACTCCCAGAGATGAAATCCTAGTCCTGGTGAAAGCTATGGCAAATTTCCCATGGAAATCAGTGGCTACCTGTATCTTAGGACATTATCTCAAGTCTGAATTGCCATATGAGTACTGACTTCCTGATATACACAGTGGGTTTGACTTGGAATAAACTAATTTATTGCCCTTTCCCCAGTAGCTTGAGCATTGAAGAGGCTGGCTCACATGGGAGCCATTCACCTAGGGGTGGTGTAGTGGGATCCAGCTGGCTTGGGTCAGACTGTCCATGCTCCGGGAGACTTTGTGGTTTCATGGCTCCCTTTGCTTCTTCCATGCCCTCCACCACTTGCTCCTATCATCCCACTACAAAAAAATTTATCTGCTCTGGTCTGCAAAGGAGCCCTGCTATTTCTGGACTGCTGCCTACAAGAACATCTTGGGGTGCTGAGGAAAACTGAATCCTTGTGAAAGAACAAAACTGGGTCCTTTGTGGAAAAATGTTGTGACTCTCGATTGGAAGGCTGTGGATCCAGATCAATCTTCCTAGCAAAGGGGAATAACTCTAAATACAAAAAGGAGTCTGTTGTGGTGAGATACAAAAGTATGGGGTTAGCTGTCAGGCTCGAGATTGGTCTTGATGAAGTATAGTGCTGACAAGCCAATAATGAGCTAAGGCCCGTGGTGAGGCTGCAACAGGCTGGGGCCACTTGGCTTGGCTAACTGAAGTCCAAATGCTGGCACCACTGCTGGAGGCAGGAAAAGCATAGTCAAAAGGAGCAGGATTTCTTTCTTGATCTGCAAATAGAGTATCACAGTTCATATGCCTTGTGTGCGGGTGCGTGGCAGTGTGTGCTAATGCACATGCCTTGCCTTGGCTTTAAATGGTCTCTGACTATAAAAGTTAATAGCTTTGATGCAGCATTCCTAAAAGGAAGCGTTTGTCAATTCTGCTATAAGTGTTTGAGCGCAACAGTCTTAATTCAATGTGTCAGATAAGAGAAAATCATGTTGGCTTATATTTATGATTTATCACTTCTATCCTAGCACTAGAGATGTTTGGAGAGCAAACTAACTTTTCAGTTTGTGTTTTGCTTTGCTTTGTTTTTTTATCTATCCAAGCCTTGCCAGGCAAATCCATAACACTGCTATACCAGTGTCAAATCTGCTGGGGAATGGGTGGGGAAGACACATCTGGAATGCACTGAGGTGGTATTTTTGATAAGTCACAGCTTATGTGACTTAAGGGGAGGGTGGAGATTTGAAGGTAGGCAAGAGGTGGAGACAAGTTCATGATGCATAGCTGAGGCCCATGCTACTGCATAGGTCAAGGAGAGCCACACTGCCACACCCAGGGGAGCACTGATGCCTGCTATTTCATGTGGCCCTTGGGCATATTCAGGATTCCTGAGCTGAGACTGGAAAAAGGATGAGCCTGGACCCTCAAGTGACTAACAGAACCACAGAGAAGCAAAGAAACTTGTAGTGAATAAAGAAAAGGCCAGAATGTAAGCTATTTGTTCCAAGGTAAAAGGGACCGGACCATCTCAGGAATTTGTGTGCTTTGTTTAGGATCCTGCCCAAAATGCATTTGATAACCTGGGCCAATATGGGTGGACAGGTCTCTCTTACACCTACAGGTTGGTTACCAACTCTCCAGTAGCACCAAAACAAACAGAAGAACAGGATGTACCATCCTGGTAATTCTACCATCTGGTCATGACAGCTTTTCAAGACTGTTACATGCATGGGGCCAAAGTGGGTAGAAAACTGTTTGCATTAATCTCAGTTGTTCCAAAACATGCTACCTGGTGATTTAGAATGGCTGCTGAAACGTTTGTGTTAGGCTCTTGCTTTTATGGTAGCACTGTGCAATACAGAGAATGAGCAGCTTTGTGGAGACAATGTTGGCTTCCCCCGTGTGGGATGCTCGCTCCCCTTTCATTTTGGCCTTGGTAAGCGCACACCAAAAATTTTCCACTTCTCCTGTTTCAAAAGGAACCTCCACCCACCCACAAGTACCAATAACTATTTCCTCTGGTCTTCACAAGCTGTTATGAGCTCAAACACCTTCCCTGCACTCTTTGGGAGAAGAGGCAGATAACACAGGGTGCGGTAGAGCTACACTGATTCTTGGGACTAACAGTAAAGGTACCCAGTTAAAGGACTTAGTGGGGGGCCTCAGATTTGCTTGCAGAGTCCTGTGTGTCTTTTCTCGCGATCAAAGCGACCGTGAGAAATTGTGGTTTTCAATTCATTTTTTGCATATGGGAAAGAGGATGGCTTTGTGCAATGGCTGTTTAAAAATACTTCAAAAGAACTTGAATCAGTCCATGGCTGCACTATATACAAATTAAAATAATTGATTTTTGGCAGCCTTTTAGGAGATCTATAAATTAAAGGGATCATGTTTCTGATACATTTTGGGGGACTTTATTTTATGTTGACTTTGAGAGTGCCCTCCCTCCCAGAGCTGGAAGTCAGCCACCAAACCAGAGAGAGCTTCTTACTTTCATTTGCTCTGCCCTCCTGTCATAGGAGTTATTGGGCCTCCTTCAGGAACACCCATGGTCACGGTGGGTCCTGGACCCATGCCAGCTCTGCACCCTTCTCTGTCATTTTTGCTTTGAGAACTTTACATCAAGAAATAGAAACTGCCCCAAACCCAACAAAAACCACCCCTCTGGGGAGTTAGTTTCTGTCCCTTTTTCTCCATCAGTAGAAACTGATACCCTCACCCAGTTTGTGTTGCACCTGGGCTGTCCCCATTCTGTGCGCTGATGGCAATGGGTTCAGCTCTATCTGTGATGACCTAAAAATAGCACTCAATTAACATTGCATTTCAAGAATTGGAAAATTTCCCAGAAGTCCATTCTTTTTTTCTTTTTCTGTTTCATTACATTTTACAGTAATAATACACAAGCCTGTAGAAAACATGACGGGTAATGAAAAAATGTAATTAATATAAGCAGTGTAAAGCATTTTTTTTCCCTCTGTTGTCCTTGCAGAAAATTACTGCTTTAAACTGAGCAGGATGTGAAAATGCATAAAGCAAACAGTAATATGCTGTGGTTTGTAAATATCTTATGCAAAATAGTTAAGTCAACTGCTGTTTATTTTTCTTACTTTGTGTCACAAGCTCTTACTTTCTTTTGTTCATTACTTTTTCTATTTGTTCTCTTTTGGGGGCTTGCTCTCTTTTATCGTAAGGAAGCCGCTGGCTTAACTATATTTTTTTCTACTACAGCTAATGCAATCAAACATATAGGACAGGCTATTCTGTCTCTTCTTACCATCTCCTCCTGTTTGCTGGCTCTGAAATGCAACATATAGTGCAAAAGCATAGTGAGCCAGGTCCTCACTATACTGAGGATCTGCTCTCATTGTTTTGGGCTTAAAAAAAAAAGGAAAGCACCCTTTCATCCGACAAACAAACAAGTAATTATCCCAAATCCTGCAATAGCTTTATGACAAACCGTAGCATTCCTGACTGTTACTGTAGGATTCTGCAGTGTTCTTACAAGGCTGCCTGGTCACAGTTCTGGAATGGGCTGAGAGCAGTACGCAGTCAACACTAACTAGGATGGCATGGTATATGCCAGCTCTCCTTGGGATATTTCTCTCTGGCTATCTGTAGAACTTGTAACACCCAGTGATATCTGAAGGTCACAGCAGAGTTTCTGAGCTGAAATACAAAACAGCATTCCAAACACATCTTCTGTGGCCAGACAAGAAACTGCTTATGGTTTATTTTCCCTCCCCCCTCTCCGCAGCTGACATCCAGCATTAGTTATTGTTTATTTTTGTCTTGTTCCTGGTTCTAAAGGTTTCCCTTATGGCCCTGGTTTATGTGAACTTTCAGATATCACTCGGGGCTTCTCTGCCTCATCCCCTCTGATGTAGCCGGTTCCCCTGTGAAGGTAGGTTTCCCCAGCTGAAGATCTGTGCCTCTCTCCTGTGGCATTCTGTGCAGCCATTTGGAGTCCCAGATGTAGGAAATGAAATAATCCACGCTCATACAGTCATGAAAGTGCCCATCTGGCACACAGGAACATCACGCATTGGAAGCACACAAGCGTGAGCTCACTTTTGTTATGGCATTTCATAAACAGAGATGCAGCGAGCCAGCAAGTAAGGTCCTTTGGATAATAACAATCATTTCCACCACACGTTGTGTTTAAAAAATAGGGAAAGAAAAAATCAAGACAAACTGGAAAGATTTGCTCTGAGGCTTCTGAGGAGAAATTTCTACTTATAAATGTTTTTTCCCAGTGGCCTGCTGTACTTACATCTCTCTGGCTCTCTCCTGCTCTCTATGTAGATGTAAGACAATGGTGACAGTTGAAATGTAGCCAGTTAACTCTTAGTTAGCTCTGAAAGATCTTCTTCCTCACTGTTCAGTTAAAGAAAGGAAATATTAGATCATACTTACAAAAGTGAGTTCTATAAAAACAAATTGCATGTTACTGCTTTCTTATCACTACATAAAACTCACAGAAACAGTCTAATAAACGACCTCACCACTAAATTTTGAAGTATACAAATTAAAGACAGCAACAGATAAGCCAAGAGAGATTAATGTACAGTGTGTACGACTGTATGTGTGCGTTTGCATGCCTCTATGAGGATATACCCATATGCTGTTGACATTCAACCTCTGGAATTATAATTAGGAGAAAAGGCAGATGTGTAAATTCATCTTGCTGGGCAGCGTATATATGTTGCACTAGTCCCTGATTAATTCAGGGCTTGAACAGTATTTACTCCAAGACACAAGGTTTCTGTTGGGATATGTTGGCTAATAAAGGGGTGGAATATGAGGAAACAATGAACAGCCCAAATTGATGGACTAAGTTCAATACCAGTAAGTAAAAAGCAAGGTTATTTATGTTATTTTAGCTGTGTAAAGTAATTGAAAAAGGACACCCTAGGCATTTTGTGGGATGTCATTGCATGCTGTAAAGAAATCTTGGGATGTATTAAACTTCTCAAAAAAACACCATTAGCCCTTCTGACAGTGCTGGATCTTCAGAGGGATTGTTCCTCAAAGGGGTGAGATTTTTAAGGTCAGGAAAGAGCAGAGAGAGGTGTCAAGTCTCCTGAACCATTGCTGGAAAACTATGCCTGTTCGAAAGTGGGGGCCTGGGCCTGCCAGGGGCAGGGGCATGCCACTCCATGGTTTATGAACATTATAAATTATGGATAATAGTAAAAGAAAATAGTCTCTGCATTTTACATGAGCCATTTTTGTATTGTATTTGGCAAACAATATCTGGTCCAGTATATTTTAAATACTAAGTGCTAAGTTGGGAAAACAATGAGATGTTTGTAAATATGATAGACCATTACAATATACTGCTTCTCATTTGAAAAGTCATTTGTGCAAGAAATGATTATTGACCCATGATATGTAAATGATTGAAATGCAGAAATTAATATTTGGGTCAACTCATGTATTTTTCAACCATGAAATGAAAAGCTCAGTATTCACATTCCAATTCATACATGAAAGCATTACAGCACTATTACTTGGCTATTGTATTAATTTATTATTGTCTTAGTTAATGATATACAGAGTTATATCTCTACTTTCAAACGAGGAAAAGGCGTTGCTATGCCACAGTAATGCTTCAGCCCAGGAATGTCCCTTATTCTGGACTCTTCTTGTACTGGTGACAATAAGCCAAATTCATAGCTGATGGAAGCAAATAAATAGCACTGGTTGCATTACGGAGGATTTGGCCCTAATATACCTTAAATGTTGCACAGGGAGGACTGGCTCCTGCATTGCAGCTCCTCTGTTCCCACTGGGCTTGATTCTCATCTCCTTCACTTGAGTTTTACACCAGTGTGATGCTCCTTATTTACTGCAGTTAATCCAGAAATATAAATCAGCACAGGATCAGTGCATTTAGTACTGTGAGGTAGTTGTCTTTTAGTCTCTTACTCTAAGGGGTTTTGTTTCTGCTCCCTCCTCCTCTTTCCCCGTGCCATGGCGAAGTCAGTGGGAGCGTGGGGTTTCGAAGAGCCCCGGTGGGAGTGCACATTCGTCCCGAGGGAGCCGGAACAGGCTCCTCAGCCCAAGGTGACTTCCGTTACAGAGAATTTAGTGCTCATGAGACATGCCAGGTTGTTAGCCCTAGAGACTCAGGTGCTCTTTTTCTCCCTAGAAGGAGTGTCCCAAGACATGGAGCAGCAGTTCAACCTTAGTCCATGCTACACTCTGTCCCCGAGGCGGCAAGAAGGCAGCCCCATGACTCTGCAATGAGGTACCTCATCAGCCACTCAGTGCAAAGGTGCTTGGCTGAGGTTGTCAATAAGGGACAAGCTGTGCAAGCTAGACCTGTAATATGGTTGGCTCTTGGGCTATTATTCATTACATTTCAATTCCATTGGCTGCCAAGCTTAGCTGGATTGAGTCTGATTTAAGGTCAAACATCCAAATAATCCATTAGTGTCTTATAAACTGTGTGCTCCATCTTCATGACTTTTTATGCAAAAGTAAACAATGCCTCATTCTTTGTGCCACAGGGTATTGTATCACTTGATGGGTCTAGCTCCTTAAAGAGATGTATAATTTAAATACAAACAAATGTATGAGTGAAACCCATGCAGACCAATATTCGTGATAGACAAAATGAATGGAGATGGGCAAAACAATTTAGATAATACCCAAAAGCAAAGCATCACAGCTAAATCAGGATTAACCCATGAAACATGATGTGTTTCATGAAATGACTTTGGTATAGTCTAAAAACTACAATGACTTAAATGAATTAAGCAGGGCAGTATTGCATCAAGGTTGCTCGAGCGTTCATACCTGTTACATACATATTGGGTCATGCCTATGAGAATGGGCCTGATTTTTTTTCTTTAGTTAAAATTATATGTAATTATATTTGCATATATTTTATAGATAAAACATGTTTTAAATTTATTTTGCATAAAACAATTTTATATTTTAGATACAAATTATTTTAATGAGCTTTAAATGGCAACAGACCCAGCTCTACATGACTTGCAGGATAAGGAAGTCCTAGTATAAGAGCACGTTTGGGTGGTGGTGAACAAATGTGGCTGCCCCAGCACTATATAAAATTGTGATGGAGATGAAGCAGACGCAGTGGTGGTATTCAGTGATGTAGCCACTGCCCTCATAGTGTGATTTAGAAACTGCCCACACTGGCCAGCTGCACGAGCGGGGTGACATCCTCTTGGTCCTGCCCAATTAATCATCCTCTGGTTTTCTCAGCCTCTGGTGCAAAAGGCAGACCCAGATGACTAATTCTGGCAATAGAGGCCCTACTTGTCAATGAGACCTCCCTTTGATAGAGGCGTGATTTGGTTTTAATTTTCTTGCAGCCCATTCATTTATTTGAGGCTAATGGCTGACATGAATCATAGCATTAGGAGGGAGAGGCACGATTTGTACTAGCAGCCTAAAAAAGATGGCATGTCCACCAGGGATGGCAGGAACAGAGGGTGCAGTTTCTTGATGCTTTGACCACAGGGAAAGAGAAGGACTGGGAGAGCCTGCCCTCAAAACCCCGTGCCTTCCCCCTGCTCATTTGGAGGGTGGCATCAGCTGAGAGCACAGCCAAGGTTTAAGTGGAAGAACACGTGCTATTTTGCAATGGATTCATGTGGGAGTCTCAAACCGACAAGGTGATGATTACTGTAGCCCCAACCAAGCACAGCCTTTGTTTAACTTTACTAGTATGAGTAAGCTAATTGGCGTCACTGGGCCCGTATGTGTGCTTAAAAGTTATGGCTGTGTTAAAACGCTTTGGTGGGTCAGGGAATAATGGGTGTTTAGCACCTTGCAGGACACAGCCCTGGGAGCAAGCATTGCCATGACCTTCTGCAAAGTAGGGGGTGTGCTCTGAGGGCCTGATTTTGCTCAGCCTGTGGTTGCATTGCCCCACGCACTCCACAGCCACATAATGCTGGGGATTGTCTAAATCACGAAACAACATGTTGTACCAGGGCAGCCAAAAACAACAATAAAATTAGCAGGAGCCAGTCCAGCTGACTCTATGAGAAGTTGCAGAGTTTCAAAATTAATCTTAAATTTAACTCTAACCTGAAAACAAAACTAACTGCAGAATGCAAGGCTCCCTGAACATGTTAGGGAACTTGATGGGAATACCTCAGAAAAAACACAAACACTTTAGATAAAGCCCCCATTTTAATTGTATCAATTCTGCCAATTAATGATAATGGAAGAGCACTCCAATTAGCTAAATAGCTAATAGTTTTATCAAGCAGGGGCTGGCAATTTAAAGCAAACAAATTCTTTCTAATTTTATCCCCTTGCACACCAAGATGTTTAAAGGATAATGGGGGATCCAATAAAGGATATTGCTCAAATAGAGCTACATTTAAATCGCCTAATGGCTTTAAGAGTTTTACCCCAATTAACAAAGAAGAAACATGAACATTCAGTGACTTCCAGCATAATATCTAAAAATCTTCATTAAAAAAATAACATATTCTCCAACTAAGGGCAGAATGGAAAACATCACTGACTTTTCCCTTAAATACACTGATTTCTCTGAAAACAAAGGCTCCTCTGTAACAGCAGAAGTATCGGAGAAAAAGGACTCTACTGTCTAAGCCCCAGTATATAAATCATCTTCAAACTAAGGTCATTAGTTTTAACATAACTGTGGATTTGAATAAAGGAGATTGACCTATCTAACATATTTAAGACCAAATCCTACTGTTACCTAAATCTGAAATAAGTTAAGGCTATTGAAGAGAATCAAAAGCCTTTTCAAAATCAATAGCCAGAACAAATTCCTCATGATCATAATTTTGAGGATAAAAAATCCATTAAAGTGATGTCTTTGATTGCTATTAATGAAGCAACCTGGAACAAATCCAGAGTGATCCATATGGATAATCGAATCTCTCATTTTCTCACATTTTACAGGGCTCAGATTTGGGGCCTGATTTATGTGACAGTGATGGGCAAAAGGCTCCTTTCCTTTTGACACTGGGCTGCCCAGCCTGGACAGTGGATGGCACAGTCTCTAAAGGGAGCTAGAGGAGCAACGCACTCGATGCTCAGGGAAAGAAGAGTTCAAATAAATCAGCTTCCAGCCTCCACCACAGATCCCCAAACACCTCTCCTTCACTGCAGGTCTCACGGAGGTTACTGTGGGCTGCAGAAACCACCAAAGTGCTGCTAATTAACTGGCACAAACCTCCCTCCCTGATATCCCCGCCATTGCCCAGAGGTGCTTGGCGCTCTCACTGCTCTGCCAGGCTCAAGCAGAGACAGGGATGTCACCCATGGGGCACAGGTGGCCTCCAGGAAAGCCCCAGGTAAAACCTTTGACTGGAGCTCAGCCGATTTTTGGAGGGGAGGTAGAAGGACTTTTTCTTCACTGTTAAGCTCCTGTTTCCCCAGTTAAACAGTAGGAGATTTAGGCTTGTCTCTCTTTTTTTTGAAATAATGCCACGAACCCAGAGGCAATGTCCCCCCTCAGTCCTGGAGCTGTGGCCAGGTCACCTCACCCTGGGGTGGGGTGGGTGCAGAAGGGGCCCTGCTCCTCCCTGTGCCCCCCCGCAATGCCACCCCAGGAGCTTTACTGTTCTCCTCCCCTGCCATATTCTTTCCAGGCCGGAGACTCCAGCACCTCACCCCTCAGCACAAATTTTATGGCCTCCAGGTATATCCTAACCAGTCTCTTCACCCACTAGCAGTCGCCCCCTCCCCTGTACACCCTGCTGCCAGCCAGGCCACCTCCATGAGCCAGCCTGCCTACCTCCTGCCCCTTGCCCCTCCATCTCTTCTTCTTCCACTTGGCTGTCGTCTTCCCTGGTGCCTTGGTCTCTCCTTGCAAAGCTGACCACCCCTATTCTGGTTCCCTTGGGGTGGCTGACAAATTTGCCACTCATCCCAGCAACAGATTTTGAAAAATTCAGCAGAAAACCGTTAGTGCTAGAAAGGAATACATAGTTTCCATCTGTGACTTTGCTTTTTTGCTGCCTGTAACATCTCTCTAGGGTAGGTGCCCACCTCCTTCACCTTCCCCTAAAGTCAGAGTTGCTTGTGGTCTGGAAACTGTCACATCCTGCAAAATGCTCCTGGCCCCATGCCACAAGGCCAGGACTTGGCGCCCAGTCTCTGAGCAACACTGTTTCAGTCAGAATTCAATAAAGTACTTGTATTATATGAACCTGGTAGGAATCGATTTTTATTTGAAACCAAATTTTAGGTTTCAAGCAAGAACAAAAAAGTTAGACAGCAGGTCAATATGCTTTGTACAGGTATCACGCTAGGTCAGAAAGATTCTGAACTTTCACCTTTATTATCACCCTAAATTATCTTTGAGTCAAATTTAATTTCACAGGTGTAACAGCTCCTTTTCCTTCTAATCTACTGACTACACACTGAAGGCAAAAGCTCAGGGGTTTGGGGTTTTTTTATATATTTTTATCGAAAGCAGATGCAAAAAGGTGTTTAGAAGGCTGATCTATATGTAAGGAATAGTTACTAACAGAACCATCTGCCTCTCCAACAGCTGAAATTATATATACAAGCTTTCACGCTGACTTCACAACCAGCTGATAGTCTCCTGTTGCTCCCACCCCTGCAACTCTTTTCTGCATTTAGTTGTCACTAAAACCTATGCAACTCCGAGCTGGCTTCTGCTGCAAGTGCTGCTCCTGTCATGTCAGCCAGCTCAATGGATCCATGTCTCAAGAGGTGCCTCTTTGTAAAAGGGTGCCCTTGGGTGACCAGGGTCAATATACATTGCTGCTTTTCCATATGACAGTGCAATTAGGATAGAAGCTGTCTCCTTTCTACCCTTACTAAAAATGATGTAAACATAAAAACCTAAGACCAAGCACACTAGGTTGAACAAAAATCCAACTATTCCAATATTTTATGTCTGTTAATTACCAGTAGTGGATGTTCAGAAGTGGAAGTGTAAGAACAGGTCAAAGGCTGCAGTTTCGCCTGTGTTATGTACCCTTCCAGCAATCTGAGGCTTAGGCAATCTTGTCCAGACCTGCTGGCAGCTGGTGGGGTTACCAAAATCTTCAAGCTAGACTGGAGGCCAGTTGTTGAGAATTCTTGAGAATATATAAAGATTGCTGTTATTTCAGAGTACAAATAATTTTTTCCTAGTTTTTAGAGGTCTGAAATGATACCTGCAACTCATCTAAATGGATCGCTTTTGTTCTTCATTGCCCACAGCACTGAATGGTTTTCCTCAAATCCTTTAATGGGCTTGAATCTGAGCAGTGAAAGCAGACACTTTACCACAAGATTTCTGGAACTTGTGCAGACACAGTAGCTCTGGAAACACCTGTGAAATATTAAAAGGACTGTTAGGTAAATTGGGAGAATTCAAAAAACCTGAACCAGCACTAGCAACATCAACGTTCTCTACTGGTGATGAGAGAGAATAACTATTCACTACCAACATTTGCCCTTGCAGATGGATGTTTCTAAGAGCAAAAGTGCTAAGCCCTGGCATTTGTAGGATGGTTTGGAGATTGTGGAGCAGGCTCCAGGAAGCTTGCCAGTCCCAACACAGCCCAGCCAGATGACAATCTACGATGACCACAGAGCAGCTCCTGCGTAAGCTAGACATCTCATCTAATTTAAGGGGTATCCTTAGACAAATGTTTCGCAGATTCAGGAGGGAAACTTGGCCTGGAAAGTAAAGCATCTTTCACCTGTATAGAGGCAGTGCTTAAGATGGAAGGAGCAGGGAATGGGGCAGGGGTATAGGAGCATTTGGGGTGGAGTGCTTCAGCCCGCTGAGCCTGCCTGTCATGGCCCTGACACAGAACAACTCTTGCACCATGAAGTAAAGCTATCAAAAGTAAGAGGATTTCTTTGTAGCCTGCCAGGGTAAAAGAAGGGATAGATGAGTTTTCTTCCCAATGTTTTTAAGAGTCTCTATTGACAACACTAACGGGCAACATAGCAAACCACAGTCACAGCATTTTCTTTAAACACCTCTGTCACTAGTAAGCTCAGGGACACAGACTGAAAAATACAAATGCAGTTATTAATTCCATTAGTTTTTCTGAAACCAAAGGAAATTTACCACCAGAGGAGAACAAATTCTGCTCCTAGTTACAGTAATGTAATCCCAGGAAAGCTGACAGAGTACTACTAACTCAGGTAAGGGATGAATCTACTCTGAGCTCCTGGAACGCATGTTAGGCTGTGCTGAACAGATACAACTATCTCACTACATTGAGCAAGAGCAAGAGAGAGAGAGACTTTATGATGTTATAACCATTAAAAAGAAACCCGAACACACAGCTTATTTTTATAAATAAATGTGTTACCTGAAGAATAGTTGCACGCACTCATTTGCATAGGATTTGGTATACATCTGTGCTCTTCAAGAGATTATTCCAAACCTTGAGTATTTCATATAATTAATGTCAATATGCTTGGCTTATTTGTTATAAAAGAAAAGCATTTCTAATTAGCCTTTTTGATGTGTAAAACTTCAGTATTTCTCCCTAGTGTTTTCCAAATCAGGTTCCTTTTTTTTACATTCCTGCACAGAGACAGAATGTGAGGCTTATGCACCACTTGTCTTATTCTGAAGATAGTTTAAATTGCATGTATGTGATAACTAGGCCTTGAGCTGGCCCTCAACATGGAGCGAGGTTCACCTACTATGAGCAATGTCAGAAGTCCACATAGTATAAACTGGCCTTGTGACAAGTCAAACATTCCAATTTCCTGTTATATTCAACCAACACTTTGCATATTTCCATTTATTATAGTGACACATACAATCTACATTTCAACCAAAGCAAACCCTACTTGCCTTCACAGAACCTCTGGAGAGTCTTTGGGAAGAACAAAACCTTCACAGCAGTGACATTCAGAGGCTTATCACAACACGCCAGGGACACAAGTAAATCTCAAGCAGTAAAAGAGAGTACAACACTGGTGAGCTGCCCAGATGTAGCAATAAAGAAGGTCAAGGTGAGCACTTTTTTGTACCAGTCAACCCTGCCGAAAGGCCAGACAAATTAAGAAGTTTTTGCCAAGCCAAAGGATTGGTCCTATCAGCAGCAAGTAACAGGAGGGTGGAAAGTTGAGTGTACAGACTCCCGTCTCTTACCACTTACCCCTCTTTCTCTTGGGAGAAACTCAGCACTGAATTTACATTTAAGTAAAACCACAGTACAAGACTGACCAGATGCCTGTTGGAAGCAATGGGAATATTTTCCCTTTACTTTGGGTGTTGGATTAAGCTCTAAATGAAATCAGAGCTAGACCTGGTCTGTGGAGGCATACAGGAAAAGAAATGGTGCTTCTCTATTAAATTGGACCAGCAAAGTGCTTTATTGAGTGCTGAAATAAGATGTGAGATTCCATGACAAGCTCAGGTTGTTTTTCTTTCCCATGTAGCTCTCATTTAACACAAAGAAGCTTATTTTCCATATCATGGGGCCCTTGATCCTGAGCAATAAATATAGTATCTTCCCTAGAAGCATGAAGGCCCTGCTTTATAGCCTTGGCAAGAGACTGTACATCGGCCTCGTTAGTTGATTAGTTAATTCAAACAAGAATAGCAAATTCCTAAAACTTTGGCCAAATTAACATCTTTTTGGCTGCTCCAATGAGCCAATATTGTTGTGGAAACCTGGAAGCAGTAGTCAAGGCTTTGATGATTTATTTAGTAGGAGTCATCTAGTCGCTAATTGTCTGCAATTTTTAACCTCATTCATGTGCACTGCTGATTCTTCTTCCAGCATCTGCAGTTTTCTCCTTAGGCTTTCTTACATCTCTGTATGTAACATTTCCAGACGGCAGTTCAACTTTATCACAAATATTTTTATGAACTTGCCAAACCACATCCAAGATCTTCAGACTCAAAAGTAAAAGATAAAATCATCCTCAGAGGGCACCTCACCCTTCTCCACCCAGGCACATAAACCCCGCCCCCCCCCAGCTTTAGGCTTTGACATTTTACATTTAAAATGAGTCACAGCTTAGGGTTTTTTTTTTTTTGGTGTTGGAATTTTCACCTTTCCATTCTTCTCCTGAATTTTTCACCTTGGATCCATATCAAAAGAGAGAAAATACTGGTGAGCCACGTAAAAGAATCATCCACCTTTTACGTCTGTACTGCAGATCCTACCATCTCTGTAGAGCTGGCCCCAGTGCGGCGTATGCCTGTCAGTCACTGCAGATGTACCACAGGAAGAATGAGTGATGGCTAGGCAGAGAGGTTTTGGCCAGGAGCGCAGAAGACTTTTGTACCACATTGGCAGTAAGTCTTAGCAGAGATCAGAGTTAACTAAAATGCTCGAGACATTTGATGGATGTAACCTAGATCTTCCTGGGTAAGTTCAAAGAAGAATCTGATTCACTGTGTGGTTCTGTTTCCACCATGGTTTAAGGATGGTCCTGATGTCTGTTAAGTCATAAAAATATAACAGTTCTAGTCAGATTTCTGTTTAATCTCATGTGATTCTTCATGAGATAGAAAGTTCTTCCTGTTCATTTTCTGCATTCAATTATTCTGATGCATGATTCAGCAATCATCACATGTCTGTTTTGGGGTGCCTTCATGCCACGAATGGATGAAGGGCTCTTTATGCTTGGTTTCTGTCTCCTATTTGTATGCTTATGAAGAAGCCTGGGTCCCTTGGGAGATGGAAAATACTCTATTTGGGCAATACTATCACCATCATCTACTATGATCCATGCCTGCGGGAAGATATTTTTAAAAAGAATAAGTTCTATTTTGCTAATGTAGCCATTGTTTAACTGTAAAATATAATTAGAGTACCCACCCAGGGTGTATGTTGTTGTGTATTTTATAATACTATGTCTAGATGAGTGTTGGCATTCTACCTATGTACTTAACCACACACAGGAATCCTGGTATTACACAATTACACACATCCTGTTGACTAATTACATAATAGTTAGTATTTTTAATATTCAAAGATGCACTCAAATTGGTTATGCAAGATTTTATGTCACTGCAAATTAAAACCAAAACATAACAGATATATGTAGTGAACAATGCCGTTCAGATAGCTTACTGAGCATGGACTTATCTTCCAGCAGACAGCATATAATACTTCATACTTCATAAATTTTAAACACATGTTTGGCAGATCTTCCTTCCCCCACTGTTACTTTGGGTTACACCTGCTTTATAAAACTGTTAAAGTAATTTTGTATTCAACACAGAATTTCTGTAGTCTGCCTACTTCTGAGTTATGATCACTTATGACCAAGGAAAATTTTTGGCTGAAAAAGCACTGTGACGTGCCTGGGGAAGGAAGATTGTTCTTTACAATGGCAATTCTGGAAGAAATCTGGAAAATGCACTTTAAGTTAGCAATTACCTACAAAAATAACCCAAATACTGTTGTTTTAAGAAAGCGCTACTGATGAGCCTGAGCCACTTGGATTTGGAACAGATTTTCCACAACCTTGAGTGGAGTGTCTTGATCTGGGCTCTTGGTTCTCATGATGGAGATGAGAGGTCAGATGCAAAGCCTAGCTCACCATTTGGATTTGGGGGCTTTAAGATCACAGACTTTTTGTTGCAACCATGTCTTACATGTACTTAAAAAATTGTTTATGTAATGTAACTTCTAAACTTGTTGTTAATCTTAATTCAGTCAAAATTCACAGGCACAGAGGCCAAGCCCTGGGTCTTGCCCAGGGCATAGTTTTATTAGATGCTGTGCATCAAGTGGATTGTATATGAAGTTTCAATGGTGTTTCTGGCCTACCATTATTAGTTTCCCTGGAGTCCCCAGTTGTGCACATAGACCTTTATGATGGAAAAGATGGAAAATATGGACTGTGTTCCCACCTCCAACTATGTGTTTGTTGGGCAACAGTGAAGAGCAACAAACATTTTGCACATAACTTCATTTTTTTTCTCTTCACGAATTTGATTTTTAACTTTTCAGTTACGGTGGCAGCAAGTGATTTTTCAAGGCCTTGAGAACAAATCACTGCCCAGGAGTTTCTTATTGGATTGGACTGTTGCTCTTTTCATGGGACAAGAGGTTATAGTGCAAGACCAGCTTCTTTACCAAAGAGCAACTTTTTGCTGCCCTGGTAAGTTAAAAATTGGCATTTCAGTCTAAACATTTGCCCCTGCCAGGCAGTTATTTTTTAGCACACCAACACCTCTCTGAAAGCAAACTGAGGTTGTTCGGAAGGACCAGGATGCGAGACTGCTGAAGTAAACAATACTGCTCAGTTCAGGGACACACGCATGGTAGTTTCATAACTGCCCCCTCCCCAAAACCTCAGCAACCCCTTTTCTCTACCCCAAATATCAGCAATAAAGTCAGTACAGTGCTGCACTTCTCTGCATCTGGAAGACACTTAAAAAGAGGCCAGCTTTTTGGATTTGTGACTGGGGCTTCTGTTACTTCTAAAGGCTCTTCTTTTACGTTCACTGTTTTCTTACCTGGTGTGTTTTGCCCGTGACTGGCAGACAAGAAATTTCTGAGGGACAGGGGAACCATCCTCACCTGTATACCCTGGTCACCACTGGCAAGCATGCAGCAACCTGACTTCACATTGAGAACCAGTGTTTCTTCTGAGAGCAGTTGCTTGAGAAACTGTTCTGCAAACGTGAAGCCCCAGTTGACATGATCGGTCAAATCCTTCTTTTCCCTTATTTCCTAAAGAAAAACAAAACCGCAGTGAACTTATGCACTTTGCTATTTTCCCCCAACAGAAATGCTGTGGCTCATTTGCATATATGATGAACGGTATTTCATCACTGAAAATAATCCAAAACAAAAAATTGCACCTGGCCAACAACACAAGACCAACTTGCTTCCTGATGTGATTTTAAATGGCTGAGATATTAAAACACTGAAAAACGGGGTTTATAATGGAAATACTGACAGACTATTAACTATAGCGACGCTGCTCTAATAAATGGAATAGCCTGTCGTAATCTCTAGTTCATAAATATGCAAATACAAGGCAGAGGATTTGCTCCAAAGGATGTCTCTATAATTTTAACTGACCTTTACTGATACTAAATGAGCCTGTTGCTTCTGGTTTTGAGCATTAAATAGAAAGTATAGGGAATGCTGTCTCTCTGCATTCAAGGCCCACCCCGGCTCCCATCAGCGCCAATGGCAAAATCCTCACTACCTTCAAGAGGAAAAAATCTGGCCCCAGAACATCTAGAATGTGAGATGTCTGGCATTAAACTGAACTCTTGACTGTACTCGATTTTAATTCTGTTCTCATCTGTGTTAATTATGATTATATTAATTCTTCTGTTTGGGAGAAATTAAGCACACATTCGCCCCATGTGTCAAAGAGCTTGACCTGCCAAAAGGCACTCACTTGTTCAGTGATAAACAGGCCATCAACACAATGATATAAATGTTGAATTTTAGCCAGTTTCCTGTTCTGGACCAAATGGAGGTAAATCCACTGACTTAATATTTAATAACCTAAATGTAATTTCTTTTTTGTGCCTCACATTGCACAGTAAAGAATTGGATGGCTAGCAGTTTTGCAGATTCCCAACCCCTAATTATTTTAAGCTATTCATCCTGGTATCTGTCCATTGATGCTCAGCCAAATTGCCAGCAGGGGAGAGATCTGTCCAATCCAGGAGCTAAATGAGTCACTGAGAGTCAATCTGTTTTTTTCCCTTGCTGCTGGGATTTCCTTGGGTCCTGGCCTCTCTCTGCTCCAATCACACACATAGAGCTCCAGGCGTGGGTCCTCTTTGGCTTCAGCTGCCTCCTGTCTCCCCATGTCTGCTCTGCTCATCACAGCTGTTGATGGGTTCTCACCGGCTGGCCACAGAAGACCAATACTTCCATCACACTGCTCTTACAACTCTTGCTCTGAAGGAAAATGAAGACATCTTGGCCTTGTTGAATTTGCTGCTGAAGTAATACATCAGGTATCTAGATGGAAAGCAAACCACATGAATAAAATGTGTCATCTGGGTTAGATACTAATTTATTTCCCTTAAGTTCTGGGAACAATATTTGCACTTTTTCCAGAGAACTCGGTTAAGTTCCATAGAAACTGAATACTAATATGATTTCTGCAGCATGGAAAACAAATATGAAACAGAGAAAAAATAGACTCATCAGAAATATTAGCTGCTCAGTATTAAAATATCTGACAATGCCGCAAATACATTTTATAAAGAGGAACATTTAGAGCCTAACTATTCCCTAAAAAGCAAATTCCTTGCTTCCTCCCTTTTAGGGTCAGGATTCAATTACACAAAAATATGCAGCAGACTTAAGGACTGCATGTAAGATTAAGATAACTGGTATTTCATGGTAAATGATTAAATTAGCTGACACAGTTTTATCCTGAACTTTGCCATTAAAACTGACATTTTTGTGCCATGCACATTGTAGGCTGCTGGTAATCTAAACTGCCTTTCTTTCAAAGACCTTAAATAGCTCAAGAACTCTTGTTCTTTACTCTATTTGCAAATGTGTGGAAAATATATCTACATCATAACAAGATGAACTAAGCACGGGACTTTTTTTTTTTCCTCATCTATCATGCAAATACCTTAAGAAAAACAGCAAGGAAGTTCCAAATGCCCAGATTCACCTCTGCAACATGTACTTTAATAAAGTCATTTATGCGACTCCACAGAGATGAGAACATGCTGTCCTCCCCATGGTGAGTAAAAATAGAGAAATGACAGAAGCCTCTTACTAAAAGTTTAATTATTCCTAGTATACAATTCTAAACCACTCTATGCTTATTCCTCTTCTTTTCAGGCTTGCTTTTTTATGATGGCAGGGAGTTATGGGAATAATTTTGATAGAAAGCAGAGTTAGGACTGGATAGATGAAATGTTGCCCGAGCTGGTGGTTGTAGTCACTGCCCTTCAGTTGAGCTAGCTGGGAAGGAGCAACTCAACTCCTCTGTGAAGATACTCGGCCTTCAAAGCAAAGTGCAGGCACCAGTCATTGCACACAGCAAAGGCAAGGCCAGTTTGATCAGAGACTTGAACTATGAGAGAAGCGTATCTTCTGAGTATTGCACTGAGAGGCCACCAGAGCTGGATGGGAAGAAAAGCCACAGAAGCACTGCAGAAATGAAGAAAGGCCGCAGGACATGCAGCCAGTGCATCCCTATGAGAGGCCAAGGGTGAGCATAAGGAACGGGGTCTGGCTGAAAGAGGTCTCACAGGCAATGGGATAAAATTCTTCTATTCTTCTAGTTGTTTGACTTGTCCTGTGGTCAGAAAAACTGATCTTTGCCCTTTTTTCGTAAATACATAGAGTTACATAAAAGTAGTATGTGACTCACCAACAACTTCTCCTCATAATTACAATAACTTAGAATATCTCAAATTTTTAGCTAGCCATAAACTTCAAAAGAAGTAGCTCTAACAATACAAAAGCACAGGGACTGCAATACTGGTCCAGAACAGTGGTCCAGCATGTCCAGTCTTTCACAGTCAGGAGCCGTACACACTTGTGAAAATGATGCAATAGGAATGACAATTATTGTTATAGAATAATCTACCTGAACGGGACACTTAATTCCCCACTCACAGGCTCCAAAGGTTGAAGCTTTATGAAGAAGTCATGCATGCATCATATTATACTTCTTTCTGTGCACTGACACAAAGATAAAAAAAGTCTCCAAACATTGACTATACAATTTGGAGGGGTAAAGACATATCTCCGTACTTCAGCTTTTAGTAGCCAAGGTCTCTGCAGAAACAGGTAGTGGAAGATCAACAGACATTAAAGAAATTGCGGGTTTTATTCCAGCAGAGAATTTAGCCCTTTAGTCTTAGCGCAGACTTATCAGAGGTGTGTGCATAACAGGAATGGCAAAGTTTCTGGATTCCTTGTTAGCCATAAACAGTTGAGCAAGACTTTGGACTCTTTTTCACATCTTGGATCTTCTATCAGTTCTAATAAAGAAGAAGAAATGCAGCTTTTTACGCAGCACCTTCCCCAGGAGTTAAAAATCGCAGTTATACAACACTCACCACAGTCACACCCCTATCATCAAAGGATCACTTTCAGTGAAAAGAAATGTCCACGAAGACAGTTTTATTGTTTGAGAACTCATGCAAATGCTGAACAATGAAACTCAATCAGATTATCAAAAAATCAAACCTGTATGACCATCTCACAAACTGTGTTATTCCATTAAAACTTCTCAGCTCTCCTACATAATTTCTTGGCTTTCATATATTGTGTAAAAGATACAGCTACTTTTACTTCTCTTTGTACATTTTAAACTTTGAAAACCTTTCACAGCAGAGGTTATATGAATCATCTAGCTTTTCCCATTCCAAAATGTTTCACTGATCATTCATTATTAACTGAGTAAAATGAAGATAGCTATGATAAATTTTGAGCTATCTCAAAGTATTAGAAAGGATATGAAAACATCTTGTTCATAGTACTAACTTTTAGATGACATATGAAGGTACAACCCCAGTTTTTTCACTGTCACATACAATAAGGCTCTTAATAACCCAATCACTTATTACTACATTTTTTCCCATTCCTAGGTGCTAATAGTTTCAGCCTGGTCTGCCATTTAGCAGAAACACATTCAAATAATATAACCATGAAGAGACTGGATGTTGGTGACAGGAAGCCTGTCGATGTCAGAGATAGGACCCTAACTAATGTTTATGTTTTTTTCTAATTAATGTATGTTCTCTAAACAGTTCTACATACATACATGTCTTGATGTGAATGTTTCGGAAAGAGAATAAGAAGTCTGTGGCCGCTCTTTGATCTGGGAGTGACATTTTTCAACACATCTCAGTAACTGGTGCTCTTATACTAAACATACTGCAATGTAACTGTACACAAAACTTGAAAATACCATGAGAAAACAAACCCTTTCAAGTGGCTCAGCACAGGAGTGAAAGGCAACCTAGAGAGGAACCAGGCCAATCCAGAAAAAAGAAGGAACTGGCTCATTATAGTGAGTCGAGATCCTCAATACCTCTTGCTGCTTGTCATTTGGCTACCCAGACAGCAGGACTAGACTGAAGTTAGCAGGGCTATTTGAGATGTACTCCACAACTGAATACATCTGGGAAAAGAACCGAATATATCTGGGAAAAGCTGTTATACTATTTTACTCATTTACCTCTTAAAATGCTTTCAGTCTCACTACAGCCCCCCTCAGCTTGGGTTCTCCAGGGTCGGAGAGGATCAGGCCTATGTGTAAGGGAAGCAGACAGGGACAGAAGTTGTGCAAAGCTGGTCATGGACTTAATAAGGGCTTGATTCTGTACCAATAAAATCAACGGGAGTTTGGCTCATGTTTGCAATGGGAGGTGGATCAACGCTTTATGCCAGCTGTTCCCTGCTGGGCAGGGATAATCCCTTTGAAACAAAATATTTAACTTGTTCTCACTCTGTTGTTGTAAGAAGGCTTTCCATGATAATGCTTTCATGAGAATTAAAAGGTGTGTCCCATTTTTTCTTCCAAATACCCCCCATTCCTGTAGTATATACTTGCTGATCCAAAAAAAAAAAAAAAAAAAAAAACTGCTATTAACCATGTGGGTTTACAAAAATCGCCACAGCAATGAGGTACAGGGTGGATCATCTGTTCATTCTGCTGGCCATGACAGCACTTCTTGCAGTTTCCTCAGCCAGAAGATGCAGCAAGGAGGCATGTTAATTCAAACAGTTACAATTAAGGTGGGATCCCATGGGCAGAAGTAAAATAGCTGAGGTCTCTGCAGGCAAATAAGATGACGATAGAAAAAATAAACTGCCAACAGTCATGAAGGAAGTCATGAAGAACAGAGTGTGGGAATGGTATCAGAGAGACAGGAGCTAAGGGAGGACAGTATTAACTATAAAATCAGATATGTGTGTCCCACAGTCTGGATCCAAGTACAGCATTTAGTCTCAGTTGCTGTTTCTGTGTTTTGTTTTTATGTTTTACAGGGGAAATGAGGTTCTGAAACATGGCTGAAGCTGCCCAGGTTGCTCTATAGATCAGCAGCACACTGTGGCTACTTCTAGCCCCTGCACATGTTAGTCAAGTTCAAAAACAGTGTGAAAGTTGGGCCCATTTACCCCTGCTTTCAGTTTGGTTCACTCCCTCTCGCCCCTCTGGCTGAGATCCATTTGGCTAACAGACCTGGAACATAAAGTCTGCTAAGTTTTATAAAGCAATTATTTGATTTAAAAAGTCTCTTTCATTGCATTCTAATGACATTTCCATAAAATGGAGAGTCCTACACGTCCTCGTGGGAACTTTTGTTTACTCCATAAACCATGACACTTCTTGAAAAGCTCTAGAAGACTTCAAGAGAGGAAACTTCCAGAGACAGTTGTTTGGTCTGGCAACCAGGAACTGAGCTTTCTGTAGAGTTATGTCCTCCAGAAGCAGAAAACGTATGGAACCGTTTGAGCTTAAGAGGCTGTGACATTTTTATAGAATGAAAGGAGGAACTGAGAGATACAATGACAGAGCCGGGAGCTGCATCCGGCTGGCTGTTCCACAGAGCATTCTCCTTATAGATTTTTACGGCTCTCCTAGCCCTAATATTAAACACTTGACCTTTTTGTCAAATACTATTTTAGATTATTAGATTGGATGATTAGTTACTAAATATACCGTCTATAGTAAATAGGAAATTGTGTAGTCCGATGCTTCAGTCTCAGACCTTTCAGGTATTGCTCCCTCGGCATTTAACATTAGAACATTAAGTCCCCTTGTATTAACTCAAGCCACTTGGTAAGCAAGAAGTGCACAGCATTTTCATACAGGGCATAGAGATTTCTGAGGTAGCACTACTAGAACAGGGATGTCTTCTTTCCCTTGCCTCCCCCTGCTAAACTGATAGCTTTAAGGAGAATGCTGTAAACGTCATGAAGTCAAGTATAACTAGGAGTCAGCTCATGCCAAACAATACAACTTAGTCTACTGCCTGCAAATAAGTGCATTTACCTTTTAAAGTTCTGTAAACCAGCACTGTGCAAATGACTCTGCCCTGTGCCTCTCTCCCCGGTGAACTCTTCCATTCATCCTCTCCCCTCCCTGGTACAATATCTCCATGTAGGAAGCAGAATTAATCATTTGCTTTTTCACTTCTCCCTCTCAGCACCTTCGTACCCCCCGTTTGGGAAACCCTGCTGTAAACTTAACCCCTCCCTCACCTCAAATATTTGGACTTAAAGGTTTGTGGTTAGAGACAGCATGACCCTGAACTTGTGAATATTTATAATAATTTTGGAAGACAAAAAAGATCAAAATTCTTCCTGGAACTTAAAATTATTTTAATAGGAATGGAACAAAATGCTAGTGCAGAAACATGTATCACCCTTAGAGGACAAGCTGCAGGAAGAAGAAAAAAGAGCCTTATTAGTAAACCTTGTGGAGCCTGTTTAGAAGAGCACCCCATGGACTCCATGTAACATATTTATAGTGTACAAATTCAGGTTGGACATAGAGAGATTTAAGATTTGGGTAACTGATTCCTCATTACCAGCAAGTGACAGAACAGCTTTACTTTTCAGCAGGCTGGATCCGGTTCTGATCTCAGTCCTGAAATGTAAGACTGGTACAGCTCCAGTCACTTCAGGAGAATCATTCCTGCTTGATACCAAGGTGACAGTTGTCTATTAGATTTAATAAAACCAGCTGCTTTAAATCCTAGCATAGATTTCCTCTTTGTTATTACAGGATGGTACTTGTTAGCCAAGCAAAACCCGAGGACTCACCCATTTATGTGAGCAGTGGCTGAACAGACTAGCCTGCAGGATTGGGCCTCAAATTCGCAGAGCTGTAATTATATTTTCTTTGATTATGCACTAGTGTGATGGAGGCAGCCTATGCGCAAACCAGATAACGCCACTCTTCTTCCTGCAGTTTAATTTCTTGGCAATTAAAACGGGTGTGTTTGAGAACGACAAGAATTAGGAAAAACCACTTAAAAGCCCAGCCCTTCTAAAATCACACAGTGCCTGAATGGCTAATGAACAGTGAATCTCAGCTAGGAGTACCACCATGCTCCTATAACTGTTGTACACTTTTGTCTTTAATAATAATAATAAAATATTACTGAAGCTGGAGATACTCCACTGCACTTAAAGCACGGTTATTTAGCAAACAATTATTTCCAAAATAAACTGCTGAAAACCTGCTGTGCTCCAGCATCTGCCCGATTGAGTTCCTCCTGTCTCCCCTCTTTCCAGATGCCCTCTGTGTTGCTTACTTTACCTCTTGGCACACGCCAGTGCAGTGACTTGTGACGAGGTGAGGCTTAGGGCAGTTCCTAGTCATTGCTTCCAGAACAGGAAAGAGCTGGGACTCCTCCGCAGTCCCGAACGACAGCAACCTGCAACGGTGGAGCTGCAGCAGCCGAGAACTTGCTCCCCAGGCATCGTACAGATACTTGCTGATCCCAGAAAGTCACTGAAAAAGAAAGCCTGGTTGCAGGCACAGCAATCCCACCTGTTAGGTGTTTCATTACAGAAGTGTGAGTTGGAAGACTTGGACATTCATTCCTTGATTACAAGATATGTCTCTACAGCATAGGGCAACACTGAGAAAGCTTTTCTGGCCTAATCACAAGGACCAGTACATGCCTGTTTATCTCAGTGCTCTGCTCCCAGCTGCTACACCCAACTCATTGAACCCACCTGCTTCAGCTACCTTTATACCTCAAAGAAGTTTACACCTGCCCTAGCTAGAGATCTAAACTTCTGATATCTATGGGCAAAGCGGTGATTGATTCAAATGCCCTTTTATATATGTATCTTGATGTAAGTATAGTCAGTCTTTGGCCATGTTCAGCTCCCATATAAGTAGGTGCAGAAATGGGCATGCAGCAAGAAAAGCAGTTAACAAGAAAAGACAAAGTAAAATAGTTGGGCCACATATAAGAGCTTTAATAGTTCTTTTTATTGCTGCCACTCCAACCCTTTTGTCTGAGCTATTGACACAAAGGAGATCAAAAAAGGTTTTTTTAGAACACAGCAGGTTCATTGGCACGGCTTAAGAATTTGGCTCGAGAAGTAAAATCATTGTTTATGCCTCAGCTGGCCTTGGTCTATTGGTTTTGCTACATTACCAAATCTTTTTCCTAAAGAAAAAGAATTCTAATTCTATGTAACTGCAGTATTGCCTTGACCCTTGAAGCCCATGGAGCTCTTCCAGGACTACATGAGTGCAGAGCAGAGCAAGAATGTAAAAACTGTTATGATGTTGGTGCTTAAAACAGAGAGCTATATTTGCTGCAGGCTTCTGTAATGTCCTGGACTGAAGATAAAAAAGCGGTTTATGCATAAACCAGTTTCAAACACATGATGAAATTTACCATCTTACCCACTTATGTCCTAAATCAGTAATTTTCTAGTCTGTATGGCTAATCAGAGGACTTCTGGAGTAGCATTCTACTTGCATAAATTCCATTAGCTGTTTCCATGAAAAGCCACTTCTAAGAGAGTGTTACATTGATGAGTTTTTCCCAAATAGGTTAAAGTGAAGTAATGGAAGTTAAACACAAAGTCCATAGCAGGAAGTCAGTAGCAGAGCTGCAAAGAGTACGCCAAGGGTCCTGGCACCTAGGTGCAGCAGGCCAGACCATGACAACTCCCCCAGCTGAAAACCACTCTAATTAGTTAGCTGTCAATTACAAAGTAGGACATAAAGTTCTTCTCAGCAGTTAGTGGACATTAGCCAGTTATCTGTAGAAAATTATGTGATTCATTCTCAGAACTGGAATTAGGAAACAATTGGATTTCAGTGAACCAGTCTGTGGTCTCAAGTACTCCAAAGCATGCCATGCCTACTCTCCCTCTCCTATCTGAAGGACTGTGTTTCTCAGTGTACCCAACAGCACCTACTGACTCCCACAGGTAGCCTCAATGCAAAATCTCTCTCTTGAGAGCAGGAGAACTATTGCACATTTACAATTGACTCTAAGGAGAAATAAAAATTCAGATTCCACCTCTAGAAGACCATTTCCCAGTTACACCATTTCAGCTTTTGTTCTCATACTGCATGGTTTTCAAGCACAATTTATCAGTTGTGATATATCTTATAATGTCCCATGGTCTATCAGACTTGTGGATGTTTGCCCTCTTCAATGTTTCCCAAGGAGTTTAAATGGTTTTAGTTGGTATGGAACAAACACACACGGATATCTGATATAAATCATTATGGCCTTTGGCCAAAACATATGTTTTAGCTGTGGGCTTGTTTTCCTATGGCTAACCGTTTTTTTCCATTACATCTAGCAGAACGGATAACACAGGTTACATTTGCTGGGAAGCAGTTTTCTTATAAATCAGGCCAAAACACAGTGGCTCAGCTTCCTCAGCTAGGATCTTCAGGTCTGCACTGCAACCAGACATGTCCCAGGCACCATCTGCCCATCTGTGCAAATGTCAGCACAGTCACTCCACTGTAGCCAGGACGTCTTGAGAAAACAGTTAGTTATGCTGAGAAAGTCTAATCTCCTCAGTCACAAAGTTCTAACGATAATTATAATGGGTCCACAGCTCAAAAAAATGAGAACATACATACGTAAGGACAGAAAATTGACATACTGGAAGTGTAAGGTGTTATAAATATAGTTGCTGGCATTAACACAATGTGTTATATTCTGAAAAGCAAAGCATAGCAAATATGTCTTTTTAAAACACAAAAGCAAGAACTTTGCCTTTACCCACTGATGTTTCTAAGCTATTTATGCTCAGTCCAGCTCCTGTCAGCTTATCACAGGCTGCATGTTTTCATTGCAATCTACTGCACAGCATCACTCCAGCTCAGCTGGCATTTGTGTTACGAGAAAACAAGATAGATTTCACTACTTTGCTTCACTCCTACATCAATCCCTCTACATAGAACCCCTTTCACTCTGTAACGTTGGTGGGACGGTAGTCGTGGGCCAACTTCAACACCTCACTCATCCAGCTCCTTCTCTGCTTAGGCACCTGTCAGCCCCCGTGTTTTTGGTGCAGAATGCACTATTTTTGAGGCCTGAAGATTTCAGTGGAATGGTTTATGTCTTGTCCACCAAATATCACAGCAGGGAAGGGAGAAAGTTCAGATGGCCTTACTAATAGGGCTTTATTTTGAAAAGTCTTCCAGTGGTGCATCTGGGGTCTCCAGCGCACCCTCCCTGTGCTTATGTTGAAGAGGCTGAGGAAGGTGAGCCAACCAGATTCTGGAGTATTTATTTTACTTCTATTATTACAGCTGAGGCATGTGACAGGCATATATAGTCATTTCAGTGCTGTTTTCTCATCACTGATGGCAGAAAAGAAAGAACGCAAAACCTGAACAATACAATGATATGTTTTTTAAATAAGAAGCAAAGACTTTTCAAGACTAGATACCATATAAATTGCTATTAGCAAATCTGTATACGAACCAAAGATGTATACCAATGATACACTCCAAATAAATGGCTGGGCATTTAAGCTAAATCTTGTTTGGCACAGTGCAGGTTGGAGCTCCAGATGGACGTAAGCCTGGGGGGAAAGACACGTCTGCCTACAGAGTAGTTGTTAACACTGAAGTGAGATTTTATATCTTCTTCCCCCGTTCTGCATCTTTATCAATGGGTTCTACCCTCCCTTTTTCACACAGGGGTCACATCACTTCACCTGTTACTTTCACTGGTTGATTAAACCAACGAAGTGATTACCTGTTTGTCCCCCTGATCTATTAGGGCAGGTCTCATTGCAAGACCTCTGCAGATGATCAGCTGTGCAGAATGTTCTCACTCTACAGCTCTCAGGACTAAAATTCCTAAACTACATGTAAATTTATTCTTCCACTTAATAGTCAGATTATACGTTCTGTTTAGTGACGTGAGCAATTTTACAGGAAAGGTGGGAAATTTCTGTCACGATATGGTGACATGACTTCATACAAATGCACATACATACACCTACGTTCTTTAATACATTATTTTAACTTAATATTGCTAATTCTTCCTGTACTTTGACACTGCATCTGAGTCAGACCAAAGTCCAGACGTGACGTCTGCTTCCTGTTTGCTGTTACACATCGCTGCTATGGCAAAATGGTTGACAAGAGAGAAGAGAGTCTTTGAAGTGTTCTGACAATCTCTGTCAAGAAGATCCCAGAAGCACGGATAAATGGTTTTTTTCCCCCAGGCCTCGCAGCTTAAAGTACCAAAGGGTTCACTGCTGTTACCCTTCTTATTCAAAACCCATATGAAACCACTAGAGGATATTGTGAAATGGCATAGGCTACAATGTCATCAATATCCTGATGACACCAAGCTCTACGTCTCCTTTTCATTGAAGCCATATGTTACAGCTTCCTTGTGTCTGGCAGAGATAAGACATGGATGAAAGCCAGTTGGCTGAGGCTTTCTCTAGATAAGATGAAGGTAGTGTATGGGTTTGGAAAGGGAAAAGTGTTTTGAGTTGACAAAAACCTGCTTTCAAAGTTGAGGGAGATTCCCATTGTCAAAATGCACAAGGGATTTACCGCCTCCTACCTCATCCTTGAGTCCCAGCTACAAAAGTGACCCAAATCCATTTGTCTCTTGTTAGACTTTACTCACTAGGTGCTCACTGGGTTTAAGTTGACCAGTGCGTTGTTGACTAGGCTCACAAGGTCAATGCGGGCCCTACTATGTCTTTGTCATTACTTTCAGATGTTGTCTACCCTATTCATAAAGATGTCCCGTGACAAACAATCTACCCCTTCCTGATCTACTGCAGTATGCCACCAGACTCCTAACAGAATATCAAGTATTTCTTTATGATGAACTGACATCTTTCTTACTGCAATTGAAGCCTATTGGCACTTACTTCCCCCCCAGGAACATAAGAAAGGATTATTCTCCTTTTCTTTGGAGCAGTGTTTCTCATGTAGTTGAAAACCTACATTATCTTCTTTAAGACTCTTCTTGTTTAGGTTAGACAGCCCCAGATCATTCAATCTTTCCTCACAGATAATTTTTTTTTTTTTTAGACCTCCGATTATTCTTTTTGCTCTTTTCTCCAGCTGGACTGTATTTCTTGAAATGCAAGCCCCAAAAGGAGGTCACAGTAAATCAAGTGACTTTTTAAGCTTCTATTAGATATAGGTAGGCAGCAGCACTGTTTCTGCTCCAGGCCCTTCTGGCATATTTACTGGGTGGAGGATCTTTGCTTGTTATCTCTTCTGCAATATGACAGTATGCGGCTTAGCTGCACTCAGCCCCCCAAACAAAATTATGCTTAGACAGCACAGAGACACACAGGTCAATGCAAACCCAATAAATTCTACACTCATTTTCCAAATTCACAGCAACATTTTGGGTAACGCCAGGTTCCTCTAAGATGTCCTTTTTTGCCTGCAATTCAGAGCTCTCCTCTTAATTGTTGAGCTTCCCTCCCATCACATCAACTTTCTTTGACCTTAGTCCCACCATTAAGTGGAACCTTTCTGCTATAAAGCATTCTGTCCTGATCCTCTCTCATGTCCAAAGCTGCTGATTCTTCCAAAAGCTTGAGTCTTTATTGCTCCTTTTAAAACCTTTTCTTAGTCCTTGCAGAATTTTCCACTCTCCACTTTTTTTTTTCTCTCCCACAAATGGAGAAGCAGGGGGAATTAATTTTCTCAGCCTATTTGACTAGATGATCATCGAAGTTAATAATCTACCACTGTCCCCCCATGCTGGCTGGCAATGGACACGGCCCTGTCAGTTCTGCAATGCAGCCTTTCCATGAGACCAGCTAGAAGCCATAAACTGGATATAGACACATGTATCCACCAGCCACCACAAGATCGCCCTTAGTCATGTTGTGCTGGCAAGGGAAATGGGTTCATCCCTTTCAGAAGCAGACTTCATCATTTGCATATGTCTCTTGTCTTTTATTTCCACAGTGCTACACTGCCACTATGGGACTATTCTGGAAACACAGAGGGAGCCTTCTCAGAAGCTTTGACTAATACAGGATAAGGCTGCTTACTCTATTGCAGGGCAGAGCAGAATAAATTAAAAAGGACAAATTACATGTGTTCTCCATACTTTGCATAAGCTGCCAAAAGCATGCTGGCCTGAGTACATTGATGCCTGGCTTTCTTCAAGAAAAGTGAATCAGGGACATATTCTCTAATTTGGGCAAAGTAGCTCTGTAGGCAGAGAACTGCACCTCTTGGTAAGGCTCACCGCTGTGTCCAATAAAAACAGGGGACTGGGAGAGTCAGAAACTCTTTCGCAAATAAGTAAAAGGAAGACTCTATTAAATGAAGTTTATACAAGAACAGGGAGGATGACCAAACGAGAACCATGCCAGTCACTTCTTAATTACTTTATCTGCCAAAGAGACAGGCAATATTTATGTAAATTACACTGTCTCCATGTAGCACAAAGAAGTTACTGTTCTTCCTCCCTCTCCCTCAATGAAATTTATGATTCTGCAATTTATTAAATCCTTCTCTTACATGTGGAAATAAAAAAAAAATAATAATCTTCGAGACACCCCCAGAGGAGCACAAGAGGCAGCCAGCTGATGCAAACAGCATGCCAGGGTTTCACGCAGGAACTAGGAGTATTAAAAAGGGGAAGCAGATACTTTAGAAAAATTCCTGATAGTGTTGGTGTTCAGGTTAGGCTGCCCAGGGAGAGAACTAATGTGTTCTCGAGTCATTACTGGGGATTTTTGGTGACTGTAGTGCCATTCATGAAGCTGTTACCCAGATCTGTAGTGTGAACAGCCAAGATCTCATGGCTTTCTGATTAGATTTAAGGGGAATGCTGTGGGGCCCTCATGTTTCATGCCTTGGAATTACAAACTGTGCAGTGACCATCTTAGTACTTACTGTATAAATGCATTTAGTATAAACAACAGCCCTGAAGAACTGCAACCTGTATTATCTGCACGCTGGAGTCTTTTTCAGAGTTTTAGGAAAAAAGCATGTAAATATGCAGACCCTGAGGTTTCCACAGAAACCTCTGGTTAAAAAAGAAATGACAACAGATTCACACTCAGGGGGAAAGGGCAGTATGGCTAAGTGCAAAGAACAGCTGGGCTATATGTAATGTTACAGTTATTTTTCTGTGCTTCCTCTAGGATGAACCAAAGACCTTGTTTTGCTGGATGCTAAATGCCCTAAAGTCCCATTACACGTCTCAGGAAAGGACCTTAATGGTTTTATTGGGACCCATATCTGCACATATAACATGGCCTTTGAAGATGAAAGGATTTTTTTTTCTCTGCTTCCATTTGTTGCCTCTTGGTTGACATGTTCCTATATGGACACTCAATCCCCAGATATCTGTTGCCTAATCAGGGACATCAATAACATCCTCAATGGGAAAACTCTGGAACATCTATGAAAGTCAGAAGTGTGAGGAATAGATCTCAGATGATGCAGATGCAGTCATTGCTGTATGATCAGATAAGCAACACTGCAAGTTCATTTTTGTATGCTAAATAAAATAAAAATGTCAATATTTACACATAACCGTCAAGGCTCTTACATTTGCAGCTCTTTAGTATTCAGTGCAGACCACATTTTCTTTAGTCCGTTACCAACAGCTTGGAAATTTAGTTAGAGGATGCAACCCAAATGTTCCTCCAAATGTTGTTTCCAAATGGTCATCTTGAAAAATGCTGTTTAAAAGGATGAAACCTTTATGTGACGATATAAGAGCCCATGCACAGAGCAATATAAACTGCAGGGAAATCATCTGAAGATTAAAACCACTAATGATAAAGATATTACTGTTAGGCATAGTTTAATTTGTTGGTAACTAAATCACCAGGGGCTTTTTACAGGCTGCTTGGAACCTGACTATTGTGTACTGCACATTCAACCTCTAAGTGTACAGTGACACAAACAAATAAAAGCGATCATAACAGTTGAAATGTAGTTAGAGACACAATTGAGAACATCTGTATTGTAAGCAGAAATAAATTAAAAATACTGAAGTGTTTTGTAGCTGTGAAACTGAGGGATAAAAAAATAACCTACAGCACCTGGATTAAGCAGTTATAAATAATGTATAAAGGAAAAATCTCATTACCCCCTGTGTAAACTCCCCCCCAATGAAATATATTTTATGAATGTTGCATCACAGTAATAAATGCAGCATTTGTTTTCCCCATAAACTTTCCATTTCATGACTCTAAGATAGTTTGGATTTGGAAATAATGGCCAGCGAATGTACTGTTTGCAGGATTAGTTTCCCTCAGCAAGCAGCTTTGAACTGACCTTCAGTTTTTTGGGCTAAAGAGCAGAGACTTACACAGGCTTAGAACTCATCTTTGTGCCTACAAAGCTGTGGCAGTGTTGTACTCTACTCGCAACAGAACAATACTATATAAACAAATCCAATAGCACCACTAGAGAGTATGTAGACTGAGCCTTGAATGTTGTAATTGCCTGATATCATGGAAGATTTTATGAGATTATACTAGATAAAGACTATATATGAATGTGGAAAGTTTTCCCTTTGTAAAAAGCCAGGTCTTATAGCAGAATGCTGTGCACTGTGGGATACGCAGTTTCTATTTACATTAAAAAGAGCAAGTACCATAGAGAAAACTAGAATGCTTCCTTTCAAGTTTCCAGTTTTTCTTTGCAAATACTCAGTTTTGTGTAATGATGCCAGGACTGATTCCTCTCTTGTGTTAGCTTTACACTAGGTCAGCTTTGCTGAAGTACTCAACTGATTAATTCTAGATTTAGGCAGTGTGTTACTGTCAAATTGCACCATTGGCTTTTCTGTTGAAGATACCTTGATTTCCCACATACCAAAAGAGGTCAGCTTCCTGATGATCCAGGGCAGCAATCACTGATCCGCTTGGGAGATTCTCTGAATGATCTGTACACCCGATATGCAATCACCAAGCCACAGCATGGTGAAACGGGGGTGAGAATGGGGATGGGAGGCTACAAAGGAAGTCAGCATCTAGAGTCAAATTGAAACCTAACAGATTATAAATTAAAAGGATAAGAACTTCCCACTGCCTGAGAGAGATAAAATGTCACAAACATGAAAACATTATAAAGTTAGGTTTGAGTCTGGAGTGCTTTCCCTTTATGATTAATGATTGGGCTCAACCAGGATGGGAAAGGCAAAGCAAAGTTCCTCTTGAACTAGCTTAAAAATGCCACAGCTAAAGAAAAAAATATAGGAACATCAATTTAAAAAAATAACAAAACAAAAAAACCTCTACTAAAATGTAAAGGTCAGGAAAGATTTGGGTGTTTTTAAATGCTGTCTTGAAGAAATTTCATAAAGGTTAAGATGTCATGTAGTTTCAGAGTTATGGGCACTGGAGGGGGGTCCTTGAGTGCCAGCTATTCCTCGGGCCACTTGGTGACTGTGAGCTGCAATGACAGTGGACAGCGGGAGGCTGGCGGATCAGAAGCTATCACGGTGCCACTGGGGAAAACCCGCGTCTTGCTCCCCAAAGAATGAAGAGCTGTGCGAATATTTCAGCATCTGAGATTCAGCCCGTGGATAAAACACAAAAACATGCCTTAAATAACATACAAGGGTCTAATTTAAATTGCCCAGAGCAAACGTATTCAGCATTCGGGCTTTTCAACTCAGTCCACTGTGCCCAGGAGGAGCAGGAGGCATGGTAGGGAAGTTACTCAGAGCCCGAGAAGCTCCTGGTGGCAGCCTCCAGCGCGCAGTGCAATGGCTCTGAGCAACACGTGGATCCCTTGTGGTTCGAGATCCCTGAGGGCACATGGTCAGGCAGGGCAGAACAGGAGCTATAACAATTCTTTTTCCAGGTCTTACAGATGAGAGCAGGACAGCCAACACGGCTGTGGAAGAGTTTGGAGGGCGAGTTTTCCTTTGCCTGTGCTCTGCTATGCCCACTCGGCAGTTGTTCGGCAAGCTCCCTCCTCCTGTGGGCTTCCCGTGCCCTGCTCCCACTTAGCACTGACCTGGCCCTCCTCCCTTGCCTGTCTCATTCTCTGGTTCCCCCTCTCTCCTCTGGTATTTACTTCCCTCATACAGCATTGCTGTTTCGTATGGACTAGAGCCACTGAAAAAAACAGACTTCATGGCTTGATTTCTTTTCCCCACTCTCATTTTTGTGACTTTCAGACTTGAGTCTGTATCCCTGGAGTAAGAGCTACCTTTCTCTGCTTCAAATATTCCCCCCCACCTCCCCTTCAGATCCTCCCTGGAAGTCCATTTTACCTTACTTTCCACTTTTGGCATGCTGGCTAGCCCAGTGATCCTGCATATTCTTTCAGAGCAACCTGGAGAGGGAAAGGCCAGTGATTTTCCCCCAAGGACTGCTACCCAAAGCTCCTACACGAGGACTGTGGACGTAGGGAAAGCAGGAGATCCACCACTGTCTCTCAGCAAATGAAATCTATTTCAACATGACATGAATTTCACTTGTAGACAAAAGGTGAACTAGGAAAAGGTGAACTATTTGCTTTGAATGACCAAACAAATGCTACACAGAGACCATGACATAACAGAGAGAGAAGAAAACCTTAGAAAACCTATACCTGTTCTGGACAAATGTTACAAGGATGGTAAAACTCCACAAGTGTCAATTATTTCATGAACAGAAATAAAAGATTGGTGTTATCAAAATATGATCAAAACCCTTTTTCATTACAAATAGGTGGTACCTTTCTAATTGGAGATCTAATGAATAAAATGATCTTAAGTTATGTTAGCCTTTAATCTCCTTTCCCTGCTTCTCCTTTTGCTTGTTTTCCTCCATTCCTATATCCATCTGTTGCATGCTGCAAGGTCCCTGCGACAGCTACCACGAGGCCTGATCCTCAGCCCTTTCTGGCAGCTTTGCACTGGTCAAGAGAAAAGCAGAAGAAAAAACATGTCTGTTGCCCTGAGGACTCCTTGGGTTGTGAGATCTTGCTCAAAAATCTCTTGCCCCTGCAAAAGCAATATAGCAAGGACAGGACAAGACCCAGCTTCAGAAACCTGGATTGCCAACCCTAGGATGGGAAGAGGAGAAAAGTAGCCTAACTTTGTTTTCCCAGCCCTTCCTCAGTCAGATACTACGTGTAGCAGGGTATGGCTATGGGAATGTATAGCAGAGTATCCTACGAGTCTGATCACTTGCCTTTTTTACTCTCTGAAGACTGTCATGCAAAATTACAGCACTGTATAGTTACTAAAATAAAAAATAACAATGCCACCAAAACTTCCCACAGTGTTGTGTTTCTGTTTCCTTCATTTACATAACTGCCTGGTTCCTCAAAAACATCCTCCAAAAGTTGCTATTTTTTTCTGCCAGTCTAATATATACAATTATTTCTCTGAAAAGCTGAAATGCTCTGCTTTAGGCAGTAAAACAAGATGTTAGATCAGTAAGTTTTAGAAACAGCAGCAATGCAATTAACTACAACTATTCTTTATAGAAAATAAATGCACCTTTATCATTCTTGGAGAAAACTGAAAAACGGCATAGTTGAAATTATTTCTGACGCAGTGAACAAAGCCATTTTCTTTTGTGAGATGTCCACTGTGTACACCTGGGTGGTAAAAGATGGAAAACCCTGGCTCAGGTGCACAGGCAAAGGAGCTCACAGCATCGCCTCCCCTTGTCCTCAGCCTCTAAGCATACACTGTGCATCCCTGGAGCCTCCCGGCTACTGGCTCACACAAGTCTAGTTTTATTTATAGTTTCTCTCAATAAAGAAAAGGTATTTGAACACATTTGCTTTTCCCCCCTCTCTCACTCTCACAGACACAGATGTATATGCAAGCATATGTATGCATGCACATATAAAACATTCACCCCTACCTTATTCTTCAGGTTAGTGTCAAAATGATGTTGAAACACATTATTAGGGCATATTTTTCTATCTGAAACTGGCTAGATTTTTCCCTAACAGCTGCACTCTAGATTTTAATTAAATAATACCAGTTGCGCCTTATTTAACTAAGCCAGCACATCTTCCTTATGTTCGGGTATATTAATTTCTTTTTTTTTTTTTTTTTTAAATGAATAGGTTTGTGTTTTGATCTGTAGCTCTCTATAGTTAAGAAAACCTTCAAGTCAGTGTAACATTACATAGGCATAGTCAGGGGCATTTTTTTTGCCAGGGCAAATCTTGGCCGCATTTTTAGCAGGCTTAATTTAAGCCAACAAACCTGTCCCTGGAAAACAAACACAGGGGTAGTCAAACTCCTTGTGCCTTTGGCTCTCTGATTTGCTGCTGCAAACCTACAGGCAACAAGCTGAAGGCCACCTTCTTATGCGTGTTCCCCTTAGACCATAAAAAGCAATTAGCCTTTAGAGTCCCCACCTCTGTTGCTGATGCTATTTAATCAAAGAGGGGTTTTAGGGAAATTGAATATTTACAGTGTTTGGGTATAGTGACAAATAAAAATTTGTAATGGATCCCCCACATACTCAGAAGCTCAGCATCTGCAAAACACCCTATAAAGGAGCCAAAATAAAGGTGTATTATCATCTTTGATATCCGTGAATGACACCGGGGAAAGGTCTTGTTCAAGTGAAAGATAACGGGAGGCTGAGCAACTCCTTCCTTCTGGTAGATATTATAATATCTGGTAGATAGTTTGTTTTTACTTCATGCCTTTTACCTAGGAAATGTAGGTCTTGATACATTTGCCTCCTAAAAACTACTGGTGAGCAATGAAAAAGCCCAGAGAGAGTAGGAGCGGGCCAACAAAATTGTTGTTTGAAGGGAATAAGAACTCCCCTCAGCCTTAACCCAGTGAAGATCTTCTTGTTCCTTAAGAGGTGAGTCACACAGAGTGGCTGCTGACACAGCAGCCTGCAGAGGTTTGGAACATGCCCCCATGAGCTGCACCTCTTCTATATCACCTGTGTACTACATTCCCTCACCAATTGCCCTCAAGTCAGATGAAATCTACATTATGAGCCAGAAATAGTACCTGTAAAATAAACTTAACTCTAACCATTTAGAAAGCTGTGCAAGCCAGTGGGACTAGCCCAGCTGTGCGCTTCTGCGATTTATGACATGAAAAGCAGGGTGCACTTTCTGTGAAACTTTATTACTGCCTAGTCCTTGGAGGTGGCAAATGACTTCTCTGCCATAGTTATCATATACACCACTATAGGAACAAACGGAGCATGCAGAGTGGGCTACCCACAACCTGCAGGGTGGAAACAGACCCCTTGTCAGGCTGGGTGGAGGCAGTGGAGAACGGAAGCTATTACCTACCAACAGGTATCTGCAAGGGCAGCCATTCCTAAGTCTGTAACTTTAAGACAAATAAAATGTATATATTTGCATCCACAGGGAAGAATTCTGCCATTTCTGAAAGACTTGTGAAGATTTCCTCAGCCATTTCACAATTTGTCTCCATGAGACTATGCTTCCAGTGTCATGTACTGTACATCCTATCTGTCATCAAAGTCAATCTCAACGGCTGCTTGACATGCCCCTAATCAAGACAGATACAAACCCCAGTAACAAAGGTATTGCTGCCCCCAAAGCTAAGTTGACACAATTGGCTGGTATGTTTATTTAAATGGCTCATATCTATCCTGTTAGCACATTCCAAATCAAAGTCCACATTGTTTATTTTAAAGTGAATTTCAGTCTCCCGCTCTCCTTTGTTTATGAATGTCTGTGTTTCTGACAGCTGACAAAGGGCATGCTGAAGATTTACAGTATCCACAGCTGGTTGTGTGGTGCAGTGGGACTTTCCCCACATCATTTTGCTCCATGTGCCTCAGCCATAGAGAAAACTCCCCATTGAGGAGCCCCAGTGAGAGCTGAGTCCCGCGGTGAGGACTGCTTGCCTTGCCCTGGTATTGTTTTTCCTTTCACCGTGGGGAATTTGCTTTATGTCAAAGCATAGCAAAAGCGACCCTGGGAGAACCTGAAGTCCCTCCTCAGGTGGAGTACATGGGAACAGGGGCGGTACTGGCTCCAGTATGCTTCACACCCAACCCAACAGCATAGTTTCTATGCCCACTATCTCTGATACCAGGCAAAATAGTCACATGGCTTTAAATGGGAGTAAAATTTGCTGTACCGTATAGGTTAGGTTCTGATTAGGCTTTGTTAATATATACCAGGCTCTGGTTTATATATAGGCTCTGTTTATTTATACCAGAGTAACTCCACTGCCTTGTTACTGCTGTAACTCTGAAGAGAGTCAGCCTAGAAAGTCCTGCTTTCGCAAGTCCAAATCCTATCTCTTTTGGCAGGATGCTGTCTTGCACACCAAGTGGAATGGAGCAAGGACAGATGGAACAGAGTCCCTGAACTGAAATACCCAGAATCTTTGGCTCCAGATCAAAAATTTATCATTTTTGGCCATCTTCGGTCAATATGCTTCACAGTCTCCCAGTAGTGGCATGACATGGGGATCTATGTTCAACAACTTCACATTTTTCCTTTATCATTAGAAACTTGGTGTTCAAAACCCTTGTGAGATGGCTAAGGCAGCATCATATTCTCTTTCAACTGCACACATGCCAAGAGGGAAAGCTACACATTTGCAATGCTTATACATCACGTCATATCACCTTTTAGTTTACAGAAATCCTCACTAAGACAATCACCACCAAGGTGGAGAAATACGTAAGTGAGCTACCTGCAGGTGAGAACCACACAGGAAGAGTCGTGGTGTAATTCTTGACTAGTCCCAAGCACCCATGGTTAAAATATGCTTGGGCATGTGTCATGTGCTTTAGTAACTTCCAGCTTGCGGTAAATAAGATTCATGTTCTTTGTCTTTACTCTGCAAAATGTTCACTTATAGATCTAATAAACGGTAGCATTGCACAAAGAGACACTTGTTGCTTGGTTAGATATACAACCTGACAAAAGGTAAGAAAAAAATAGAAAGACCCCACAAAAAAGCCCTAAGGAGAACAAAAGAAATATGCCAGGAGAAAATATGACACACATACTTTATACATGTTTAATTTCTGTTGTTTTGGTTGGAAAACAGCTGCAGGTGTCCTCTAATTATATCACCATTTTCACAAATATCAACTGTCATATTTAATTTGTTACATTTACCATCCAGCCTCCTCAAACAGCACACTTCTTTCATTACGCATTTAGTGCCAGAGTTTCTAACATTCAAGCTAACTTTCAAGCTAGTCAATTAATGCATTATTTACAAGTGAAATGTTATTAAAAACAGATTCTTAATTTACTAATGATTTAGTAGACCCCAGGCAATATTTCAATTTGTTTTTATTGAAATTGGAAGAACACTTAGAACAAAGGGGAAAGTAATGTCAAGGATATTTTGGCCTATTCATCTGTGCTGTACTTTCTGTGGTATTATGTCTACCCCTACATCTTCCCTCCCTTTTTTATATTGTATTTTTAATACATAACCTAACCAGTTGCAGCATGATTGAGGGGAAAGGTCTATGAAAAATGAAAAACAGCACAAACACTATTGTGAGTTTTGTTTTTAAAAAGCACCAGGCAGTCTGGAATGACTCAATACACATGTTCACCATACAATACAGCATATTTTGATTTACAGCCCTGTTCTAGCAGCACAGCAGGTTAAGAAGGTTAGAAGTCAAGGGAAATTAAATGTTATTAGCATTCCACCATTGTTGTGCTGTACAAAAGTGAGCATGTAACTTTTCAAATGTATTTTTAAACTCAATTTTGTTTCTGAGGCTTTTTAGCTTGTCAGAAACTTTTATGAGCGCGTGTGCGCTTCTTTGTCCTTCCCATTTTTTGCTCCTTTTCTTCTCCTATCTGTGCCTGTTCAGGATGTTCATTAAAGACTAATCCCACTCCTACCTTCTCTCTTTGCCAAACTGCCACTACCTACAACAACGCTGCTGTCATTAAAATGTTGACATTCACTGTTTAGGGCCACTTAATACAGGAAATACCTGCGATTCAGTGGCAATACTAATCAGTCGCAAACAATAAGCATCAACGTTTGAATGGTGACCGTGATAGCTTCAAGATACTTACTTCTTTGTGTTCATTTTCATGTGGGAATAAATGAAACCAAAGCAGGAATTCAGGATCAGGTGTGTGTTTTACTCCCACAGGGTGGTTTACCAACCACAGATATGCCCAAACCATGCAGCTTCAGTTTGGCTTTAAGGGCAAGGTGGGGGATGCTTGGTTTGAGGCTCTGGCATTCGCATGTATGTGAACACCTAGCTCAGACCCAGGTGTGGACATCTTCACTGGGAGATCTACATGTGGGTAAGGAGGCTGGGGCAGGGAATGTCTAATGCAGGCATAGTAGCTCCAGGGATCTTGGTGAGGCTAATGAGGAGGCTAATCAGAGAGCAGATAGGGCCCCAGGTCTGGTTGTTTCTACCCACATAAAGCTTGCGTTAGAAGAAACTTTGAATTTGTGGGCAAAATATTACCACATCTAGCTAAATAAGAGCCAACACAGGTAGGTCTACACTGCTACTACCTCCCTTAAAGTGACAGGAGAGACAAAGCTGAAGCCTCTCTGTGCCTCAGACGTTTGTAAAATGGGGATAACATTGCTGCTTTACCTCACAAAGGTGGTACAAAGATAAATTCAGTAAATATCTGGGACGATCTCCTTTATGATGGCAACAGGAGTCACGCAAATCAGGAAGGTGGATCTGTACCTTTCCCTACTAACCTCTGGTGTACTTGGAAGACCTGTATCATCACCTCTTAGGTTTGCATGTGAAGTCAGGTGCACCAGGCTGACCACGAAACAACCCTTTACTGACAGTGCCACAAAAGCTGTAAGCCCTGCCCTGTCTACAAGCACCCCTGGTCCCTGCAGGCTACTGGCTGCCCAACACAGGACCAGTTTCAATGTACAGGGGGCCAGGTTGGCTGTGCATGGCCCTCCTGAGTGCCTTGTGGCCAAGCCTTCTGCTGCCTTGGTCGCTGACCATCTGAGGTTCATTCCCTGTTGAAGGGTCCTGCAAAGCTACAGCCATTATCAGAGCTCTGACACTTGTCTTCCTCACCAAAAGCTGCTGACAGCCAGGGCTGACCGGATCCACCTCCAGTGGCTGGTTCAGAGGGGGGAGAATAGCACCAACCCAGCTAGCTTAGCTTAGGTGGAGGAGGTAGGGGCTCTGGCTTTACAAGTCCCTGCTCTCACTTCTGCTGATGAGCTGTTGTGCTGGATCATTGCAAAAGAAGTCATCGGAAAGTTTCAGACTTTGCAAACTAATGCTGTGTTTATTCAACTTTCCAATCATTCCTCTCTACTATCTGTGTTTCACATACCGTGAAACTGCACTACACTGTGCAATTGAATTAGTTGTACAGTGACTCAAAGGCATTAAACAATGACTTTGATATTTTAAGTACTGTCTAGGAGGGATTTTTAATTCCTTCCTCATAATGAAACAAGCAACACAAGAAAAAACCCCACAGTTACACAACCCTGAAACATTGATTTTCTTTTCCATCCTGGGTGGACCCCTCTGACACAGCAGAACAAAAAATATCCTTAAAGCCTTCAGCTTGTGTATTAGCAGAATAAAAATAAAACAAGCATTGACACACAATTTTAATGCCACCCAGTAACATAAGAAATAAGTCCCTGTTCTTATTCCACCTTCTAAGTCCACAGTATGTACTAGGAAGGCGAATCCTACAGGAACTTTCCAGATGCTGTCGAGTCTATGGGTAGAGATGTCCATCTTCCTCCAGCTGCAGCTATATCTGCTGAAATGGTCACTGCCCCAGATATGGGGCTGGTTAGCAAAGCCCCGATATTTGAATTGTTCAGGATAAACCAATTCATTGTGATTGAGACAGGTTAGGGAGTGCCCACACAAACAGCTTAGCTGGCAGCTTGGAAGGAGATGCTAACTTTTGGCAAAGGAGTGGTGACAAGCTGCTGGAAGGAAGACAGCCCCACTGCTGGCACATCTGCAGCTGGAAGAGGATATGCACCGAGCCTGAACCCCCCGCTAGCTCCCCTGGAAAGCTGGGGAGAGGGAAAAGGGAAGACAGCTGTCCTTGTGCTCACTTGGTCAGCAAGATCACTAGGGTGGCACCGAAGCAAACAGCTGCTGCGTGGACCATGGGGCTGAGATGGGCCCCAAAATGCCACCTTCACCTCATAGACAGCAAGGGGATCAGCTGCCACTACAGCCCAAACTGCACTGAAGGGGAGCCAGTTCTGCCATTGACAAAAGACTCTCCAGATGGCTTCTTGCTGGAGACTGTGCTGTAAGTGGGGGCGAAAGAGGGAAAAATGAGTGAAGAAATGCTGTGAAACTATTGGCATTAGCTGCTAACAGCACAGGGCCAGGCACCTATGTGATGACTCACATCTGACAATGAATACATGAATAGTTGTTGAAAGCTTGTTTGACTTTCACAAAGGGGTTTAAGCAAACATTCGTTTGTTCATTAGTCTTGAGCAACACTTTTATGGCAGGAGATGCATTAAACCTTAACATATATCTGCAAGCGAGGTATTTGGTTGTTTTACAGATTAAGACACAAAGCAATGCACACTGTTTACACAAAATGGCCTTGAAATACCTGTAATGGAGTGAGATACAGTTATTAGACACTGGCACTGTGAATCTTCATTCTCCTGAAGGTTAGTTGGGACGCCATGTCTCTGAAGATAAAGCCTTTAAAGGGCCCGGTTCTGCTGCTGCTTATGTGCCTACATCAACTTTCAGATTCCCTGGCTAGTTTTAAAATCGGATGAATGAAATCTGTTTCATGAATTAAATTATACTGGTGTATGTGAAAGTCATTCCCTGTTACAGCTGGTGCTGTAGAGTGCGTACCACTGCTCACAAAGTCCTCAGGACAGATCACAGCACAGACAGCTCTGTCCTGCATTTGGAAAATGTAATTCAAGTAGGAAATCCCTTCCCCAAATAACCTGAGCTGACAGCACCACAGCCACAAAAAAGTTGTGTGTTAAAAGATTGCCATGGTATCAGACGGCATGGCCAAAAAGCACACGTCAGGCTCCAGAAGGTGTCTGTGTGTGGGCAATGCCATCCTTACAGCCCTTTTTTACTCACTGGAGCCTGGGCCAGCTGCCTGCTGGCCCGTGTCCTGCCACAAGGTAGAGCGGCTGGTGGGTTGTTCTCAGGTCACTTGTTGAGCTCTGACTCGGGAGTTGTTATGGCAGCTGGAAATCAGGAAGACTCATCATGCCTCTTTTGGTGGTTGCAGGAAGAGGGTAAGTCTGAAGTCATTAAGAAGAGCTCCCTCCTATAGGGCTACTTTGTACGACTGATGCTATATAATGTGTTCCAGCAAAAAATGGACTTGGATCTGTATATATTTTCAATCTACAAAGCAGATTGGGAAGACGTTGTAACCAAATCCTCAGTGATGTAACACTGACTTCAGCGTAACTATCCTGATTTATACCTATCAAAACATAACTATTCTCAAGTGAACAAGTTACATTTCGCCTCCTCTCTCTGGGTAGCCTTTTTCCTGTGAGCAGTGCTGCATAGTGTAATGTTAGATGTGATGAGGGTCAGCAATAACATAATCACAGACCTGAGGTCTCCAATTTATGTGCCTCTGTGTCTTCACCTCATCTCACCAAATGATAACATAAAAGGTTACGACGTGCAAAGCAAAAAGCTTTGTTAACTTCCTGAACTTGAAAATATTACATTCCTAAAATTATTGCAAGCGCAACTTACTTGACATCCTATACAGCTGATATGAATGGAAGATGGCATGCAAATATTTCACAATATAGTGGCACTGTTATCATGATAATCTTACGCATGTATTTTGTATGACAATGAAACCTGTACGTTACTTGACATGGTATAATTCATCTCAGTATTTCAGGTGTACGCTAGTGACACTGGAGAAAACTTCTGTTTGGGGGGGAAATGATGACCAGTATCTTTCAACATCCCTATGCACTCATGGCAGTGAAGAAATGGGTTTTGTCACTGCAGCCATTGAACATTGACTGACAATATCTTCTACTTCTCTCTGCCTTTCTAGATGGAAAACCTGTTCAAAATCAGCCCATAGTGACCATATTCTCCTGCAATCTTGGTGTGGGCAAAGCTGGCGTGGAAGAGAGATCTGACCACCCTGTATGCCCCGCTGAATTCACTGCCATTAATACTTAGGGCGGCCGCAAACCTTGTGGTGAGAAACTGCAAGAAATTTCTTAGAATAAAAATAATTTTTGGCATGAGAGAATTTCTAGGTGGTCTCAACCAGATGCTCAATCTAATGGTACATGCTGTGGAAGCACAGAAGAAACTTTCACTGAAAGTTGACAACATGAGTCAGGCATATTGCTTCTCTTCGGGGCTGTGTTACAAGGACTATCCGTAACAGGCCATACCGACTTCAGAAGGCTTGGGACCGCAAATTCTTCAGTGGATGTTTTGTGTTATAGCTGCTAGTGCTAATGTTATAGCTTAGAAAGCACAGAGAATGACACGTTGTAGTCAGAAAAGAGGAAAAAGAGGAGCTCTCCCTTTTCCACACTTGAATACAGCTGCAAAATGTGCAAGTCTCAGAAAAGTAAACCATCCTGAAAAGGACTTCTGCTCATTAAAGAAATAATACTGAACTTTTGCATTCCGTTTTCTGCCTTCTCTTGCTGCTTACTATACGCAGCTCCATGTCTCTCAACACCTTCCTTTAAACCTCTGATTCCTCGTTCTTAATGATATTCCCCTGCCTCGAACTTTCTCTAGAGGTAAGCCCAAGGCAGGCTGTAGAGCTGAATAACCCTGAACTTGATAAATGTGGATTTGCATTGAAATGTATGGCACTGGCCACTTCCGCTTTGCTCTTGCAAACATGACAGCCAACTCCATCACTCGGTAAGGTCAACCTTTATCTCTGCATTTCCTGACTGGACAAGAACTTTTCTCTGCCTTGAATGATGCTGCTGTAGACATTCAATAGCTGTGGCAGTCTTTCCTCAGGCCTTTTCGTGCCCAGCAGTTAAACCCTATACATGTTTGGACATGAATTCTACACAGAGGTGCAAAGTCTTAAGATAAAAATCTGGAATTCACTCCTAGCCAGCACTTGGTAGGTGAGCTGATAACCACTTCATTGCTCTGGCACCAGGGAGAACTGGGATTTGCTGGTTGGGAGAAACTGAAGTGGTATAGGCGAAGACTGCAAGGAGAGGCTCCTGCTTCAGTAGGAGGACCACAATCAATTTGTTGTGCAGTTATAAGAAAAGAGGAGCAGAGTGACTTTTAGGGAGACCCTAAAACTTGGGAAAAAGGGCAGCTCAGAAAAAAGCAGATGCTTTCCTGAAGAAGGGGAGCCCAAACCACAGAGTTTAGATGAAGATCTGAAATCCTCCAAGTTCGAGAGTGTTTGGATGTTAGATGTTTGTCACATCTCCATTGCTTTTCTGACTCAAAATACATTTATGCTTCCTAAAAAGTAGTCCAGCTGGGCCCTGCTAGAAGCAGATTCTCAAATGCATAGTTTAAAAGCTGAAATGGCAATATTTAGAAACAGTCTGAGGAGGCTGCAGGCATGTCTCAACAGAGAACAGAACAGGGTCTTAGCAAGCCTGAATCCTGTGAAGGACTGTAGGAGGGCAAGCTATGAGGTGGTCAGGCACTGTACCAAGTTAACTCTGCTACACCCACTTGCTTGTCATTTGCTTTGAAACTCAAGAAAAAAGGACTAATAGCTGAATAGGGGAACTCAGTCATCCAAACACGGGAGTGGCCTCCTCCACTGGACTGTCGCTCTCTTTTTCTTTTTGGTTTTGATGCCATTTAGCATTTAAACAGGTGGCATTTGAGTGGAATCAGTTTCTCCAAACGCTGTACCTTATATATTGAGTACCAAAAAGTTATTTCAAGGGCTGTGTTGCTATGTGATTGCAGAAACAGCAGTGCAGGGAGAAATGTCACCAATAAGAGCCTTTGGAAAATAGAAAACATTTAGCTGTTGTGAGATTACTTTTCTCTTTCTGTTTTCATTGTTTAGAAACATATAAAACAACTGTAGTTTATATCTGCTCTTTTGATAGGTTGTGCGACTCACACTGTGATTACAGCAAAAATATCAAAGAGGGAAAATATACATAACCCATGGTTAGGATTAAATGTGGGTTGCAAATAACCAGTGTTTACAGCACATTTAACCTGGGTGCAGTACAGTTTGTTCAGATTTGATTTAAGGCTGAATATCCAGTGTTGTGTTTGGAGTAGTAAGTGCACCACTGACATCAGCAAGGACAGGACTCACCTGCTGAATGCCAAACAGAGTTTTGCTGAGCTCAACAGTCTGGAAGTTCACAGAACAAGAAGCGTTTCTTGCCATAATTAAACTGCAAAAAGCATTTGCTTAAAAAAAGTTTTAATTACAATTGGCGTTTCCAATCCCAGTGCTGGAGGCAGTTGTCTTACTGAAAATTGATGTCCTTCACAGCACTGGCAATAGACAAACCCAGTGGAAAAGCCCGTAAACAAGTTTCTAGGCAATTTAATATTGGTTTAACCACTGGAGAAAGCAGTTTGGTTGTTACCCTATTATTAAAGCAGGTTGGAAATAGATTCACACACTCTCCTCTGCTGAGTTAATTGTCATATGGTTGGCATCACAGACAACATCATTTTTCAGCAACGTGGCCACCTCCAGCACGAAGCACACAAATGCCAATTGTATCCAAAAACTGCTTTTCAGTTCTACTATCCATATGAACATTTTGTAGTTTATTTGTGATGAAAGACAATTCTTTTCTAAGAACAATAGAACTATTGGTCTGAGCAAAAGAAATGAAGCTGGGAACCAGCTTTTCAACTCCATTTGAACTGTCAAATAGACTGCTGAGCACTTACTGTTAGGCAAACTTAGGCCCTATTTGAAGGCATGAGTATTAGAAACTCATTCCGTGCTGCACATCAAAGAACCTGCGCCTGGGTAGGGCTGATGAGCACTTACACTGACTTGCCAGCTCCAAAAGTACACAGATGAGTGCTGTGGCTGAGCTGCGTGCTGCTCTGCTGCCCTCGGCTTCAGCCCCAGAGGGAGCTCCCAGCAGTCTCTGCTGGAGCTCCGACACCAGAGGCGGTCAGGCACTCTGGATGCCAACTCCAAGTAAAACCATTTCCGTAGCCCAAAGTCCTGAAAAAGGGTCTGAAAAAGAGGCCTTGAGCCTATGACTACACTCAGTATGCAGCCAGTATTAAAGAAAAGATTATTAGGTCTTCTGCAGTATCCAGCTGTGGGATTCTAGGTGCTGACCAGAATAAAGATTGGTGACAATTTTCATCTTTACATTTATAGCTTTCCTCCCTGTGCTAGAGATCTAATCAGGACTGAAATGAATAAGACATGATGCAATACATTAGATACATACGCATCTGATACAGCCTGACTGATTAATTAGATGGGGTGAAGAGGTTTGGGGATAGGAAGACTCTCCCCAGTGCTCAGGTTGGCTCCCCTCTCCTGGGGCCACACTCGGTGACACGCTGTCGGAAAGCACTGCAGCACAGAGCTAAGGTTCAGTGAAGGACAGAGCCCAGTGTGCACTGCAGGGGGGGAAGAAGGGCAGGGAGGACTCCAGATCCTTAATGGCATCTCCACAACTTCCCCATCTCAACTTTTGTATCTGGGGGCTGTTATTTGATCTTTGGCTATCAATTAAAAAAAAATAGAGAATTTGAGTAAAATCATTATAGTCTTTTATACCAACTACTGGGCCAAGGGCAGGCAATTGGGATGTTTTTGGCCTCACCCATTGGGTGTAACATAAAACATACAGTGTGAATATATGGACTATTTTACATTTTAAACATATTTGCTGACATGGTGCTCTCACAAATTAAGAAGCAACATCTGTACTAATCATAATTCCTACAGAGCACATTTCCAAATGAGACACACGCGTAGGGTTTTATCCAATCTGGCGATGGAACCGATTGTACCTGAGTTACCTGGCCAGTAACGGCTGAGCAATCAGATAATGTGATGGATTAACATTTCTTAGAAGAGATTTGGCTAAACAAATGTGAATGGCAAAAAGACGCAAGGCAATGTGATCAGCCCACAGACATGCTCTCTGAGACAAACAAGCGAATAAATTACTCATGGCCCAGTTGTAATCTCACTACTGATCTCGGCTGGATTTGGACGAGTACTGTAGCCTAAAACTGACCTACTTTAGAAGATAATCAGAGAGGTTAGGCCTCTATGTCCTGTTACCAACCCCTTGGGACAACAGTCTCCTTTTTTTAATGTTTTATATATGTTTTAAAGAAGTGCAGTGCCTGGAGCCTAGTATACAGAATCAGTTCTACAGTAACATACCAGGAATTGTGTTTGACAGAGAAAAAAAAACATATATAAGGAAGCAGGTTTCTCTTGTGGGCTTCCAAGGTCCACTGTAATCTGCAATAAGGAAAAATATATGAAAAACAGCTTAGGTTATACCCTCAGCTGATGTAAACAGGTGTAACATCACTGCTGCTCCAGCTCATAATTCAGAAGACAACCTCTTCCACATCTTTAGAGTCCTGATATTAGCCGAGTGTTATTTTGAACACCTTAATTTACACACTTCTCCACATCATTTTTGAGTTTGCTACAAACACTATAATTTCTGCCCAGAATTTCTGCCCAGAATTTCTACAGAGTGGTGAATCTGGACCTGGGATGGCTCCTAGCTACATGCATTTGAACTTCATTGTTCGAATGAATTAAACTGGATTAAGCACATCCTGCATATTGCTGGGGGGGGGGGGGCGGGGGCGGTTCTGCTGCCAGGGGACTGCTCTGCTGCATTGCAAGAGTCGTGGCCCCTCTGCCTTGACACTTGGAGACAATTTATGCTATCTGCTTCACCCTTGGAAAGACTCACAGATGGTCTGCATGATACCCCATATTGGTTTTATGATAAATGGATATCATGGTTGTGCTACAATAAATGATATACTGCTTCCAAGGACAGAAGAGCTTCTGTAAGGTGCACCTACCACTCAGCCCTTCTCACTTTTCTTCATCTTCGTTTTTGTTTTAGTTTTGATTTCTTTTCTCTTTTCCTGTCTTGGTTCACTCTGTGATCTTATCCTTCCAGAGCTTTGGCATCTTTTATTTCTGCGGATTCCGTTACTTCTTTTGCTTGTTCTGTAGATATTTTATTGCAATCTCTATACTTGAAAATATGCAAAAGCAGCTTTTAGGCCTTTGGGTGGTTCTTCACTATGACTTTGGGATCGAAACGGTTTCACATGGTCGGTCACTAGCTCCACCTCAATTAACACCTCCACCTGACTTTCAGGCTCTGCTTTGTATCTTGTTTAGTAGCGTTTATATGTCCATAAAGAAGGCATAAATGCTTTTTTGGGAGACCTGACAGCTTTTTACTTAGGGACACGTGACAACTCAAAGGGAAAGCAACAGAAAATCATGCATTAATCCCATGGGAAGAGCCTGTTCACCAGGCTCTGGACCAAAAACTATGGCACAGTCTGGCTCATTAAGAAGCACACCAAGGAATAAACCTGACAATAACTTTAAACTCCTTTGTCTTTACTGAGGAAAGCGGCAGGGGTAATAATGACTGTTCTTTCAAGAAGAACACATAGCTCATTGCATTAAGGAATATAAATCGATTATCAAAATCAACCAATAGGTATGCTTTTCCAAAGGATGTAGATGACCAACAAAACCAGGTGAAGTCTCATATGGACAAAACAGAGCCCCTTCACTCCTCCCAAAGGTGGTCTGTGGCAGCAGGCAGGGTGGGATGGCTCTTTGCCAGAAGAAAACCCAACCCCATTCCTTCTCCTAGTCCACAATGAACTATGCCAACTTTGGGAGCCCCCTGCACCACCTGTACTGCCCAGAGTAATTGCCGTTCTTGAAACAAGCTGTGCCACGATCTCTGAGGCACGCATTCTGCTCAGAAAGGGGATTTGTTGTGGTCTGCAGCCCCCTGACACTGCCATGCTGCCTGTGGTGCAGCACATGGAAGGTGCTGAGTTTGTCATTCCTGTCTAGGATCAGAAGTGCCCACAAAGTCTGCCAAAAGCAAACGAAGAGTTGGCAGAGCTTGGGGAGAGTGGAAGTTTATATGAATCACATCTTTATTTGTGAGAATTTTGAGGAAGAACATGATGTCAGGTTAAAACATGTTTGGAAAGGAATGTAGCTTGCAGGACTAAACTGAAATTAATGTGTGCCTCTACAAACCCTGCTGCAGTTCTTGGCTCCTGTGACTGGAAAAGGGGAGTAAGGACAGTTCTAGAAATACAAAACTATAGTTCGAATGCTGCCAACTAACATTGTGGTGCACATAAGGGAGAAATAAGAGGGAGGAATATTCAGAACGCTAAGAAACCCATACTAACATTTTTACTGTGATTTTACACATTTTTTTCAAACTACATTCAGACCACAAGATGCTCATACTGTTATTAATAAGCAGTAATGATCCAAAAAAGAGCCATCCTACTAAATAAATTCCACTGCATTTTTCTGGCATTTCACAGCACAGGAAAGCTCCTATAGTTGCTGTCACCTTATCTACTGGTAACTAAGAATACTTGTTGCTGATTTATGGATTTCTTTTTTCCAAAATAGTTGCAGAGAGAAAGAGAGGGGATACTAGGGAAAGCTTTAGAGATAATTCTATAAGGAATTGACAAAAAGAGAGGGAGGAAGAGCTTTCTCTTCATGAGAGATAATACAGTTTTCTCATTCAAATAAAGTTTTTTGTTCAAAGATAAAAGAAAGCAACTCTCAGATACTATAACAGCATCACCTTATACATGTACAGGATAGTATGCATTTAATCCCCTACAGCGAAAAGAAGCTGGGAAATGTGCATGAGACAGTTGCTTTTCCCATCTTCTATCAACAAATCACAAAGGAAAATCCAGGTGACAAAATCCCAGCCCAGTTCTCTTTTCTACAGAATACTCTTTTATTAAGCAAAAGTTTGTGCTTGCTTTTTTTAAAATTTTAAATCTGCAAGACATTGGTTTTGAACGGCTTGCATGAAGCTATGGGAGTGTCCCTTTCCTAAATTTGTCCACATTAAACTTTGAAAAGGCTGATGTGGGAACAATCCATAGAAAGAGCCTGTGTTTCATTTTGCCCATAAATGGAACTGGATGCATGGCACTGGATTATGTGGAATGTGCATGGGATCCTGCTTACACAGCCTGTGCACAAACCCCAAATGTTTGCAGGCGCAGCTGAAAGTGAGCTCTGCTCAGAGCGGATGTTTCTCTTTATGTAATGCCATAGGAATGCCAATCATATTAGTAATTTTACATCACAACAGACTGGTATTGCATTAAAACTTTTCTGACATGGAGAACAGTCCTGGGATAAGATGATGTGCAGGATGCCTTTCAGAAAAGCACCGTTTGTTCTCTAGTCCCCCCCCCTTTTTTTTTTCTACAGATAGTCTTGCTGAACTTATCACGCGGTAGTAGCTGGATGGCACATTAACGAGAACATTCATAACACAGAAAACCCCACGTTGCTGAATACTGAAGTTACTGGTCTGAAAGGATCTGTTCCCAGAAAATCATAGTGTCTTTCCATTTACAGAGAACAGTCTGTCTAATTTTTCAGGGACCTTGGATTCAATTCTGACTTTGCTTAAATCAACTTTGCCTGTTTGACCTCAATCCCAGTTTACACCATTATTTCTGGAAGGCTCATTCTCTCTTACTTGCATTATAGTTCAGCACAGTAGGTGATTTAAGCTTCTGATTTGATACAGATATGACTTAGCAGATGTGGCAACATGCTCTGCTAGATTTCTTACGGCTGCACTGTTGTTTCTCCTAAAGCACAACATGTAGAATAGGACAATCTAAATAATTAGTGCTATTATTGTTCTAAAATACCATTTGATCGGCACGTACATGTTAAGGCGCAGATTTCACCCTGAGCTCCTTATCTCTTTGCCTACTTGACAAGGAGCTGGGACACTGGGTACAGGACCATTTCCACAGCAATACTCTCACGTGAGCTGTGGAGGAACTAGTCATTTACTAAACAATATCCCACCGTTGAACCCTCCTGGGTACTGTTCCAGGTCACCTTGGAAGGCACCAGAGTGGATATTGCAAAGGAGGGTAATATAAAATGGAGGTTTGAGAACGGCTCCAAGCAATCGAGCCCTTTTTCCCACTGCAGTCAAGGCTGAATAGAAGATCATTCTAATCCTCCTTAAATTGCTGCACAGGTGTTACAACGCCTGGTTTACAGCTACATCGTCTTGCCCTCCTCCAGTGAACTATACCCTTTCCTGAAGTGCACCTGGGCTTACAGCACTTGAGCACACAAAACCTCCTGTGAAAACTCCCAGCAAACAAACACTGTATACAGTAATCCAGAAGGAATAAACCTAACAGTTACTGCTTGATATTTGAACATCGTTTAATGAGTGCCCAGAATTCATCTGTAAATGCACATTGTTAATTTAGGGCCTGCTATTCATTAATTAGAGGCTTAGTGGCAAGTGCCATTGAGCTATCTGCAATGTTTAAGGTTACATCAAGCCCTAGTAAATGGCTTGCTGATAACAAGATGCATCCATCTTCATTACTTGGCCACTCCTGTCTGAGTTTGCTCTGCTTCCTGTAAGGGCTATGTCACTTGGAACTGAAGAATTAAACTTTTATCCAAACCAGATTTTGCACTTTCACCTCTTTTTATTCCTTGAGTAGTTCCAATTTATTTTACTTAAATGACATCGGATTACCTAACATGGAGAGGAGCAGTAACTTAACCTAAAACAGTCTGCAGATCTTTAGTTCTGGGATAGAGTGTTGCAGTGGGTTAACATTTATAGAAACGATTACATTTATATTTCATCTGATATCGGTCTCAGTGTAAAGAAATAGTTTCTCATTTTTCTTCTCATAAGGTTACAGCTTAGATAGGATAAAAAACCAGAGGAATACAGGAAATTAATTTTAAATCTGAAGAATAAATATCCCTTTTTGTTAAAGTTTACTTTTGCAATGTTATGGTCTCAAAATATATATCATTCAAGGCAATCATAATTCAAGTGAAATAATTCACAAACAGCATAGGGACATTTCCTCGTAAATCCTCAGCTATACACATGTGTCTGTGTGTGTTCATCCAGGGCAAGATCGCTGCAGCTAGTCTTTCCCTACTTTCTATTGAACATGTTCTATTTTGAGCAATAATGCTACTGCCTGGGTCTAGGGAGATGTAGTTAAACCTAATCATCAACTTCGTAAACTCACTGCTTTCCTTTAAAACTACAAGTATGAGAACTTAAGATAGGAAACCAACCTCTTTTGGCACATGGTCTTTTTAAGTAGCTGCTCCTAGATAGATGTAATGCTACCTGGCGTGGTTGTTTAACACATTAGGGTGCTCACAGGTATAGCCCTTTACTCTCATGAACCATAGTTCAATTTTAAGCATCGCTGCTTGGGATAGGCAATTGTAATCACAGTGGAAAGCAAGTTTCTGGATGTTGATGCTCAAACTGTCTGTATATGTAGGAAGGAAGAGAAGGAGAGGATGCTTGTTGCAATGATAGCTCAAGGAAGGGTACCAGAAAACCCTTATGCCACTGAGTTGGCACATTTATCACAGACTGGCAGTATAGATGGCAGGTTTCACTGGGGAAAAGCCTTCCAGGGCATTACTGCTTGGCGTGCACACTGCCAGCTGGTTCAGAAAGTGTATATACCTTTCTCACACGTAAGCGAGTAAAGGAAATGCCAGCTGACACGGGGCAGGCAGATGTAGGGACCGTGGCTATGGCCAGTGCAACACTGAACTTGCTTGGCCAGGTTGGTGATGCAAAGAGCCCACCATTGACTCCGTATGTGTTGTACTGCATATGAGATATCCATCCCCCACCCCTGCCATCTAAGACACACACAGCTACCAAATTGTGGTGAACAGCAACTTTTACATTTACAATCAAATTACAGGAGGGTTAGTTGTACTCATGTATCATTCTTCCATTAGCCTGCATCTTCGTTAGATACTAAATGAGAAAATAAAACTGAAAGGGTGGGGAGAAAAGACAAAGCAGACATAAAGCTTGCTTTGTAACATTTAGACACAAAGTTATCTACATTATCCATGATTGAAACAGACAATCTTAAGCTGAGTATTTCTTAAATTTACCAGAAGGATGAGCTGGACTCTTGAGGTAAGTGCTCTTTGAAGCTAATGTGCTACTGCACAAAGAAATTTTTTTTTTTCCTTTGAAAAGATAAAGCTAATATTGTGGTGGCACAGGCTACAATGCTGCCACTGAAATGGAGGCCAAAGCTGAAGGTTCTTTGCTAGCAGAAAGCTAGATAGAGGTATTTTAATTTTTTTATTATTATTATTCAAAGAAAAATTCTGTTCTAGCATCCTAAGCTATACATGCAGGTCCCTGGATAGGAAATCACTCATCTGTCCAATTTCTATTATTCAATATTGCATTAAAAAAATCAGAGGAGGAAGAAGAAAAAACTTTGGGCACCCTCAGGTCAAGGCGATTTTTAAAAAGGTTAAAAGCTGTTCAGAAGGGTTACAGTATCCATAAAGGCAAATGAGATTATATTTAAAGACTGATGGAGAAAAAGCAATAATTGAGATAAAACGTTACTGTCTCAAAAAGGTTTAGACTGAGGAAATGCTGATATTAAAGCAAAGAAATTGAAAGACTTACAGATCAGCCGTCACATCAAAGACAGCAGAGAATTTAATTAAATTTGCAACAATTATGTTTACTTTTAATGTTTACTAGGTTTCTTACTTTCTCCCATCATTGTTCAGTTAAATATTTTTGTAATAACTTGGGGAATATTGTGATTGTGTGTCTCCAACCACCAACTGCCAACTGCTGACCTCTCTGTTCCCTGCATCTGTAATGTTACAAGCCTTTGTCCTGGAAAGAGTTATGATGTTTCAATCAAATACATTGTGAAGTTACAAAACCCATAACATGATATGGATAATGACTGCCTGGATACACTTATAAAATATATTTAAGAACCCCCCAGGGAACAGAGATTGGAAAAAAAAATCACAAATATTACTCTCTGCTGTTTGCCACTAATTGAATGAGTGATCATTACATGAGATGAGTGTTGAATGTGAAGCCTGCTGTTAAGGTGTATGGTAAATAAAATGCACCGAAGTCCAAAAACACAAAATAGCCAGGTCAAAACATCATTGAGGCCCTGAAACGCAAGCCATAAAAGTATCCTGAGTGCTGAGCTGGGCACAGGGTCTCTGTTTAGCCCACATAATTTTGGTATTGCAACCTATTGAGAAATTACTATTTGGATTTCAAACTCTGCCCTTTTCTCTGCTGTGACTTTTACCCAAGATATACTAAGTCTCAGAGGCTGTGGTAATTATTGCCAAAGGGAGCTGTGATAGAGAATTGTCTCATACCCAGCCAAAAAATCACAGCAATAGCCACCAAAGTGCTGTATTTATCTTTTCTGTCTGTGACTCAGGAGTTTGTTCACGTGCTGGGACACCTACAGTCTCTTGATAGATCGAACCAGTTTCTTAAAAACTGAGGAATATGACAAGCAGGTTGTCTAGAATACAAATGCCCAAACTGTAACACACAGGCCAGTTGAAAGTGGTGCAAGGCTTGATGCAGAGCTAAAAACTGTTTGCCCCTTTCCCTCCTCACGGTGCCATGGTTGACCATTGCCAGTAGCAGGACCTGCCACAATTGTGGCTGTGTAAGAAGCAAGGCAGCAAAACCCGTCTGGGAATACACAGGTTAGAAAACATCTTATAATTAAAAACTCATCGAACTTAGCCATTCTCTGTACGCAAAGGATTTATAAATGGAGAGTGACTTCTCTAATGTTAAATCCCCCCTCCCTTCTTTTTCATGTAGATGCAAACTAATTTTCACACAGATACTACTCTGTGTGTTGTGGATTGCTCAGGATCTCTTCCATTTGAACTTCCCGTGATGGGCCAATTTGCAGTCTCCAGTGTGGGTGATTGGCCTCCTCAATCACTTGGGATTTATTCTGCTCACTTACTGGAAAGCCAAAACCTTTGGGACAGTCATTATTAGGAGAATGACAAATGGCGAATAACAAATTGTCCACCTTCCATAACGAATTTTCAGAGAAGTCATTCATGTCAAAATGTCCAGTGGTCTGCAATGTGCTTGTAAGGGGCTATCATGAAGAGGCTCCTGGCTGTCTGAGTAATGTGACGAAAGGACAGCAATGCCACAAATTCACCACCTGTGTTGGAAAAAATGTTTGCACATTCCTTTTTATATTATTTGTATCTGTTTGTGATAGGCTTTTCTCGGTTACCCTTTGTGAAGGTGTCCAAGAGCTTGGCTGAAGGAAATTTCTTTTATATTAAAAAAAAGTTGTTAAAATGACTTTCTGAACTTGCATGCTTTGTTTTATTTCAGCCTCTGGGGTTTTCAAACAGGTGAGTTACCATCTACCAAAATCATAAAGAAATAAAAATGATATAGAAAAAGAGCTATGAAACATGTTTCAAAAGAAGGGACAAACCAAGAAAGAATTGCACAGGTCTGTAAATTATCATTTTAATTTGGGACCTATGACAACCTTGACAATGCCCCTTTATGTTTCTCTCTATTGTGTCTATTTATATCATGCCATTTTTATTTATTGTTCATCTAGCAAATAAAGCTTGTCCCCAGCACTCAGAGTGCCAGGCTACAGAAATTGCTGTAAGTCTCCTTGGAGCGGTGTTCAGGCACGGGTAAACTAGTCCTGCAATGAGATGCTCCCTATTCTCCCTCGAAGATCCAGAAAGAAGAAACTCATTGCTTATGCTGCAGTTTTGATAACCTAACTGGCAGAACAGTTATTCAAATTTTAAGCTTCTAAATGCAGCAAGATCAACCTGGCCATCCACATAAATAATTTTGACATGATAAGTATGCGAGTGCGATGATAACTGATAAGTGAAGCAATTACCTTGCTTTTTTGCATTATATTAAATGAAGATTCTGATAGAGTAATGAAAAGAGACAAAGCAGACAAAAAGGCAGCTGTAGAGCTTTTGGGCACTGTGTTATCTCTATTATACCATATTGAAATAGAGAAGCTATCACCAATCATGCTTCCTATGTAACTTCTAGCTTCTAACGGTGAACAATGAATAAATTGTCACAAGACAGTAACTGATAAATTGGGATTGGCAGTGCTTTCTAAAAGTGTAAATAAACTTATCAGCCCCCTCACCCTCCCCGAAAGGCAGTACAGTTTGCAGAGGATTTTTTATTTTGGTATGTTGTAGCTTGCAAGGTCTCCTTTCATTTACTCACCTCAATTGTCCTTTGTTTGGCCATCAGTTTTACGTAGCCACTTCAGCATAAGAGTTTACTCCAGCACCAGCATTCTTTTTGTGGTGTACTACAGAGCACTTTGCTTTTGTCCTTGTGTGTTTTTTACTTCGGCTGTTATCCTCCTCTCCTAATTCCTGCCATTCCAATTAGAAGCTGCTCTAATTATATGGTTTTATGCTGGCTTTTATTGCATGCAGAGGCATACAAAGATATTAATAGCACCTCCAAGCAAAGGTGCCCAGTTCTTTGTTTCTAAGAACAACTTTGCAGACATTGAGTACCTCATAGATTAATTAGAGTTCTCCAGAACTGTGCCATTTCTTTCTAAAGACCAATCCCAATTCTTTCAGAGAAGAGATTTTGCTACTGATTTTGGCAGGATCTGGCCCAGCATTCTTTTTGGCGGGGGATCATGTGCTGAAACTGATATTTGTACATTGCATCCTTTCAAGACAAGGCACAAATGGAGGGGGAATGTCATTCCCTTGTTAAAATTAATTAAGTAACCTAACACCGTACATCTGGGGAGAGGACAGAAGGGGAAAGGAAGTTCTGCTTGTTCGCTGTTTACCATTTAAGCCCTGCTGCATGCTGCAATAGCATCACAGTGCTGTTACTAAGGCCTCCTATGCTCTGCAGCCAGCTGGGCCTAAAAGCAGTGGCAGAACTCCTGCTCTGTGGGGTTCATTGCTTTGGGACGACTGCATCGTATTCCTGGTTAGAAACTTGTCACACTTTATTTTTTTAATTTATCATACCTATGCTGGACAAGCCAGGGAGTTTGGAGATCTTGCTGGCAACATGCTGGGTTTTTAGAAACCCAGTACAGCATGGGAAACAGTTGAAAATTTTGGAATGGGGAATGGACACAACTTCCTTCCCTGATGTCAGGAACAACAGAGGGGATCTGTAAACCAGCAAACTGACAGCAAGCATCTGTCACCCTTCAGCTTCCCACCCTGATATCTGCAGCTGAAAATCTCTGATAAGGAAGGCTAAGCATACTGACAAACTATAGTCCCCACTGAGTGGCTCTGCATTGCTGTTATTAGACTCCAGGATTAATGCTCCACAAGGGTGTATTGTTCTTGCACCTTGTTTACTTGTTCAGAAAGAGTTTTTGGTTTGGAAGTCTATCTGTGAAAATCAGGCAGATCACAAACCAAATTTTACTTCATGAAAATGAAAGACTGTTTTTCCTGCTATTTTATAGGAGTTGGTGGATTATGTGGTAAATTCCATGGCTGCAGAACCGCATTAAAAAAACCCCAACTTTGACTACTACCTATTGTTCCACAGGATCAATTGCTCAGATCCATCTCCCACTGAAGTCAATGTCGAACCTCACACTGAATTCAATGCTGCTGCTACTTATTTCAAAAGAAAGCATTTTAAATGACTTGGAACTATCCAGGCACACATACATCTTGCCTATGTAAACATATTTTTGTTCCTGTTCTCCTCAATATCTGTTTCCACCCATAATGTTTCTTTACCTGTACGCTCAGTCTCCATTAAATTAGCAAAAACTTTTGTTGTAATGAGAGTGGGTTTTCCCAAAGGTTCAAGTTCCAAGGTTGGGAAAGTATCAAAATGTATTACCAGCCCTTTGGGTGCTAAAAGAGAATGCAGCTTCACTGGGGATAGACCATCAATCAGTGTAAGCTGAGGCAGTCCCCTCCTCCCTGCCTCGGTGATGCTGGCGCAAGTGCTCACCTTACCATGCTTTGGCCTGACCAGGGAACCAACCTGGCTGCAGAGAAATCTTTCCTTTGGGCTGGGTTGTTTTCCCGCAAGATCAGTGGCTGTATGTCTCAGCTGTGCAGCCACATGAGCTGCAGCACCCATGCAGAGGAGGCGGCAGGAGGGCATGGCTGTGGGTGGGAGGGAACACCCCTTTTGACAACTGCCTGCTGGTTTGATGACCCGATTTAAGCCTCAGATCAGATCACACTTAGGATCATGGCCTCTGAGAGAACTGTGCTTTGAGGAAGTGGAATGCTTTGAGAACGGAATACATCTAAAGGGCGGACAAGAGGAATAAGTAAAGGAAAATCTTGCCTCCTTTTTCATCAAAACTGTAGTGAAACTATCAGCTACTGTACTGTATCACATACCTGAGCTAGGATGCTCTGCACAGACTATGTGACTATTCTTTTTGCCCTCCTGAGGTTCATCATGCCATATCTTGGCTGCTAACTGTACTACGCTCAAACACCCAGCACTGCACAGGACCGAGATTAGCCACCCTGAGTTGGGTGGAGCAAGTAACAGTGAGGGTCAACACTTTTCCCCAGCAGTCCAGAGCAATTTACAGGCTATTTCCTAGCAGTTGCCTGGAATGCCAATGGCATACAACCATTAGTGGACCCAGGAATGTCAGCAAATGTAAAAATGACACATTTCAAATTCAATTTACTGGAACCAATTTTTAATCAGGTAAAGAGTCTGTATGGGTTGCATCAGTAGAATTGGGCTTATGGCAGTATCCATTTCAAAAGCACTCATCTGACTTAGAAATTTAAAGTTCCAAATGTAAGAGAATTAGGAGCATAAATGTCTTTGGTTTTCAATGGAATCCAGACCTCGGAGTCACTGAGGTGCTTTCAGAAGTCTGTATTTTGCCCTTGAGAAATTGTATTTCCCCAATCTATTTTCTACAGAGACATAGAATAGACAGAATTACTAGGCTATGAGAGTTGATTCTCCTACAAAAGATTACATGATTTGCTAGATCCTGTTCTTTATGATCATTGATAAAATCAAGGAGAAAGACTAACTGCCTCTTCTTGTCCTTTTTGAACTGTGGAATGCAGAGGACGGGGCTGATAGAAGAGGGTGGAGGTGGTTTGCAAAGCAATAGATTAGATCAACTTCTTGTCACCTAACACAATCACAACATTTGCCTTTCATCTTTACTTTTAGTCTTTTTGGCCTGCAAAACATAAGATAGTAGACCAATTGCCTGGATTTAGAGCTGTATTTCTGAGTGATGGTATAGAAATTGGTAAAAGAAATTTCTTTGTGTACGCAGATTTTTCCTGGGACGCTTTCCCAGTGTTGAAACCTTTCTTTGAGACTAAGCATACCTTGCAGAGGGCTGAGGAGAAAAAAATACATATACACGTTCCTCTGGGACAGGTATCCCCAAAGAATACTGGACTCTCATGACCACTTATAAAAGTGTGGTTGATACCCTATCACCTCATGCTTCTCTGAATCTCATTTTCAGTTGCCCATTCATACAGGGACTTTTTTCCTTCTATATTACACAAGCCTGAACTGCCTAGGTTTGCTACAATTTCCCATAAAACCTCTCTGAGAGTGTTACTTTTCAATGAGGATTTTCATGCTTTTTAGCATCCCTTGTCCTCATCAGAAGTACCCCAGACGCAGCAGGATGCCAAGTCCTGCAGAGCAGAATATGATGTAAGACTTCAGAGCTATGTGGGTGAAGACGCACATTCAAGGATGGGAACTGCAGAACAGTTGCCTGTTGAGGTAACATTTTCCCATTGCTTCACATGATTTGGAAAACTGATACATGACTTTTGGTCTAGCCCTGCAGTAATAACCAGATATGTACAGAGAGACATTTGGTATTGATCTACTCCCAATCAGAAATCAAACTAAACCTTATCTTATGACAAAGTGTAATTAACTAGTTTGTTAATTACTATAATTATCCTCCCCACATTTATTTTGACAGCAGTGTCAGTAGCAGAAAACTATTTCCTTAAATTGCTGTTGCCTATTATGAATTACAAATTCATACAATTTTGACAAATTATTTTATTCTCCTTTTAGCAGCATGTTTTGCAACAGACAGCTTTTCACTAAAAAATGGCCATCTACTTGAAAACCAAGCTAGAAAGGTCACACAAAGAAGATTAGCTATACTGGAGCTAACAGGCATCACATTTGACCAAATACAAAATTNCTGAATGGTTTATAGTAGTCACTAACCCAGAGGTGGCCAACGGGGAACAAATGGACTAAGTGTGGCCCATGAAATTCTACAGTGTGTTTTGCCCATTGAAAATTATCCCCTTTCTCTATTGTGTGCTGAGGAGAGGAAGAATACACAGAGGCAGCATGACACATTGGTGGTGCTCTGGGACTCAGTACTGGTTTTAATTTTACTATATCCCAATTAGGTGACTTAGAAATGAGACATGGTTGCAGCCAGAAACCTTTGAAAATGCAGGAATTCAAGTTGGAGCTCTTCATATGCTTTTAAAGCGGGAATCAGACCGTCTGCTTTGTGCTTCATTTAGCAACTTCTATTATTAACTAAAATACTTTTTGAGCCAGCTGCTTCAGCACTGCACTTCCTCCTTTCTGCCCAGCAGAGCTCATCCTCTGGGGAGGACTGACAGAGCTTTTTAATACAGTGCATTGTCCAAGCAAAACTGAGGTTCTCTTGCTGGGACAAGGTTTACCAAACAGCAAACAAGACATGTGGCACTAATAGGAACGTTGCTTGCATTAAGTTGGGTCTGGATTTTCCATGGGTTGCATCTCCCACTAGGAAAAGGAGAGAGTAGGGAACAAAGGGGCCAAACCACATGTGACCCTAGTACAATCACCGGCTGCCTCTGTCATTTGCACTTGCAGAGTCTGATTTTTCCTGAGTAGAATTCTTTGTTTCTTGACTGTACGTAAACTTCTGGGCTGCTGCTGACTTTTTGGAGGTGTCAGGATCATATTTTGAAATGACAGAATAGGCGAGCAAAGCTGGACCTCTAAACTGTTTCAGCTGATACACCCCCTTTGTAGAACGGCAGTGATGGAGTTAACTGAGTTGGCACCTCTGCTGTGATAGTATAACACACATTGTGTTTCCTAAGTGGTAATGACTAACATGGTCAGCAGTTGGTGCCAGTACTGAGCATTTGGTTAACCTCCTAGTTTGCTTGTAGCAAAAGTAATTTACTCACTACACAGACATCTACCCCAGCCTAATCTCCCTGACGAGAGATTACAAAGGGGTGGTGGGCTGAAGTGGCGTAAAATTCCAAATACCATATCTATTTTTACTCATTGACAATAGAGTAATATCCGTGGGACAAGGATTAGTAAACAGATATTCTTTCTTAAAAGCCAGCTTTTCTCCCTGGTTTAAAATTACAGTGGAGCAGACCTTCAAAAATGAAATAAAAAGTTCATCACTGTGCCATCCCAGGGAAGGATTTCTGCAGTATGGATCTATGAGGTGGATTTCAAAATTACACAAAGCCACACGGAAATTAATGTGGTGTTCATATGTAAGGCTATTTACACTGGGTGTGCTTGCTTGATTTGAGAACAAGGAAAAAAAAAAGACCAGAGCGTGAGACATACGACTAACCACGAAAGGACCAGGGAGCTTGATTTTACTGAAATACTGATGTGGCTTGTGATACTTTGTGAGCTTCTAGAGTCACATGGCAAGATAACAAGCCCAGCTGCCATTAAAAAAATTATATTTCTAGCCCTTGTTACAGAGAAAAGGTTGAAAAAATGACTGAATACACACACACTGTGTATTCTGTGTATACTATGTGTATACACACTGTATACAAACACTAAAGAGATAAAAAGAGCTAAAATGCACTTAATACAAGCCTCGTGATTTAGTCTAGTTTCATAATTCTAGGGTTTCTGAATCATGCTTTTTGAATGCATGGGTTTGGCAAAATACCATCATCATAACTAAGCAACAGCTTAATAAATTAACCTAGATGCATTAACAGGATGTGGAATGTAATGTCAATAAATACTAGATAGGAAATGAAATTCAAATAATGAATAAATTTGAAGAAAATTATAATTTCAGAGATATATCATGAATAGAGACAGAGGGAAGGGCCTATTGCCTAGTTACTCTATTTCCTTTACACACAGCAGCAATTTACCATTGATGTTAATTAGATCAGGATCAAGCCAGCCATTAGTGATTTAAAAAACCATACCTTTAACATATTTATGTAATAGTGATTGTTGATAATTTATTTGGGTTAAAGTCATCACTAGCAGTTGGGATATTCTTTTGCAAAGGAAAATACACATGAAGAAAAGTTTTTAAAAATCCATTAAGGAAAATATTTGGTATCATCACTGGGCTGACAGTAACCCTCACACCCATTAGTTCCCCAATATCTGAAAAGCATTTCTGTGCATTTCTACAATTTTATCCAAAAATATGTATTGCCACCAATAGAAGAGCCACAAAATACCCGTGTACAGACAAGGGATATGGAATCCAACATGGTCCAGGCCACAGTCATGTGGATTCCACCTGCTCTAATTCTACCAGCTCTGCAAACTCATTGGCATTTCTGGTCTACTCTTCCCTTTTTTCTTAGACACCAAAGAGAATATTCTAGGCCGTGATTATGCTTCTGAAACCTAAATGCCGACAATATCAAGATGAAGATTTTTCGGTATGAGTAAGTCTCTTATTAGGACTCTGCAATGAGCAAGTCTTATGAACCCCACACTCGCCCACCTTCCTCTTGAACCTTAGGTGCATCTGGACAGCAAGCATTCATTTCTTGCAGCCACATTTCTCCAGAAACATGTATTCATGGCAGGCATGTCATTTACTGCCCTCCATGCCCTGCTCACATGCTGTGAGCCCACAGACTCCTTGACATCCCAACCTGCATGCTCTGCCATCCCAGGGGGCAGCAGAAGTGGATGCGTGATCCAGCAACACCCAAGAGCATTTTAGTGCTGCTCATGATTCACTGCCTCTCTGGTGCAGTTCTTGTGGCTTTCTCTGAATTCCCACGAGGATGGTTAATCGTCCTTTCCACCTCAGTCCCAGTTCCAGTCCCCCAGTCAGGGAGGCCTGTTACCCATCACACCACCTCCCCACGCAGGTCCTCGAGGTGTCACCACCGGCTCTGGGGTGGCAGATGTGCCACCAGGCAGCTGAGCTGGTCTAATGCAGGCAGCCTCTGCGGTGTGCGCGATTTCTCATTTCTACCAGTGGCTTGTAAGTGAAACTTCCCAACTTTTGCTGTCAATCTATCTTTCTCCATATTTTCATCAACAGACTGTTCCCTTTACCTCCTTTACTTGCCCTTTCCACTTGTTTAAAAACAATTTCTCTTTATTGGTCGTATGATTCAATAAAGTTATTCTCTTTATAAGTGTGAAAGGTCTCTTTCTTCTTGCCACCGCGGTGTGTACTTCTGCAGCTCCCCATTACCACAGCTTCCGCTTCAAACTATCATCTTTAAAGGTCACTTGTTTCCTTGCACATGCAGTCAAGCCCGGCAATGATTTAATGACACCTGAAGAAGTTCGTATTAAAATTACCCACAGTGCGATCATAAATAATTATTAAGCAAAAGAAGAAGAAAGCAAACACGTTTCTTTTTGAGAAACCAACACCAAAGATATTAGTTAAAATGTTAAAGTATATTAACCAATTACATAAAACCCTTTCATATTGCCTTGCTTCATTTCAAACATGGCACGGGCTATTTTGTCTGTGAACTCAAGTGGAACAAAAAGCTGCAGAATGCAATTTGTGTCAGGAGCCGGACTGCGGAGGGACAACTAATTCTAATTAGTGCAAATTCCCCATGGGCCACCGAGAGGCCTCGTGCAGGAGCTGCCGCAGCCGCCAAGCCCCTCTGCCCACAACAGGTGGGCAGGGGCGCCCGCCATAGCCCTGGCGACAGCTGAGGACAGCCCCTTCGCCGGACACCCCTAATTAATGGCGTGCACGTCCAACCTTTGAATGTGATACCTTTTAATATAGTTCTGAACTAAGGAAGATTGGCTCTTCTAATTGGTTAAAATTAAAGCAGTGGAGGAGTTTGCCAACTCATTTCAGACTCGCAGCCTAAAACTCTTTGCCGCTCAGTGCAAAAAGGGTACGGCGGGGAAAAAGAATTACCGGGGGGAAAAGTCTTGGCCGTCTGATAACACTGGTATTCTAGTGAGCACGTCCCTGATGCAAAATATTTCTGCAACTCATTAACATTCAACATTTGATGCATATTAGAAATATGCTTTTAAAATTCTGATCGATCGTAAGAAATAATGCTGGCGAGGAAGGCACAGGTCATTAACCTAACTATTAGACTTCCCAGCTAAGCCTCATTTTGAACCGTTCAGTCTAAAGCAAACTCAGGGTAAGACTGGCTGCCTGATTTCCAGCCTGCCTTCCGTCACACCTGCTCCCATTCATGAAAACTGCTTCTGCGAGAGTACAGCCAGCCCTAATGAGAGAGGCAGCCCTCCCGCCCTGCCTGCGGGTGGGAAGGGAAGGGAAAAGGTGCAACAAGATTTTATACAATGTGCCAGTTAGTTAGAATTGTTTTTGAAATAACCGAGCAATGAAGCATACTTCAGGCAGATTAGGATTATCTCATTTGCAAAGTCTTTTAACAGCTAAACACCAGTGAAAAACTTTGTTTTAATCCTGCTGAATTATATACATTGAGTTATATCAGGAAAATGCTTAGCTGTTAGAGATTTCAGCGACTGGGGGTCTGACACATGAACTGTAAAAAGCGTTTTACTTGACTTGCTTTTCTCCACGTACCAGCTGACGGGAAGCTATGGCAGAAGGAGAACCAGCGAAGCCTCCGAGGAGCTCGGCTCTCCTCGCTTCCTGGCAGGCTGATGCTTCAGAGGAGTGCCAGAGCTGTCCTTGTGAGCTGGTGCAGAGACCCACCACGCGCTTCTGTGTGTGCTGCCCTTGACACTGCCCAAGCTGACATATTTTATCCAAACGATACTACCAGCTATACTAAAGGAGGCGTTCTGCACGCCTGCATTCCTCTGTACTGAGGGCTTTATTTAGGGACTTTAAATAATCCTTTATCAACATTTTGCACCAGTATTAAACTAACAGGGTTCGTTTCTCTGTCTTTATTACATTTACTTTTACTACACATTTCAGCAAAAAACACTCCAGAGGGGTGTGCCAACTACGACCATGTCACAAGAATGATTTTATTAAGAAAATGCCTCCAATGCTACCTCATAGCATTTTCCACTACTATTGTTTGGGTTGCACCAGAGGCTAAAATGTGGCTTCTTTTAATAACACATTTGCATAAGTTGATCTGAAAGATCCCCATGTGATGACATTACTCCAGGGTTGGCCTGTCATCTCAAAAAAGCCCCAGGTACTGGTCCCAAAGAGATCAAATTCAAGAATTAACTAGTCTTCATAAAGCAGTAACATCTCTACAAGCAGTAAAACAAACGATTATCATTTCTTTTTGGCGACGGTCTATGCCAAGCTAGAGAAAAACAGAGCTTTCAAACACTGACAATCTGGTATATTGAAGTATGACCATTATTTTTTATTTTCCACATTTTTGGTCCAAAGACAGTTCTGAGTAATTGATTCCCATAATGAGCTATGGTTCGTTAGTCAATTTAATTTATAATTGAATTGGATGGATGTAACTCTGTGTAAAATTGTCTCTGAAGAATCTGTTTTGTTCGTCTGTTCAACTTCTGACAGGGATGGAAGAAAATCTAAATTATTCCCTTCTGCAAGAGGGAAAAACTCTGAAAGTCGCAGCATCCCTTGTGAAATTAAGAGGAAAAATATTTTTAATAGTCGCCATGCAAAAATAATATGGCTTTACTAAAATTTATACAACCCTGACAATTAACACATTAATGCCTGGAGTGGTGGCTTAAAATGAAAATCAAAACATGGGGAAATATATGAATCAGCAGTCCTGCCTGAACAGCTGGAAAGATCACTTTTGACCACAATGAAAATACAGATAGATGTTTACTGGTGGGTCATGTCTAACTTCTTTGCAAATACTGCAAAACCTGGAGAATTCGCTTCTCCATGCTTTTATACTGATGTTATGATGATACCACTTCATTGGGAAATGCCTGGTGTGAAGAATCAGACCCAGTGGGTTAATTTTGTCTTCTGTTTGCAACTTGGAAACCCAGACTTGCTCCCACTGCCATGAAATGCGGGAGTGCTCTAAATTCAGTTTGCTTTTGTAAAGAGATTTGGGAATTGCTGCTCTACCCTCTGTGGGCCTTCTCTTGGCCATTGCAAAGTTCATGAAATAACAGAGCAGAATATGAGAATGACTTCTGCTAAGGAGCAGAGGCAGGGAAGAAATACCTTGGGTTGGGATTTTGAAGATGAACATGAAGTTCCATTTTTAAGTTAATTTTGCCCTTGGCGTTTCTCAGGCCTCAAGACTCACATACAAACCCACTTTCATTCCAGAGAAAATATTCAGGTTCTCAGCATGTGCTGAATACACTTCCCTCCTAATTTTTCATGTCCAAAGAGAATCATTGAGTGTCTCTGTCTCCATTAGTGGTCTTAGCAAGACGTACCAGTATTGAAAGATACATTTAGCTTACAAGGAAAAGCAAGTGAATTAATTCATTCAATATTTGTATTTTTCTATATAGAGACATAGATATTTGTCATTGATTGTGCATTAGCAGACATATATGCTAGCAGCAAAAGAATTGCTACACTATTATGTAAGCATAGTATTTCTTGTAATCTAGCCTCATGCAAAAGCAAAATATACATTCTCTGCTGAAAAAATAAAGTGTGCTGAGAAGCATTGCAATGGGATAGGTGATGATGATCAGCTATTATCAGTCCCAGCAGGCACATATTTTTTCTTAACAGCCGCAGGACTGCTGCTCTGAAAGCCAGGCACAAGGATTTTTTAGTTCAGAGCATTTCACATTGCTTTTTAGAGGCAGGCATGACACACGGCTGCACAAACTCTTATGGCCTCCAGTTAAGGGGTCGCTTAACAACCTCATTTGTCTACTTTTGCATCAAGTTCCCAATAAATTCTGATGGGCAACAGGCTCCCAGGCTCCTTACGTTATCCAAATAATGGTTTTTTTTCCTTGTCCTGTAACAGTAATAGTAGAAGTGTTGCGTCCAATCTTCATCATATTTCAGAGTTTGTTTATAATGTTTCTGACCTTTTTTTCCACTAGCAAGTATTTGCTCTGGTAGAAGGGATATGAGGCAAGTTCAGTGACCGGTCACACCTACCCACCTTTGCTGAAGTGAATGAGGTTGTAAAGGTGGAACTGAGGAGAAAATTTGGCCTATTACATCCACTTAGGAGTTACCACAGGCTGTTTATTTCTGGGCTATGCTATATAGATGCAATAGGAGAAGGAGGCTGGAGCTATTGAAGACTGTTCTTATTCTTAATTACTACATTCTGGCTGAGAAATTCTTTAATATAAGTAATTTTCGGCACTGCAAATGCATGGGAGACAATGAAAGTTGTTTCTAAAAAATGTTGGAGCTGACATCAATCATTTATACATAATGCACAAAGCAATGAGGGCAAACTCTTCAGTGCAGATAAGAGATGTCACAGTAAACTTATGTTCCAAGGCAGTGGTATCAGCTACGATCGATCACTTGGTAGCCAGTGGAAGTTACATTTTTACTTTAGTCTTTAAACTCTTTTGACTGCACTACCAAAAGTATTGTTTTAATCTAAAGTGCTAGATCAATATTTCTGATCAATAAGCATTCATTTCCAACTAACAAGGACAATGGTTAGTGGATTCCTTTAAACATTTTCATTTCAAGGAAATCTCTGCTGTTCTAGAAATCAGATCTCTAACAAAGAGTACAAGAGAAAGGAAAATGAGCACAAAACATAGCAGAGAACTTCCAGATAAATTCAGCTCTTCACTAGCACAATTTTTCTTTCCCTATGACGCTAAATCAGTAAATATTCTGTATGACCTTTATATTTTAAGTAATTATAAAATTCAACAGCATTACCATTAATTCTTCCCACCAAAGCATACAAAGCCAAACTAAACAAAATCCAAACCACAAATGACCAAAACCAAACTGACAAACTTCAGTTGTTGAAAAATTAATCCCTAGTGATAACAAAGTACAAATCAACAAGCACAGCTTAGAAAAGTACCCCTGGTTCACTTGGTAGAAGATTTGGTATAGCTTCCATGGGCTTCAGAGAAATCCCGCCACTTTCAGCCCGGATGAGTTTAGCCCCTTGCCAACCCCTGGCCCAGCTGGCAGCCAAGAGCTGATCCTCTTTAGGGTGAACCTTTCTTCTTAGCTACAGACAGATCTTGAGGACTGAGCTCTCCTCCCCTGTTTCCTGGAAAAGCCAGACACCATCTTGCCAGAACATCTGGAGGGTCTTTCTGTTCCTCCTCGCTTAGTCCTGGGCTTTTCAGAGCAGGACACAATTCTGCTTTAAATGTCCCAGGGTCCTGATGCACGTTAGAGACACGTTTGGCTGCAGAGAAATTAGGATTTTTGCCACAGTGGTGTGTACAGACCACTCCTGTTTCTTTTACAAGCCTGACTAGGAGAGAACATGTTGTTTTCAGTGCCTGCAGCTGTGCTTAGCAGTCCCCGCTAAACTCAACGTTCTCCAACTTCCCATCACCCCCACACAATGATTTGCTTCTCACACTCTCTTCTCCTCAAGACACTGGCTATTGTTTACATGGCAAGAAACTTCCGCAGACACCTCTTACACAGCATGTAAAGCCAGGCTGCTGCAGCCACTGCGCACCCTCTCCATTGGCATCTTCCCCAAAGGACAGGTGCTGAGGCGACCTGAAGCCGTGACCGGTGTGCCCTGTGCCTGCCTACACAGGGGCACTCACACGGTGTTGCCCTACCTGTGTGACACAGGCTTGAAAGCACAAATCAGAGCAGAGCGTAAAGCCAACGCTCTACCTTCTCCTCCTTCACGGCTGGTGACAGGGCTGTGGTTTGGATGGGGTGCAATTAAAATACAATAAATACTGTATTCTATTGTTCACATCGGCTTCATTCCCCTTCATACATACGTGGCATTACTTTGGGTTTTGAATCAACCCCAAAATTCAAAGCTAAGTCAGACAATTTGTCTGTTTTAATTTGTATTTATCATAACCAGTGAATTTCATCTGGATTTCCCCCAGAACCATAAATCAGGCAAGATTTGCTCAAATGCATGCATCCCAATGAACTTTAGGAGGAGTCTGGGCTAAGCTCCGTGGTTCATGCCATCTTTGCTCTTAATTCTGTAGATGAGATATAGGGGAAGCCAGCTGCTAAAGTGGGTTCCATGCAGATTACACTTTTCTCACTGGGAAATGATGGGAAAAGAATTTTGGCTCCATTAAATACAAAGTGTCCCCTCAGACAGAAGGCTGAACACAAAATGAATAGAAGGTCAAACTTTTGTAGGGCTATTAATCTGTACTGCGACTTATGCAGATTGGAAAATATATGAGAAATGTAAACAGAGTGTTCACTCTGCATTAGATAGCAGGAGATACGCAGAGCCTGAATAGATAACCTTTTGTGAACACTGGGAAGCTGGATTTTATGTGAGAGCTGTATGAGTCCTACTCTTTACGGTGCCTATTCATCTAGTACCGTACTCAAGTATGAAGGAGTGGGCGAAGGAGGAGGGACAAGAGGAAGAGGGCTGCTGGATAGATGCATAAATTTACCATAAATGGTAAAACCTTCATGGACTTTAACTAAGCCAAGAAATCAGTTCTGCTTTTAAAGGCAATACAGCCAAAGAGTGACATGGGCAACACAGGACTTTGGGCAATACTAATCTACATGAAAAAGTGGCACATTTATGAACACCCAAAATCATGCAAAATCTTAACACAATCTTATACATCATAAAATGCATATTCTATTGCATTTTCCACTCTCTTTTTTGTTCAGTTTCTTTCTCCCCAGCTATTTTGGCATTGTTTTCCCTTCTTCAGGTATTTTCCAGTCACATTTACTCCCTTGTTTCAAAACACTGGTTCCTCCTCATTTATTTCACTGACCATGCCTTTTCCATCCTTCACTGTAGTCTTCTCCTCAACTAGTCATGATCTCCGTTTTTCCTCTGGGCTCTTTATTTTGTTTTGCTTCTCTTATTCCTCTTCTTTCCCTTCTGCTTTTTCACACAGACTCCTTTCTATCTGTCATTTCCTTTCCTTTGTGTGGTATTCTCTTTATTTATCTCACCATCGCTACTTCCTTTTTACTTTTCATACTTTTCCTATTTCTGTACTTGCTTTCTCCCTGTTATTTCCTTATATACTCCAGTTCCTAAAGGGAAGAATCAGATTTGGAAGAAATGGTGGGAGTTTCTGTCATTGTGCAACCATTTTCAAAATGGTTTTAAAAGTATAAAAGCAAAAGAAGTTATCAGTAAGGACTTTATTTTCTTTTCCTTTTTTTTTTCTTGCAGGAAATAGACATTTCCTCTGGGCTTTGACCAGCAACATTCCAGTTTCGTTAAAATCAGGCAGATATTGCATCATCTGAACGGTCCATACCAGAAGCCAATCAGGCAGAACACAGTCAACTCTTCACTTGCTTGGCTCATATCCTTTTCTGCTTCCAACTATTTTCCCACTACTACATCCCTCAAAACCTTCTCTGTATGTCCCAATAACATCACTATGTGACTAAAGATGACTCAGTAGCCTCCTGCCGCCCACTCCAGCTAGGCATCCCTATAGCCTAGTCCAGAAGAAAAAGATACTGGATGTTTTCCACCCTTCTAAGGTCTAGGCTTGTAACTTAGGTGCTCTGAAAGCACCCAGGTCTCTCCTTTTCATGGGCAGTTTAGCTCTCAGGTTCCTGTGCTGCACTCTGAATTGCAGTTCAGCGAGATGTTTAAAAGTAGTTAGTATGAGTAATTCTCTTTGAGCTCACCACCTACCTGGTGCTCTGCAGGAAACACCAGGATTGCAGTGCCTTCTGCCATTGCTTACATCAAAACAAAGCAGATGGAAAGAAAGCAGAAGAGGAGCTAAACCAATACATGACAACAGTCTACTCTATACAATCAGCCACAGCCCCGCTGGAACCTGAAGACTGCTCCTGGCCCATGCACTGGAGTTTGGGAGCCTCACTGAGCTAGGTACCTGAGGTATGACACAACTAGAAGTGTGTACAATACACACGGCATATTAAACAGCCGATGCTCCATGCTTTGGGGGAATATTTCCCCCCAAATAACTGTGGGAAATATTAATTATTTATGGAATATTTGCATAACTGCATAATGTGTCTAGATATAAATAACAGATTATTTGCATAACTGCATAATGCCACTAATCACGGGAAGAAAAAAGAACAAAATATTTCTGGCATTTGATCACACTGTGTCATATATGCTCTGTGATTCTTCAAGCTCTCCCAGAGAGAAGCCAAAGCACAACTAAGCTCTGTACTCCTGTATTCCCTAAGAAGAACAACAGGTAAATTTTCAAACGCTTTCCAAATCCTGTGTAAACAGTAGTCCAACTGCAAGGCCTTGCAAACCCTACAGGCTGGATGGTGTTTTGCACAAATTATTTGTCCAAAATTGGAAGAGAAAAAACAGACCACGTGCACAATGTGCATAAGTTTCTACAATGAAAATTCACACCTCTCTCATCCATCCTGAGTAATACTGTCACCACTTGTCTCTTAGGCAGCAGTTTACATCCTTACGTCAAAGTGCTTTACAAGGGGAAGAAGTACCATTCTGCAGATAAGGACACTCATGCCTAGAAACATGAAGTGACTTTCCCAAAGTCAGAGAGCAAATCAGGGGTAGAAGTGGCATCGCCAGGATCCCCTGCTGGCCTCCACACCAGGCTGCATCTCACCAGGCAATAAGAAATTATGCCTGACCATTAAAATTTGTGCTTGGTGCATGATTGCTCCCCAGACTTGGGCTGCTCCATGCAGAACTGCCCACCTTCCCCTTTCCATTAAGCTGGGTCCTTTGTGACTATCCAGCAAGCTTCTGTAGAGGGGGGCGAGACCAGCTCCATCTCTCCTGCCCAGGGGAGGTAGAGACACTGCACCTGTGGCTCAGTGGCGTGCAGGCTTGGGTGTTGGGTCAGGGAGACAGGCTAAAGGCCTGTCCAAGGCTACAGCTCAGCAAAGCTAAGAACCAGTCTGGAAAGGGAAGGCAGCCCCTGCCATGCAGAAAAATGCCAGTCCAGAGGGATAGCTGCGTGCACACTCTTTCTCACCGTCACCAGGGAGCTCAGAGAAACACTAGGGTGATCCTACTCTAGCTCAAAGGCATCGCTAAGCAGAAACAAGCCTGAAAATATGAGCTGAGTTTGTCAAGCTTTAATATTCCCTAACAACCACTGTTCTTTTCTCTGTTAAAGATTTCCTGATAACTGCTGTTCTTTTCTCTGTTAAATACTATTTACCTCAGTGCTGGAGTTTCTAACATACACAGCACTGACTTCATTTTTAATGGTATTTTGGTCTAATTTCAGAGCTTGATTTCCCAGTACAAACTCAAGTAACAAATGTATAATTATTCTCATAAATAACTCAGCACCTTACAGTAGGTTTCAAACAAGTTTCCCCATAAGGCACAAGTGCCCTATATTAAATTCTTTTAAAGTGTAAGTTGATTAAGGTAAAAATTAGTTGTTATTACCTTATGGACATTTTAGTTTTCACAGCATTTCAAAGCTGGTCCTATCAGGAGTAGATTTGTTGCCGCCCACTGGTACAATCATCAGGAAAATTAATAATCATGTTCTGTCTGACTATAAATCATTGTGGTACAGGCAATTAATTTCTGTAGAAAAATGAAAGATCTATAACTAGTATTATTGTGTAAACTACATGTTGTGAAAACTCACATCCAGCACAGGGAAACTACAAAACCAATGCTCCTAATTTCAGAGTGTGATAATGCTGGGTCATCCAAGGCTGGACAGCCAGAAGTTTTGAATAAATAATGCCCGCAGCTCCTAGCAGCTTATGGTTGTTGTATCGTGTTTATGCTGCAGTTGTAACTCTTGAACCTGATACAAGCATACATGCTAACTTACAGAGGGCGAGTCTGGACAAAACAATCACAGCTAAGATTTTCGGACATCTTCTGCTAGAATGAGGCAGTTTGTTGCATTTGTTTATATCCTTGCCACTACACAGGGCAGATTTCTATATAGCATGCTGCTTTTCAGTTAAGGCCATGGTGGTCCTGGTGAGAACAGAAGAAAGATAATGTGTACACATGCAGACCACCACATGCCCCTTGTAAGCTAGATTTATATTTCTCTACCAACACATGCTACAATCCTGCAGACATGTGTTTGCCAAAAGTTAGATAAACGTAGCATCAAGGCCATAAAGTTTAGTTTGTGTTTAAAATAAGAAAAAGTAAAGCAGTTAGAAGCTCAATATTTTTATTGGCTTACCTATTAAGATAGTATGTCCTGTAGCACTATGAGAGATATTGTTATAGAAGACTGAAACTCAGTTTCATTTGTTATAAATAAGTCAAATGATTTCCAAAATCTCTGGATTTGACTTTTCAATATTTAGGAAATCAATCAAACAAAATTCATGTAACAGAGAAACAAAATAATAATTTGCCACCAGCGTTTACTCCATTAGACAAATTATTCTCTAGGGATTAATTTCAGTTGAATTCACCATACCTGAAAACATTTGAACAACATTTAATAATGCCTGGGACTGGAGGCTACAGGCTGGATGAATGGTAAAATCTTTACCCATTTGTTGCTGGGTTTTCAAAGGCCAGAATGAAAATATGTAACAATGGAAGTAACCATGAAATGAAGCATCTATGGAAATGAAAAGACATAAAATAATTCACATTGTGATTATTTACATAGAAAAAAAATTGAAATATAGTAAGTAAATGTTTTCTAAAGGCATTTTAAAAAGATGGATAGACTTCCTTTTTTAGCCACTTAGAAATGTCTTCCGCTGCTTCATCCAGCTTTGAAATTAAGTACTTTGAGGTATAAGTATCTGGACTTCACAGGGAATTTCATTCTTGAAGAAGAGCATATCCATGAATAAGGAAGCTCTCCCTTGGAAAATCTTGCAGGACATTTTTAATAGTTTCTAAGATGGAAGCAGAATGGACAAATAATTATCTGGCATATGGGGCTCCCGCTCATTTTGTAAGAGCAAAAAAAATTTAATAGGCCATATGAATTGCATTTGTCATTTACTAAATGTTCAGATGTGTGTGAAGGTATGAACTATACCAGGTATCCCGGAGAAAATGTACCTACATGCTTTACTGGATGAAACAGCACGCTACCAGAAAGCTACTGCCGGTAGTCAGAAAAGAAAGCCCAATTTCCTCATTAGGAAGTAGATGTAAATAATTCAGGGATGCGATGTTTTCCATTGAGATACATGATGCATTTAATGCATTTTAAATAGGTAAAGGGAACTCCAAAGAAATGTACCTGCTTCCACAAAGATCTACACAGATTTTTATATTAATATATGAGATTTTGGACCACATTGCTGTCCACAATGGTATAACTTGTTTACTAAAGGCAAGCTTGTGCTTAAGACATTGAGAAAACCATTGAGAAAAGTCTTTGCACTTCCAGTAAACCTGCAAACGAACATACCAAGATGGCAGAAATAAATTTGCTTGTCACTTTGTCTCTTCCCTTTTCTTCCCCATACCCCCAAAGGAAATCTGCTTCTTGCAAATGAACCTAGCTACATCCTTAGCTGCTTTTGAGTAATGATTCAAATAATTGCTGTTAACAAAATTTTGCAATTTGTCAGCTAACCTGTAGGCTTTGCTGGGCAATCATTGCCATATTTCAGGAAGTACAAAGGCCGTTCACATGTCTGGATGAGTGGTCTATGCCTATCTGTGCTGCTTGTACTTATACAGGCCTAGCGGGCTGGGATTGCCCACTGTACATTTGCCATACAGATAGAGAGGTCTGAAATTCTCACATACCACCCACATATGCCCCAAACCTTCTGCGTACTGTTAAAGTGTAGCTAAACGTGTTCTTTCATTTGGGTTTCAAATGACATTTTCATTTTAAACTTAAGGATTGAGCCATAGCCAAATCTGTGTTATCATCTAGGTTTATACGGTCATTACGGAGCTTTGATAAACATCTAGCCATATCATATAGTTGAGTGTAATCTATCTAATCTATCTGTCTATCTCCTTGCAATTCTTCCCATATACGGGACATAAATCTTAGGCAGGGATTTGAGGATGTATTAGGATAGTATCAAAAGAGATGAAAATCACAGCTGTTCCAGCTAAAAGCCCTTCCTGATTTGTTAAACAAACATAAAACTGAGTTGAGAATTTCCCAGATTCACCTGGTTCAGCTGTATACAAAGAGCGGTTAAATTAAATGATCTTTCTCACAAAGGTCAGAAGTTAAGTGTCCCTGGTTACATGAGGCCTCATGCCTAATGGGATGATAATCCAATTCTATGGCATCTAGAAAGAATCCTTCTCCTAGTTATTAAATATGCATGTCTATCCCAAGCAAAATATATTGGAGCAGTGAGAAGTGGAGCTAATATACTTCACCAGAGTAGAGTTGCAAAAATGTCAACTTGGAACAGAAGAGCAGAGAAGAAAAAACAAACTAAACCTCCCACAGACAGTTCCAAGGGGTAAAAAAAATTAGAAAATTATTTGCAAAGTCAAATGCTCATAACAAAACCCTAAAGAGGACCACTCTCACACTGAAGTTACGTGACTTTTCCCAGGCAATGTTTACTCTAATTTTGATGTAACATTTTAATAATCGCATTAACCACTGATAAAAGAAAGAACAGGAACTTCATCTTGCAGGGCAGTAACTCCACAGCAGGTTTTGCTTCCACAGACAATCACCCATATTATCTGTAAGATTTTTCTGTTTTCATGTGGATAAAATTGCAAGTCCCAGTTGCAAAGAAACAAAATGTCATTGTGGAAATTAAAGTTCCTTTAACCAGAAACCTTACAGGCACCCAACCTTTTAGTCCTTCAGAGCTGTTAACTGCCAGAATTGCATAGAGTTAAGACTGGGAAAACTCACAAGAACTTTTAGTAACATATTTCAGCGCTCTTCTGCTGTGTCATGCTGCTTTCCATCAATGGCTTGGGAAATTCTGAACAGGTGAATGAAGGAGGCAGATGTCAGACCCTCTGATCAAGGTGAGCATGAGGGAATGCTACCTGCATTTGAATGGCACTACTTGCCAGGTGTTGGATGTTTTCTGCAAAAGAAATCAAGGGTTACAGAGTCTAATTCTTTCTGTTATAGCCTCTCCCAGTGGCTAATCACTTTCATCGTTAAAAGTATGGGCCTTATTTGTAATTAGACTGCCATGCTTTGTCTGGGAAGCCACTGGTCCTTGTTATGGCCTTCTCTACTACCTTATACAGTGTAATACCTGGAAATGTTTTTCTCCTGGAACATACATCATACTGTTATCTCTCATCTTTCTGATATACTGATTTTGTAAAGCCCCACTCACTGTAAAACATTTTGTCTAGTCCTTAATTAACTTGTAGTGTTATTTTTGCACTTAACCTCCTTATTAAAACAGGAACACCAAAGCTGAACACAGATGCCCAGCATAGCCTCATAATAATAAGCACAAAGGTAAAATTTCCCCTGTATTGCTCACGGCTCCCGTTTATAAAATAAAGACTGCAGTAGCCACTTTGGCCACCTGGAGGTCAGGATCAGTGCCTAAACTTTCCCTGAATCAGTGTTTTCCTGAGCACAGTTCCCCTTTCCATACACACAGATAACTTTGCATTCGGTGACCCTATAGCACATTATATTTGAACAGAGTAGCCTACCAATGCCACCGCTCCATGCACTCTTAAGCCACCACTCGCCTGATGGCTGCTGATTTTCATTCCTGCATTGTTGCCTGTGCAGCCATGATTCTACATTAAAAATAAGCACTCTTTCTTCCTGGGAGAGTATTAGCTGGTACCATTCCCCTGATCAGCGCACCAACACCCATACCAGCAGAGGAGGAGAGTGCAGGGCTGGGAACGAATACTGCTGTAATGGCCTCAGATGGTTGTGGAAATAAAAGTCAGCGATTCAATTTCTTCTGTCTGAGAGCCTTAGCCTGCTAATTAGGTACCAAGTTACCGAAATGTTGTGAAGAGAGGAAGCACAGGGGGAAACGAAGAGAGCTCTGACACCAGCTGGAGCAAGGGGGAACGGCTGAGGGGCAAGGGCAATGCTGCCTGCCTGAATGCAGATCCTCTTCGTGTCTGTGCCGAGCTCCTGCTGCCAGACCTGTCACTGTTTCCCACCCAGAGTGCACGAGGGGCTGAGCGATTTGAGCTGCTGGTCAGTGGTGCTTGGGAGGGAGAGCTCTACTCTGGGCTGAGGCCCATCGTGCCACCCAAGCAAGGAAGGTGGGTTTGGTGATGTACTTCACATCTGCCTCCCTCCATCTCCCCTGTCCCCACTAGCAGCTGCTGCCCCCCTACAACCTGGGACTCCCTGTGTGGCAGCAGCCAGCAGCAAGCTCCACTCTCCAGGGCTCTGCAGAGGCAGGGTGAGCAGTAGGATCTCGCTGCCCAGCACTGGTGCTGTTTTGCTGCTGGTAACCCTGTCCCAGGCACCATGTGAAGCTGGCCATGCTGTGCAGCATGCTAGCAGGGCGCTCCCTTGCGAGCCCCGGCCTCCTGCTCCTCCATGAATGGGCAGTTTAGAGACACTCCTTGAACAGAAACGGGCACCTCAAGGAGCAGAGACCAGCAACCAAGTCTCCCCATATCAGCCAGCTGTAGATTAAAACAAATACAGAAACATCCAAGGATCCAATAAACGCTTGAAACTTTGTATGCGACTCAACCAAAGGAGCTGGAAAAATCCCCTCTGGCTTTTTTCTGATCATCCTTCCCCAACAGGCAACACAAACTCTGCTTGGCTTGGCTTGGTACTGAGCACCACCCAGCCCAGGGAACCGAACACCAAGGAGTAACACAACAGAGACAGCAAGCAGTGCAACCTTTCGTATGAAGGCAGTGAGGATTGGGTGATGTGACTGCTGTACCCCACTCCTGTGGCTGAGCAACAGGACTGACAGAGCACAATCCTCTCGTAAGGTTGGGTTTGAGGACGAAGCAGGAGTAGAGCTCAGTTGGAGATTTAACAGCGCTCATAGGTTGCCATTTCAAGATCTCCTTCATAATCGAAATTCCATGAGACTCATCAAGTTTCCCACATGCTCACACATTACTCATTACTGTGGTATTTGAACACCTTAGACTAGCTGTTTCATGTGAAACCTGTTGCCATGGGCCAAAATCTCAGGAGATTTTGGATGTATACTAGTAGTTCCTGTTCAGTTTTGGGTCCAACATAGACTTCAAACTACTGAGACATTTTGAGGACCTTAGATACAGAGGTTCAGCTTTGGACTGATCTTTCTTCCTTTATCAAAAAAATCACTGTTTAGATCATTTCCACTGAAGTCTCTCTCTGTGCATCTGTCTTCTTCATCAGCATATTCCCAGAGTGTTCTTTGTTGCACATTGTTTTAATTAGTGTTACACAGTCTTGTATATTCAGCAAAAACCCCAAAATATGACAAATGTGATTAAATGTTTCAGTTTTGAGAACATCAGCTTAGGTAAGCTTTTGCACAATAAGGCATTAATAATCTTTTGCATACGATATAAAACAATTTTCTGTGATTGATTAACTGTGTGCTGATCTTAACAACGATAACAATGGATGAACACTTTACTCATTGTGTAGGCAGGTACAGTTAGAGAGATACACATTAAACATTACCATAGAATTAGGAAGTAAATAAATGTTTAAGTCAAATATTTGTGCTTTTATCCTTGGAATCTAATGATGACAAAGTTTATCAGATATTTTACATTTTACTCAGCAGCAATCGTGTGCTTATCATTGATAGATGAAAATAGAGAAGAATTGGGTTATGAATTCCAATAAATAAAGCATTTTACTAAATTTGCGTGCATCGGTATGTTTGCATTTGTGCCTGTAAACTACATATTATACTCAAAATGAAACAGGGGAGGACAAAAAAAACCTCAAGCCCCCCAAATGAAGTAACCAAGGCTCTATGTATTAGAAGAATGTTATCATAATGTGTCTGGTGTGTATACACACCACTGCTCTCTACTGGGTTAAGTCAGAAATGCTTGTCTTTGACTCTAAATGCCTATAGCACGACTAAGCAAAAATGATTTTTCCTTAGCTCACTTGAAAAGAATTTGTTTACAGAGCAAGTAACAGGTTTTAATACTGATGCTTAGCATAAATTAAGGTGGCCATCTTGTATAACGTAGTGACCACAACCCCTATATAGGGCAATTGCACGTCAACTAGTATTACTATAAACTAGATCTAAAATCACATTAAGAATTAAACAGACTTTTTTTTTAAACAGCTCCTACTCATTTAAATGGTATCAACTACCCATTCAGACTGCCTGTATCTTTGTTTCATGTCTCTGGTCCCCATAGGCAGAGCCATCCCAAACACCAAGCAGTTCAAAGAAGCAGATAATTAACTACTGCCTATTGTACAAATTGCACATTTTCAATTAATGTTCTACCTCACAGGCAGGGCAGTTAGTTTTAATCAGTCTCATGACATCAACTATTGTGGTTACTGTTCTCAGACACTAGAAGGCACCTTGATGGTGCCACGCAGGCAGACTGCAGCATATAGCCCCTTCCTTCGGTCTCTGCTGTGTGTAGTGCTCCTTCCTAAACATTTAAAAGAAAAAGGTTATAAGGCGAGAGAATCACTGAAGGTCACGCTTCTTGGGAGAGGCTGTACATACAGAGTTCAAATGGGTTTTAGTTCCTATGCTCACAGTTTTCATAGCTTCAGGCCTACCCTATGCTATTGAAGATGACAATAGAGATCAGGTGGACACAGAGGAGATTCAGAGCCTTTTTCTCTTTGCATCTGGCTCGCAGCATGCCCCATTTAGCACCACTGCAGATGGGTGTAGTTTAAAGCAACCTTGAGACTACCCTAGCTAACTTTGGTGGCCCCCTAGAAACTGCAAAAATGGCTTGCTTTCTTGTGTTTTTTTGTGTCCTGTGCTGAACACAGATTAGCTGCTATAAGAGCCGGGGTTAATCCCTGTGCTTAAGTTTTTTTTAAATAGCCTTAAAAATTTGAACACTCTAGTGAATTAAAAATATAAAGTGTTTGGATTTGGGGTGGTGGTGTGAAAGGGAGGAGAGAACAGAAAACTCAGGGAGTAGATTAAAAAAAATACACTTCATTTTCACAAATAAGAGAATGACCTTTATAATGCAGTTGGAGCCTTGCTTCTTGTCAGTTATGGGTCAGTGCCCTATTACTGTATTGCCCACACACTATTATTGCAGCAATGCAACTGCACCCCTAGAGGGAGGTTGTGTCAACATTTCTATTACAAACCCCTCTTTCCAGAAGGTTAAAACCTGCCTGTCAGCAAGGAAATAACTTTATTAAAAACAAACCTTGATAAAAAACCATTTGGCCACTTTCAAATGACTACAGCCTTGTCCCAACATAAGAAACATACTGCGTTCAAATGCTCTCATGCAAATTTAGAACAGTTTTGGTCGAATCCCTTGTTCGGCTTGGCTGCACCCACAAGACTGGGGGATGGAAGGCACCGAAGGAAGCCCTTGGTTTCCTGCAGCTCCTCAAGACTTTAATGCCTCAGGCCCTTCCAGGGGAGGCTGGAGCCTGGAAAGCCTGCTGCAAGGTGAGATTTTCCCAGAGACCCAGCCCTGCACCAAGTCTCAGCCCACCGCAAGCTGGAGCCTGGAGTCAACAGACACAGGAAATGTTTTGCTTCACTGCAGACATCTTCAGATGCCTCTTTCTAGTGGAGGCGACTTTTGCTCCTGCTATGGAAATAGCTATGGGAAAGCTATGATGTCTATCAATACAGCTCCCATTAGCACAAAGGTAGTGCATCTATCCCTAATTTTGGGTGAAAGCTAGTTACAAATACATATATACATATGAAGAATTATACTAAACCTGGATTTGGCTCCATTTGTTTTAAAAAACCCCATAAACATACATTGAAGCCATACACCAAAAAAGCTTTTAGAGGACTCGAAGGGGTCTTTCTGTTGTAATAGGTACATTTACTTGGGTTTTCAGTCCAAAAAATCCATTTTATGTGTATATCTGACTGGTAGATTTACATATCCAGGCAGCTTTTTAGGGAGTCAGTCTCTTGTGTGTAAATAAGAGATGTCATTTGTTAAGATCTAATAAAAAAATCTTTAAATCAAGTACTTTATATTCAAACCTCCCCCTTTAAAATGAAAACAAGAGTCTGAAACTGGCCAAGCCAGAGAGGCTATTTATTCTACAGTGCAAACTCTCTCACTTTATGGGAATTTTCTCCTTAAGATAGACAGTTAAAAAATAAATAAAATAAAATAAAATAAACTGCAACATATTAAAAAGAAGAGGCTCTGTTCAAAAAAACCCTGAGGTTCAGATGCACTTCCCACCATGTCTGCTTTGCTTTTGAGCAATCTTGCTCACAAATAAAAACACTTTAGAACAAAACTCTATGTCAGAACAGGGCCAGAAGTGTTAAGTCCGCAACATGAGTGCATGGCAATGAAGTACACGAGTTTCTTCCTAACACAGAGTTGAACTGGAAATTGTGGCAGCTTCACAGAGCATCAGAGACCTGCAGGTCCTTGTGAAATATTAACAAAGTAGAAAATTCCAAGATAAGACCCTGGAATGAAGAATATACCAGCAGAAAGAGGGATCAGAGTACACTGTGTGGCTTCTCAGTTTGCCCCCTGAAAAACACAGCATACAAATTAACCACTGTGTCCTCTTAATCCCAACCCACTTGGCAGCAGGAACAGGAGAGGGTATGCCAGGTACTGCAGTCTGGTTCTGCTCCCCAGTTCCCACATAGGCATTGCCTAAGCCTGGGACTGATGTCACGAGCAGGAAAAGGAAATGCAGGATGAGGAGAGGAAAAAATCTCCTTGTGCTCTTCTGATTACTGTGATCGTGGTTGTATTTCATGAATCCCCAAGACTGCTCTGCAGATACAGCATCCTCTGATGACAGTGAGACCTGCAGGTGCCTAACGGCTACTCCACCGTTCTGAGGATTTTGCCTTTTTCCTTTTCTTCCCAATTCTTTTCTTCACCGAAGTGTCAAAATCCTGAATCCTGGGATTATTTTTTTAACTGATGACACGATCTTTCTCTGCAGATCTGTCCACTTTCAACACAATCGAAAGCTTGTCAAATACATGAATCCTTATATAGTCAAAAAAAACCCCTAGAAAGATCTGCAAACTGAGACCACTTCTGTATGGCAGTGCAGTTGAAGCAGACGTTACAATTCCATGGATCCTTCTAAATGCCGTCTTGTAGACAGCCGCATCATGTCAGAATCTATAAGCAACACTTTAATGTTTGAATCAAATACACAAATGAAATGTGAAGGAATGAAGGCTAATTCAGGAATGCAAGATCCATTAAACTATGCAAGTATGCATGAACTGTAAAAAGTGGATCCCATACATATCAGCTATAGCCCTTAGCTGTTAGCAGGTGTGAATCAGTCAGTTGTACAATTCATTTGTCTACCTAATTGCACTGAAGATAGGCTTTTACTTTGCCTATAACATCACTAATGAGTAGGTTTTCAGTTCGATCTAACTAATTAATTCTTGTTAACTTCCTTTGCATTGCTGTTCTTTTAATTTAACCAGAGACAGCACCAGAGTTGCTACTAGTGTTTAGTCTCAACTAGATTACTCCTATTCATTAAGGGCTGTAATTGTTGGTCATACCCTCCCAAATGGTCATTACAACCTCTGGCTTGCATATTGAATAACAGCAATTTCCTGACTCCAACAGACTCTCATGTGAGGGAGGAGAAAATGCTAATAAAGAAAGAATAAATGATTCTCTGCTTCATTCAGTGTTGTGTAGATTTCCTTTACAGCAGAAATTGTACCGAAGTGGTAAAACAGGTTTCTTGCAGGCCCCCTACCTCCACCCTGAGTGAAAACAATAAGAACTAAGTCAAGCATTCCCTGCTACTGTGATTACAGCATCCGTAAAAGTGATTATATGGCTGCTGTAATCAACTTCAATGAAAGCTGCCTGTTAGAGCTTCAATAATTACTCATTTCTGTTAACAGCTTGCTTTCAGTTTAGTACTTTGAGGCCTAGGGAAAAAAAATGGTGTTTTAATAAAAGATCCTGTGAACGCAGTATTTTGGGGGGTAAGAGCTTGTGTGTGGGCAAATAAAAAAAAAAAATGCACATGCAACTTTTTTGTCCTGTTCTCAATAGCAGCCCCTTTTCATTTAAGCTCAGAATCTATTTAACCAGCAACAAGCACAAGTTCATACAGGGTTCAGTCATGTACTGAATGTTTACTGAAGGAGGCACAATAGTTTAAATAAAGTGGCGGTTTTAAATATTTTACCCATTTCTTTAAACAAATTGCCAATCCTTAAACTCTGTGTTAAACACATTTCAAAAGCAAAATACCACAAAGCTCTCTTTCAATAAAACCACTACTTTTGTCATATTATGCCTCCTCCTTCTTGATGTATTTTATTTCTGCAGGCTCTGGAGAAGAATGGAGCTTACAGAAGTTAAGGGCTCATTTTTAAAACAAAACAAAAGAACCATTTAGTCTGAGATTAAAACAACACAGGTCACCATTGCCCTCCGATGTTTGATGTTCTGCAGAGCGATACCACAGCTAGGAGGGAGAGAGCTGACCAACACTTTCACCCCAAACTTAAAATCCCAGGGAACCATTTCTTGAGGTTAAGATAAACCCCAAACAACAAAAAGCAGAGAAACCACTCCTCTTGTTTGGATAACTTCATGACTATGGTTTTATTTTTCTGGTGTATCTGTACACTTCTCCTTTTGAGCCAAAAAAAACCCAGAAAGGAGGTTCTCAGAGTATCCTACAGACAGCTGAAATATTAAAAAATGCTCTAAGATCTTATAAGAAACCCAATGAAGTCTGCGTAAGTATAAATAAGGTTGTCTACCTGGAAAGATTTTCTTCACGTAGCATCCTTCATTCTTCACTTTGAGAAGGTTTACAGTAAGATTACCTGCAACTCAAGGGCCAAGTTTCCCAAAGGACAAGCTCTGTGCTGAGAAGGGGCTCCTGCTCAGGGTTTCTGCCTCTGTAGCAGTCCTAACAAGCAACGCAGGCTGCTGGGGGCATAGGACACGCTGCAAAGAACGTACGGCTGCTTCCTTAAAACAAGACTGCGCCTCCTGCAAAGACTTGCAGCTGGTGGCAGCATTTGTACCGGCCAGATGAGCGGATGAGGGGACTAAATCTCCCCCTAAACTACAGATTCCAGGGGGATGGAGTTAGCTGCTGTCTCACCTTGTACATGACACCAAAGTACAAATCTTAATCTGATGTGTGAATGGGAGGGGAAGCACTTGCTGCTTTAGCACCTGATCAGCAGCATCAAGGAGAGCTTAGCTCTGTGAACAATACATGCACTTTTTTTTAAAACTGCCTTGGCCCAAAAATGCATAACATGCTCTCTGTCCTCAGTTTATCTGATAGGTGAAGTAACAGGAAAAAATGTTATTAATGTCTTGAATGTAATACAGTGCATGACATTTACATAGCATCTTTCATCCTGAATGATTCCAAAGCACTTTATAAATGATATGCTTATGGAAATCACTTCCCCATTGGAATGGAGCCAGCACTGGGGTTTAAGGCAGCAGCCAGCTGGACAAATGCTCAGTGGCACAGATTTGGTCAAGGACAACAATTGGAATTATCTTGCAAAGAGTGACATGAGTTATAGAGAGTCTAATTTTCCTTGGTACCTGCAATCACTGCTTTATTGTGCATGCACTAACTATTTGGTTGCATCCACTGTAATTTCCATAAACCTTCCACTATTTCTGAGGATGGAACATTCTCAAAAAGAGATCGCACAGGACTGGAAATTGCTTTCCCTAGTAGTCAATCAGAATGCAACTCTGCTAGGAAAGAAGGCACTGTGAATGACCTGTGTATTGTGCCAGCTGCCTAGATATGGTTTCAGTGTGGGGCAGCATCTTCAGTTGGCACAGCCACTTTACTTGAAAGGATCTATTCCAAAGTATATCCTCTTAGGTTTCACTTCACAAAATGATTCCATTTTACAATTTCATTTTCCTTTCCTGGAAGGAAGTCTTGACAATAGATACCATGATTATTTTTTTAAAAAAGTGTTATTTTCCTGTACATATCAGAGGATGGATTCCTGGTGCTGCTCTTTTCTTTTTGTCACCTTGTGTGCGCAGTGGAATTGTAGCATCAGTTCTGTCATCTTTTCTTCTCTCTACTTCCATACAAGAGACTTCACTGAGGGCAGCCAACTTTGCCCCTGGGGCAGAGTCTACCTCTGAATGAACAAAGTACTCCTGAAGCCTATGGGCTCCTGGTGCAAGACAGAAGACCCTTTCCTCTGCTTTAGTTGCATGGAGTAACCTGACCAGTGCAGATCAATATTAGGCTCTCGGGGAGTGCATCTGTCACGTCCCTTCCTTTACCCCTTTCTTCTCAGTATTGATTTAGATGTGGTGTCGTTAGACCAAGATATCTGGACACAAAAGGGATGTGAAAAACACCAAGCATGACCTTTGACGCTACTTGGTACTATATATTCACCCAAGAAAGATGAAATCTGATCTGATTTTTGTGTGTTTGTTTTCTCTGAAAAATCAAAGAGGGGATTTGCAAGTCCTCATTCAGAAACTCCCACCACACAGGATCTGTCAATAGATTAACACCTGTAGGATGAGGAACCTGTGGAAAGCCTTGCACATAGCTGTCTAGGAAGGCTCTACAGTACAGATCAGCAAGAGTCACACTGAAATTAGTAGGAACAATTTTTTCTGTCATGTGACTGAACTTAATATATTTTTGCAAGTAATTTAACATGAAACAAAAATCATAAAACGTCCTTTCAGTCTCTATTACCTATCTGGTAGGTTGTCTCTGTAGCAGAATCACTGAGAACAAATTCTATGTTTCTTTGGCTACAGGAATGGAGATTTTACACACTAGTACAAAAAGGATTCAATATGGCCCCTAACTGCTAAAGCATCACAATTTAACTTCTTATAACTTGTCTCCAGAACTTTGTATTAAGCAGACTAACACACAAGCCCCCAAACTCTTAAAACAATTATTGTGCTATATATTAGGAGAGTGCTGTAAATAAAATGTTTATACTTGTCAGAATAAAAATGAAAAACTTGAAAAATGCAGGACATAAGTCTTCTCGAGGACAGCCACTTCTGCAAACTACTGTAACAAGATTCAACATTAAACTTTTCACCACCACTGACGAATAGGAAGGTTTGATAAAAAGTATTGGAGAGCTGGCTGGGAACTGTGATTTCTGCCCCGCAAATGGCTTGCACTGTGTCCCACAGGTGCTAAGGTAAAAATAAACATTAAAAAAGAAATCTTGAGCCATGATCTAATTTTCTTTAACATTCAAGAAACCTACTCCCACAAATAAAAAGTTGAAGAAAATAAATATGAACTCTTTCTTCTCAGTTGTTTGTGACAGGCCACTGTGCCCAGCACTAGCATCAGGGACAACAGCTATCAAAAGCCGCAATTCTTTTCCTTTTTTTGATGTAAAGCAGTAACACAGAGGTGTCTGTGGCATCAGCTGGAACTCAGACCTCCCAACCCACCACCAACGCAGACAAGAAAGTTGGACCATTCTGACATATCTACTTTCTTAAGACAGGAGACTGTCTGTAAATCTTTTAGCTGGAGGAGATGATTAAGGCAGACTGAGCAGTGTTACGTGCAAGAGGTATGCAAAAAGCAATATCTTTCTGTAGAGCAGCTTCTGGCTATTGGATAGAATTACAGACATTGAGATCTTCCCAAATATGATTACAGCCCAGCTGTTTTTTTTAAGCAAAAAACCCAACCCAACCCTGAGAAGATAAAACTGCTCTTTTTTTCATAGTCTTAGCAATTTCATTGGCTAGGTGACCTATATTCTGACAAAGAAAGACTTATGCGACACAGATCTTTGCCTGTGTAGATGATCATTAAAAATGATGCTAATAGAGTATTTGATACCTTTTTGAGGGGTGAGGTAGGTATGAATGACAGAAAGATCATTTCTAGATGCACAGGTTGTCTTACAGTACAATTGCCTGTATTACCTTAACTGTAGCATAAAACATGCAACTCCTACGTGAGTCCCTTCACCCACAGATTTTAATTGCTCTGCAGTGCTCTCATTTTACAGATGGAGAAACTACACTCTGAGAAGTGAAGCCACATGGTCCAGCTGACACCGCAGGGCAGTCGAGCAGCAAGGAATGGTGTTGTCTCCTGGTTCCCAGCCAACCGCATCACTTGGAAAAACTTACTGCAACTGTCCCTTTCACTCCAAAGCATTTCTGCTTTTAGAGAGATATATACCAAATGAAATGCTTGCAGTGACCATTCCTTACACATTCTGCAACAAAAACTGCATAAACTGCACTTGAAAAGATGTATTTGACATAAGTTACTGTACTAGAACTCCTCCCTATATGGCATGAAGTCCCAGATAACACTAGATGACTTGCTACACTTTGTTTTACTTACTTTCTTCTTAATGTACCATAGCAGCAGCAGCCAGTAGCATGACATAATGAAACCCATCAAATATTAATTTTAACTGCTCTCCAGTGACCAAAAATGCACTTTGAGATTTATCAGGAGGCACCTATGCTGACAGTAGGACAGGGTCTGGGTACAATGGCTATTGCTAAGTCGATTAAGTAGGCCCCAAAATAGACACAACTTTCTAATTAAAACCAACAGCTTGAATCACATCCAGACCCAGATACGAAGCCAGAGCTGTGCAAGTGGAACGTGTTCAAACTGGCCCATACTACCATGCTGGCAGACCACACGCTTTTGTACAGAGGACAATGCAGGAACCCGACTTGGAAGTGACAGCATGTAGGACTATTTTGGGCAGGTGAGCACCACCAAGACATCTCTTAGCTCAGCACAGAAGGGACAAAAAGTGGAAGGAGTTACTAGTGTGACCAGAAACCGTTGGGGTTAAAGAGCACGCCAATACCACAAAGCTCTGTGGGAAAAGGTGAAAAAGGCTGCATAAGCAAACGTAAGAGACAGTTACTTGTGTACCAATTAATGATGCCACCATGAGCACAGGTGGTAAGCATCCTGCCTTCCTTGGAAGCAGCGTTTACTTGTAACAATTGTTAATAAGGGATTCAAAACCTTCCAGCTGATGGCTGATCAGCCATGAAGGACACTTGTCCTGTTCACAGTAACAGCTTACAGCTCGCTCTCCCCTGCCCATTCCAGACCTTGAGATATAATTTAAAATTCTACCAGGGAAGATGATGTGCATCATTCCTGGCTTTCTTACTGGTCCCATGGAAGCAACCAAAATAGACAATATTTGATCATTTTTTCCCCACAATGTACTTGGAAATATCCTCCCAGAGAGAAATTATTAGATGTACATCCAAGTGGAGAAGGTGCAGATTTGCCAGACTGCTGATGCTATCAAACCATTCTATGATCGAGTCTCCAGAAGCACTCCATGAGGGAGCAAAACCACAGCGTAAACCCCCGATGTCACATATAACAAAAAACTGGTGAAATGTCAGTAAGTTTTCTGCTGCTGACAGCCACAAATCCTAGGATTTCATTAGCCAGAAGATGGCTTATGTTTGGTTTGTGGAGACTGTGAAGAGGAGGCAGTTATAGAGTTGGTATATTTATGTGGGAGGGCAGTGGACTTCCCTAACAGAAGAGCTAGAGTGAACTCTCTCTTTCTCTTTCTCTCTCTGTATCTATATCTGTAGATATCCCTGTAGGGTAAACTGTGTTTAACAGCTGAACGTCATATCCTTATAGAAAATAAAAATTTAAAAAGTCTTATTTCTGCCAGTCTCTCTCCTCTCATGGCATAAATACTGCACTCCAACAGAACTAATAGGAAAGATAGTACATCATCTCTGACTTTAGTAAGAAGGTAGCAGTGGTCTAACTACCATACATATTCACAAATGGCAGCAAGTTCCAGAAGTTCATTACTTGTCTTACAAGGAAGTACCTCCTTTAACCTATTGTAAAACGATCCTCCTGTCTTTTGATCTGTGCCTCTAGTTCTAGCATTGTGAGATTTGGTGAATAGCAGTTCAGCTCATCCGCTGCCTTCNACTGAAGACTTGTTAGTCTCTCCTTATAAGACAGTTCTCTAAGTTGGCTATGTCCTTTCTGAGATGTGGAGACCAGAATTATACACCGAGATGCGGGTGCACTGAAGTTTTATACAATGATAAAATGATACCCTCTGTCTTGTACCAACATTTTGCTGGCTTTTTTGACTGTCACAGTTCATGGAGCCAATGAGTTCAGAGAACTGTCAATGACAACTCTAAAATCTCTCTCCTATGTTGTACCTGTCAGTTCTGAGCTCAGCTTTGGATAGGCACTTGAGATTCTTTTTCTACATTTACATTTATCTACATGGAAGCTCTTTTGCCAGCTTTTCAGCCACTTATTCAATTTTCTGATGTCATTCTGGACTTCCCCATCCTTGGCACAACATTTCGCAACCCAAGAGAGTACAGTAACAGCAAACTTGGAGATTTAACTGTTCATTCCCTTTTCCAGGTCACTAACGATGATGTTGAACAGAACGTATCCCAGCACCAATCCCTGGGAGATGACACCGCCAACTCTTCCCCATCCTGAAAAGTCCTGGTTATACCTTACCCTTTGATTACTACCCTTTTACCAGATTTCAATCCGTAAAAGAACTTTTTTCTGGAATCAGTACAGATGTGTTCGGTGAGGAAAACTGCCAAAGGCTTTTTGAAAGTTGAGTTTAGTATCCCCACTGGCTCTTCTTTATCTACATGCTACATGCTGGTAGAGCAGGTCAGTGTGGCAGCATTTCCCTCTGCAGAAGCCATGATGACTCCCAACAGATCATGTCTGACACCAGGTGCTCAGTGACCTTTCTCTCTGAGATGGACTTACAGTCCATCTTAGCAGGGATTGAAGTCAGAGTCTGTGGCATACATTTTCCAGGGTCCCTTCTACAGCCATTTGTTTAAAGACCAAAACCAAAGCAGAACCATAAATTGATTGTATTAGTCCCAGGGTTAGGGCAATGCTCATGTGATCTCAGGTGAGAACCAGCACCATTAGCAGTGAGACAGAAGTTACTCAGTAAGACAAGTTGAAACAACATAAGCATGGGCCAGGCCTTGCACACCTCACAGATACACACAGAGGCACTGACTTTCAAAGAGGATCTGCATGTAGGGACAGCAGCACAGCACACCCAGACTCTTGTATGTAACTGAATGCCTCATAACAAAGCTGCTCCAGCAGAAATTTGGTTGAGGCAAGAGAGTAACTAAAAGACACAAAGCGTTCGCTTTTGTACCAAGAACCACGTGAATGCCCTCTCAGAGCACTGAGGCCAAAGTCAGGGGCTTCCACTATGATTAAATCATCCGTTATGTTGACTTTATTAACTATAAATAAAAACTTACTAAACAATAGAGCACATCTGACATTTTTGCAGTTTCTTGTTTAAAATCAATGCCAGTGATTGAATAAGAAAGTCGTATTTCTCATTCTTCCGTTATGAGAAAAAGTCAAACTAAACCTGAACCATGAACTGGTTCAAAATGTTTCCCAAAGCTGGAACTAAACTTACGCTGTTATTTTGGAAATTTTGCTGATCCCAGATCCCAAACTGGAACTAAAGCAAAACAAAGACCTTTCCAGCTCAGAACACTAGTTCAGCTGAAAAGCAACATCCCCTGGCAGGTTCTATGCAACAAGAGGACAGCTTGCCTTTAAGAGTCCTTTGAAAACCACCACCCTGCCCTGTGTCCATCCTTCCCCCCTCCCTTGCCACACTACACACCAGCAGATGGTCACAAACTTTCTTCCCTGGAACCACCTGCCCTCGGGGACTACCTGCTAAGGTGAGATCCAGGTAAACTGCTTCTTCTGACTCCTGTTTCTCGTGGAGGGAAACACTGTTGTTCACTAGCCTTAGTTTCCTCCAGCAATGCCACTATTATATCTAGTGGCAGGGAGATATACATGTGTCCAGGTAATGAGTTCGGGTTTTTACAAGGGAGAGAAAGGAGACTTTACCTGCCAATGAGCTGACCCTTCTATCATTTCCACTCCTCTGGCTAGTGCAGGCCCCACCTGTATTCCTGGCATCACTTTTTCACCAGCAGCATGGTCCCCTATGCTAAATTTAAAGTATTAAAAAAAAATCCAGTACAGGTCCAGGACTAAAAATGATGCTCATGGAGGGGGAGGAGATGGAGGTTAACAATTCCCCTTATTGAAGGCCTGTGCTGAGAGTCTGTGAACTGAACAATAAACTGTTACTGGCTTGGAATCAGAGCTCAGCTAAAACAGCTTCAATCACAGCTGGATCTGACCCAGAACAGATTCAAACATACTGGTTCAATTCCCTGGTTATAAGTGTCTTCTTGTAATGATAAGCTGTAATCAACAATTAGGAAGCGTTCATGGCGAGCTAGTGCCAGAATTCATGTAAGAAAGGTCAGGCCTGGGCCCAGGTCTCATAAAAATTCCAAACTGGAATAATAATCCCTATGTAGAGCAAACATTTCAATATTGACACAGCTAAAGCACAGTAGAGATGGGGGAAAAAAAGCAGGAAGCATTTGTCATTTATATGAAGACAACGAGGTATACACATTCCTTAACATAAAGTTGTTACAGATTCCGCTGGGCACCGTGGCAGTTGTATAGTCCTTGTATTAATCCCTAGCTATATTCTGTGGGTATATCAATAGAGTTAAGTATTTATGAGCTACAAATATGACAGGAAACAGATACACCCAGTATAAGTAATATATGAGTATGCCAGTGTTCCTCATAAGCGCTCTATTGATGTTCTCAGCTAAGCTCAGGTAAAAGGTACTTAATGAGAGAGAGGACAGCTTTAAACTTGCTGATATTATCTCCTCTTGGGGAATTTTCTCTAGAGCTTTCTCTATGGTAATTTGCTAACTATTCACCTCCATCCTCTAATTGGCTAGATCAGGGTTTCCAGATGACAGTAAGAAGTGCGGACGGTGCATGAAGCTGATGAAAATGTGGCTTATACACTCCTCTCCTTTAAGCTGCTGGGTAGCTCAAGTCCAGCTCTCCACTGCTCATTTTGTGGACAGTCTTCCAGGCTAGAGACTCCCTTGGGGCAAGGTTACTCTCAAGAAGGTTCTGAACATGGAGAGACATAAACGCTGCGGTTTGTGTCAGGGTGAGGGCTACACGCTGGCTCTGAAAGGAGTGTGCAAATGTGGAAATGAGCCATAGGACATGAAAAGGACTTTTAAGTGGAGATGAGTTGACTCCATCTATCCTGGAGTCATCCTAAGACAAAGGGCATCCTCTTTTCAGCACTGGCTAAGAGGCAACTTTTTCACTTCACAGTTGGTGA
>WAAD01039736.1:149263-161763 GCA_013389945.1 Fregata magnificens
GTTGCTGTTGGGGTTTTTTTTGGTTTTTTTTGTTGTTTTTTTTTTTTTAAAGTAGTATACCAGAATGTTATAGCTTTAAATGGATACACTACTCTTTAAATGAGATGATAGTGTTATGAGGTATCATGTGTTTCATGGTGCAATCCTAGCTTTCCCAACCTAGTTGAATCAGCAGCTCCTTTCTCATTATACTCTCGCTATCCCTATGTCATCTTGCCAACTGCCAGCTAAAGATCTGTTTAATTTGCTTGCAAGAGACAATGTACAAGTGAAATAACAAAATAAAAAGTAATGATTTTGTAAACTGGTAATTGTTTAATTCCCTTCAGAGTAATAAAATTTCATAGAAGGAATATGAACAAACTGAAATATCAGGGTATGGCCATTTGAGCTTCTTTTTGGTTCATTTGAGAAAGAAAACACTAATAATATGATGTTTGGGTTGAATGAAGTCTCCTTTGATTTATCTTATTTCCCCTATTTTAGCAGAGTGACGCTAATTCTGAAGTACCTTATCAGCATTTCATCACAGAAAAGGGAAATCTGAGAAGAACTTCATAAACATAGACACACAGATTTGGCCAGGCTTAGGGTGTATTTAAATATGCAAGCAATCACAAAAGGTACAGAAGACAAGGCAAGAAGAGTATCAGCATGCTATAGTGGTTAAACCTGAGACGGCGTATGTCCACTCAACCCAGTCACAGGCATTTTCTCAGTATGAAACACTACCACTCATCACTTTTTTTGACCAAGCCAGGCAGATAACGACAAGAATTCTTCTTAAATTACCACTGCTGTGGCAACCTACATAATGGCTATACATTCAGGAGATAATAACAATCTCCAGCTGTCTGTAACATTGCAATTAAAATCTCTAGTAATCATTAGCGTAAGTTTGTAGTAACTGCACGACAGCAGAAAAGCCAACCTTTCTCATTATTAAATAAAGATTATACCATAGTGCACATAGAGCCTAAAAGATAACCATCCTTCTTCAATGTATAACGTATTCCTTATTCTGATAAGCTATGAGAAAACATATCAAAGTTTTGCTTTAACAAGGTGAAATGAAAAAATACCTGGTCTCAAACGACATTACTATTATGACATCCTATACGTAACTTTTTTTGTAGTGAGGTAATTCAAATATCATGTAAAAGACGTGAAGTATTTAAAAACTGATTAAAGCATATAGAGATTTCTTCTATAGAAAAATGGAAGTGTCATTGTGAGCACTGTTTAAATAGCATTTTATTAACTTTCACATAGCTAAAAAAAATTATCCTAATGAAGAGGTTTGCATTTCCTTAACCTAATCAATTGTTCAGCTATATGACCTCTTTATTTACTTATAACATTTATTACTCTAGCTAGAATCTTGATTTCAGTGTAGGAAGGTATATGCAGTGTTTAGGTTTAGAGAAATCAATCGCTTATGTGTGAGTTGTTGATCCTTTTGGTTCCAGTTATAGCTGCAATTCATTTGTCCCACTGAACTGGGTTTAGCAAGCTCAAAAAATAAAGATTCAGCTTTAGCCCCTCAATCATACCAATGTGATTCAGTATCTTCTAAATTAATTCAGAAACTTGCACAGTTTCAAGAGAAAATTATTATCTTATCATCCTTTTGATTTTTTGATACAGTGAATAATAGAGCTATTAAAAATGAGTAAGATCAGAAAACTTAATTTAATTGATTAGTCAGTTCTGGGAAATCAACATATTCGTGTAAAAGCTATGAAAAACTGAAGCAAAAGCTATATTTCCTTGCACTTCTATGATGTTAGATAAATACTGTAATAAAATTTCAGTATAACAATACTTTTCCTTAAGTTTTCTTTAGGCATCAGACAAAAGTTACTTTCTTAATTATATTTTTCATCAAACATATGTCCATGCAAAATAGAAAGGATTATCCAACCAAAGCAGAGAACATGTAATAAAAATTACTGCCAGTGTCCAAGTACAGTATGACTTGCTAGAAAAGCAAACATTCCTTATGAAAATATACAAGATTCCTTTCATGAGGAACCTGCTCTTTTTTCCAGAGGAATCAGTGGCAGAACTGGGATAGGGGCACTTCTTAATCTGCAACGTCTATGCATCCACAGCTGTTTGCATTTCAAATAGTGTTACTAGTGCTGTCAGCACTGTGTGCCACGGACTCAGCGGTCATCTTTTGAGACCTCCTTTACCAAAATTAGCACATAACTTTTAGAATAACCTCTACAATTAATGAATGCTTTCTAGTGAGAGGGAACCCACCACAAGTGTTGTTAACCTGTTGCGATGGTCAGTTACCTTGACTATTAAAAATCTAAACTTTCTGATGACTTTGAAATTACATGACTTGGATCTCATCCTTTGTCTTGCATGTCCCTCTTCACATGCTTGTCAAACAGAACTATATAAGGAAGTGGATTTCTCCTCATTTTCTTCATTTTAATGAGCCCAGGAACAAACAAGACAGTCGTCTTCAGCAAAACATACATTCCTGATAGCAATGTGTCAACAGAAAAACCCTGCCATGCTCTTAAACCCTTTTCCAATGCTTTGGAACACTATTGCCCCATCCACCCCCTATTTTATAACCTATTCTAATAGAACTCCTCAAATTGCATTTGACTGCTCTTTTCCTTTGTTTTGACCTTCAGCAAAGTCCACAGGCCTTGAACACCAGAAGAAACAGGGACGTCATCTGGGCAGAATAATGTGTGAATTAGGGAAAGACCATTACGACTCATAATTTTGAGCAATTCAGCAAAATCCTATGTCTGTGAGTCATCAGATCAATTCCATAATGCAAATACAAAATACAAAGAAGACAATATGCTGAAAACATCTGCTAAATATACTGATTTATGCCACCCAGAAAGTTGCCAAATGTTAGATTCCTGCTGAATATTGTTCAGTTATTTCACTGAATTCTAGTCAATGTAATTACGGGCTTTATTAGAGGATTCACATATTGTCTTTATAGCTTCAACATCTATTTCAGCTTCAGCTAGAATTCATAAAAACACATTCCCATTCCTTAAAATGCACTGCATGAGGGACGTTCTGGGTCAGAGTCAATTCTCACACAAGTAAATCTGTATTAACAAAATCCACAGAGGCTAATGTACTGGTACTAGCACAAAGCAAACAGGAAAAATGGACTCATATACACATATTTTAAGGCAAAGAACTCCACCTTACCGAACTATACAAAATCCTTGAATCTTGAAAAGAGGAATGCAGAAAATGAAAATAAAAAATTAATGCTCCCCTAAAGAGATAAAAAGGGTAATGACTTAAAAGTGACTTCATTGTTCCGTTTTCCTTATAGCAGTTACCATGGAAGGGGAAGAGTAGCAGAAGGTTGAAGTTTAGCTGTTTCTCCACTCTCTTCAGTCTCAAAGAATCTGATGTAACAATTCTGTGCTCAGTTGTTTGAACAGCTTAAAACACATGCTAGGCAGCTTAAGGAAGGAAATTAATACAGTTCTCCTAGCTTGTTCATTCCATGGGAAAGATGAATGAAGAATAGAGCCTGGGACACATGTTGGAAAAATGTCTCAGAGCAATTAAGAAAAAAGCCATTTATATAATGCATCACACGAAGCAGCAGGTGAAGTATAAGCAGAAACTGAAAGAATATTTGTGAGTTCACAATCTAAGTATCAATCCAGTACCAGAGATAGTCAGGAGTTGATTCCCAACTGAAGTTTAAAATGGGATTCAGCTGAATTGAATTCCTAATTGCTTCACCCTCAGAGCATGGATGTTCTAGCACCTATGGGAGCAAGGAAAGGAAAAAAGACTTTTGTGTTCCCCCCAAGTGTTGGTTAGGGTGGTACATGGGCCCATATCACCTGATGCAACTGCAGTCACAGGGCTGCATGGCCCCCGTTTAGATCAGTCTGTATCTATCCCTGTTCACGCTCTCTTGTGAAAGCATTAACATCCACACCAAGGCAACATTTTACACATGTTCTTTTGCAAGTATAAGTACTCACACAAGCTTTAATTTACCACTGACATTTGTCCTTGTAACTCACAGGTCCCTGTGTAGTATGTGGATATCATCAACCATATCATCCATGCTACATCATTGATATTCTTAATAGCAAGCATCCCTGTATTCCAGTATAGGAAATGCACTCAACAGGGCATTGCATGACTCAGAGCATATCCAGAAAATCTGAATAGTCCACTGAAATCATGAAACAGTAGGTGGATTGCTTTCAAAGTTGTTCTCATTATAAACAGATTACTTATATCCACAACCACATTTAGACACTTAAGTTCAAAAACTTTGGCTACATTTTATGTGAAGTCAACTTCCATAACGTTCAGAACACAGCATAGAAACTAGAAAGAAACGTACGGAGCATAAATGTACAAACTGTTAAACACACTGGACAAAATTTCTTTGCTGTCATGCACAACAGCTTAGCAGAAAATAACCAAAAGTTTTGTTCTAAGCTGAGTTACTGTCACCCCGCCTGGGTCTGCTGGAAATGTAATTATAACTGCACAAAAATAGAAGAGGTTCCACTCAGATGTGAACAAGAGGGACTTCTAACCAGAGAGAGAAGAGAAAGTATCTGCCAAATCTACTAGCTACGTGGGACAGGAAGAAGCTGCTGAAGGGCTCCTCAGCCTTACAAGTAAGGTGAAAATTCAACTGTTGCAATAAAAATGCCTGAGAAAGTACGTCACAGTTTAAATTGTCTGGTCTGCCTCAGTGACGGACATTTTCATATAGTGACAGCCACACTATGCAGTAACAGATTTGTATTTCTGAGGTGGGAAGGAGCCTATTCATGAAACAGGAACAAAGGAATGGTAATGTCAGAAAAAGTAGCACTCCAGCTACCCCAGGAGCCCCCTCTGGCACTGGTCAGTACCAGCCACCCCAGAAGAAGCTGCAAAAAGCCCAAGAGCAGGCAGCAGTGGAAGGGCCTTCTGAAACACGAGGTTTCTCTTAACTTCTAGTAAAGTTATTGGGTTTAATTGTGCATGTTCTCACTCCCTGTACTCATGCCTAAATCCTTTTTGAAACCTGTTACAGTCTTCATCTCTGTTACCTTGTTACAGTGAGGTCCACAGATCAGTTATGGACTGGAAAAAACATTTCATTTGCAAATGTACTGCTGTCTTTCAGTTTCACAGACAACTCTCATTGCGACCTAATGTTTATTAACAGTTTGCAGTTTACAAAAGCCTTTGTGGTTCATCCTGCCTCTTAGCCACAGGCTTCTGAGAAATACTGTTAACTAATTGAGTGGAAAAGGTGAAGACTATGGCACCACTGGTAAGTTCAGCTTTTTTGTAAGTAGCTATCTACAGCCACAGTTCAGATGCAGTCACAGCCCATGAAATTCCTCACTACAGTTTCTGTCAAGTCTCATGTTCACGTGCATGGATTCAGGATCCCAGCCAACGATGGGTTTGTACTGCCCTTAGTAGTAACATGAACTCCCCATACCATTTCCAAAGAATATAAGGACAGAACTGCAGAAATTAAGACGGCAAGTTTTTAGCTTTCCCAAGAGGCAAGATCATCCAAGCAAGTAGCATTCTGCTCCTTGTTTTCCTTGGAGGCAGTTTTAGTGGATAAGATGACCGCAGGTCAATAGCCCATCTATGGAGACTGAATCCAAATGTTCATATCTTTCATCTAAATGATGAGTTAGTCAAGTCTCAGTCAAGGCTCAAAATGTAACAGGATGCTTCTCTTTATATCACTTTGTAACACATAAACTATCTACAGAATACACATAGCCAAAGTAGCTGAGTTTGTGCAGTGTTCACAAGCAGAGAATGGCCTTCTGAAGATAACATTTTCCAAACAAAAAGACATCTTTTGCTGAACTAAGTACTCAAACTTGTCTTTACAAAAAGAATCATAATGCAGCGGTAATGTCAGCAATGATAAGCCATTGACTTTATGAAAACGATTTAGTTTTTAATAATGGAAATGTATATATATTGTTTAAGCAACTACAAAATTATATACATCAAAAATGTTTACTTTTCAGGATTTTTGACTGTTTGTTTTCAGGTTGGTTGGTTTTCATGAGGCAAGCTTTCTTCTAGTCCTTTTAACTTCCTGACTGCCAAGTCTACATTGTAAGCAGGGTCATATTGTTGAAGGACAATCCCACTGTAATCAATACATCATCATGATGGCAACCAATGTCCCTAAGGCAAAAACAAGTATGTCTGTTGGAGTAAACTCTCCTGGGACATTCAAAAGGTTAAAAACAAACACACACACCCCCCCCCCTTATTCTGAAATCTGATTTAGAAAATCCTACAAAGAGAAACATGGGGAAGGAAGTTTGTTTTATGGAGAATACTGGTTTAAATGTTTTGGGAGATATCCATGGACATATAAACAGTCATTCTTTGTAATCTTCAAACATACAGAAAACTGACCAAGTTTTTTAATTCTACTTTTCTGGAGTCTTATTTATCAGCACAAAACAGCTGTGTCAATAGGGTAGTGCTGAAGATGTCTCCCACTGTTGTCTTATGTCTAAGGTCAAGTGTTTTGTATGCTTTGCTGTACCAGGTGATTAACAAAACAAAGTTTTAGCTGTAGAGAGCTGGATGCATACTGTGTTGCAAGCACTGATGGTTAGTCTTGTCTTTGATTATATGAATTGACTTTGGTTTCAACAACAGTTGAAAATTCTGTGGAACTGGGCAAACTACAAATAGATTGCTCCAAGTTTCCTGTTTTCATTCCGATGTGTACAAATTACCTCAACGTGCCCTTTTTTTCTGAAAACACTAAGGTTTGAAAGAAACTCTTGTTATATTGTTGCCACTTAGGTTTCACTGAGCCTGCATTATCTACTCACAGCTTTAATGACTTCCTGCAGAGAGAGGCTCTGTAGAAGTCTTGGCAGCAGGGCTAAGAATAGCATTAAATGCAAGGTTATCTAGGCATTACACTCACTGTAACATGCAATTAACTCTCCTCTTCCATTTTCATTACACAATTATTCATTAATGTCAATTTAATTTTATGCATTGTTCTACATGACCGAAGGCTGATTACGGGCCTTTTCACTCCAATATCCCAAGTTAACTGGTGCCAGCCTCTCTCAGGGCTGCCTAATTGCAATTTAGCCCAGACAATTCCTCCCATTTTTGCCCTCCAGTAATGGAACAACAGATCATGGCCAGGTAAAGATTTTAAGGTGGAAATAAAGCCCAAGCCTGAGCAGCACTGAAAACAGTGGAGCCCTGTCCCTCCCTTCCCTTTAACATCTCACATTTTCTGAATTGTTGTTTAGTGTAGCTGCCGATGCTATAAAAAACTCATAACTTAAATTGGCCTCTGCACCCTCCCAGGGATTCCTCCAGTTATGTAACACTGCTTCAACACAAAAACAACATTATGCATTGTAAAGACTCAGTATAGTGTATATTTAATTGATTTGTTCCGCAAGAAGTTAGCCATCCTATGGTCTCTCTGTTCATTGAATTTGGTTTGCCTTGCTGGCTAACTTTCGGCAAAGTTTTGCAAAAGTTTTTAAGCATTTTCGTGTTTGAACGGCTCGTACTTTATTTGGTTCAGTTGTCTGAAAAACTATTCTTTATCAGATATTTTTCTTAATGAAAGAATGCGGAAAGTCTCGCACTTACAGCAACACCCATTGCAAGCTGTTTTCACTGCAAACCACTTAATAAGCCACCTTAAAAAGTCAGGATATAAATATAGCCAAAAACAATATAGATTCTTACACATCATCTTCTCCTAGTAATTTGCATTGCACTTTAAATCTGCACAAGCAGCTCATCATTACTTTTTTTTCAGTTTTACTGGCAGACTGTAGCCTAAAATAAGATTTAAAGAATGGCTAAGATATAAGCTATGTGCCTTTCTATTTCCTCCAAACCACGTGAGCCTGTATGTCTCAGATTAAAAAATCCCATTAAAAATCAGGAAATAATTCAGTGTCCTCTACCTGAGTGAGTTACCAGTTTCATTTCAGAAGAGGGTCTGTATGAGGCCTTTTCCACACACCTGGTAGTACGACTGTATGATGACACATGCTTTAAACATTGTCTGATGCCTAAGGGTAGGCAACAAGCTGCTTCTTTTAAAGCAATAATGAGAAAAAACAAGTTATATGCATTACAGTGCTCCTTTCTCTCCTTTCTTGCCACTGTATTTAAGGCTGTGTCAGCATTCTTGCTTGAAACCCCTATTTTCAGGGGCTTTATAATTCAGTCGTAAAAATGAGTTCCAAGCTGAAACTTGGCATGTAAGCTTTCAGCCTCAGAGCAAATATTTTTTACAAATTGTCAAAAACAAAATCCTTTTGATTGTTTTTAAGTTGAAAAGGCACTGTTCCCTCTCTTTCCCCCACCCAAACTGTAACGAACTGGCTGTGCAGTTTGTTTTGTATACCTATAAATAAAAAGCATTTGCAGGACCTCAATCTATTACGTGGACTTGGATACTTTCGGTAGTTGCTTTTTGAAAGTACTCAGTAACTCAAGGCTGAAACATAAGCTCAATGACATACGTATATTTTTAATTATTTTATTTTATCTCTTGTTATTCTTTACTGCATTAAGTTTCATGGTGATTTAAATCCATGGAATAAAGGTTATTAAGCATGCCGAATACTCAGCTCTAGTGATCTGTTAGATCAGAAACTCCACAAGCCGAATTTGTTGATGGTATAGCCACATTTATTGCAAAGGAGTCATACGTCAGCTGCTTAAAAATGCATAAACATGTATTTAACAAACTGAAGGTGAATGGATATGATGAGGTTCTTATAGACCGTGATGCAATAAAACATATTTTAAAACTCCCTAAATAGGTTTTAACTTAATTAGGTCAGTATGTGTGTTTAAAGCTTATACTTATATGATCAGGTCAATAAGTGGTATTTGGGGGATTTTAAAACATCGATTTTTAAAGTTTAGTTTTTTGGTTGTTGTTTTTTTGTTGTTTTTTGTTTTTTTTTTTTTTTTTTAAGAAAAGGGAAAATAAAAAAACCTGCAGTTGAGTAAAGTAAAGGCTAAGGTATAAACCAGACAGGGTCAAGAAATTAAAAGTGAAGTCTGACACTATGCTTCAAAATTGCAGAGGGCCAAACACAGCACGGGAGGTGGCAATGCTGTACGTGCTGTACTGCCCTGACAAAGTGCACAAGTGAAGGATAAAGTGGGAAAGAGTTAAAACAAGATTTGGTCTAACTTTTGATGACTGTATTTCTGTCACAGCTTATATTGACCTGGACCTTTTATTTTAAATTAGGGGTCTTACACTTCCATATTTTGTTTTGAATTCAGCTTTTTCTTCTAAATACACACAGATTTTAACAGCCAAACTTCTTTGATACTTTGATTTCTTGGCCTTAATTTATAAGTTACCAATAGTTTACTGCCTTCTAAAGCTTTTTGATTCATGCTCTGTTTGCTTTCCCTCTGTGAGGTTTATGGCCATGGGACCTAATTTGCTGGTTTCATTATGTATGTTAGACAAAATCTGTATTGCTAACAGGGCTCAGTTTGGGTCTGAAAGTTTTATTTCTAAAGTTAAACCATTACTGCGTAACAAATAGTTACTCAGAAAATGTACTTGCATCTGTCAGTTCCCTGAAGTCGACAACTGATTTGAACTTTTTGTATTTAAACTAATTTAATCATGCAATAACATTACAAAGCAAACTGAGCCAGTGGTTATTGCAGTGTACCGCATAGGCCTTCATGTACAACTTTCTAGGAAAAGTTTCTTAACCAACAAAAAGCAAGAACTGCCAGTGGTGAGGAACAATTTGGTTGGGATTAATGACCCAGGGAAAGTTGAACAATGGCCACAGTTCCCCTTGAAAGTTTATATGCCAGCTTTTCTTTTGATGCTTTTGGCATGCTGAAATACATGCAATGCATGGATACAGGGTACATGTCTGGGATGCTGAGGCTTGCAAGGATACTACCTATGTACAATCCTATGCTTTTACCTACAAAACCAGTAAAAAGCTCATGTCTGTTCATGATATTTTTAACCCACAATTTGAATTTCAGGAGATCAGACAAAAAATCACAATGAACATCTTACCATCCCAGGTATTTGAGTGAAGTACTCACCAAGTGAATGTCAAAGGAATGTTAAATGCTCGAGAATAGCAAAACAAGACAAAATCATGGCAAAACTACTGGTATACCTCTGAAGTCCAATGGCCATGGAAAGGGAGTCCTAAAAGTTTAAACATAATTATCTGGCACCTAAATATTAATCTCCAAACCAAATTTGGCTGGGAGCAGTTTGGGGTTTGACAGCTGGTAGCCACACATTCTCTTCCCCGAGAGAGCAGTCTACCATGTAGTGCTTAGACTTGCCTGAGCTGAACATGCATCTTGCACGTTTTTGCAGCCAAGATGGGAAGGGGCCGCGGTGGTCCGCAGGTGGCAGCTCTGGTGGGTGACTCAAAATGGAGCCTCCACACAGCTGAGCCAAGATGACTCCTGCAAAGTCAGTCTCAACTGGAAATGCTTCTCCATGCCTTCTGATAAGAGCAGATTGGTTTTTCATGGGCTAAAATTCAGAGAGGAGGGAACCAGCTTGCCTTATGATTATTCAGACTATTGCTTATGTTTTAGACTATATTCAGGTACCGGGCATGCTCCCTGTTAAGGCAGCTTTTGTAAGTATGCTGGCTGTTCAGTTTGCCAAGCATATGTAAACAGTTTAAAAAATGAAATAACTGTTCTGTATTAAAATATATATTTATTTCCCCCTACCCCCCCCNCAAACTTCATTTGAACGAATAAAGATATTTTTTAGGTATAGGATTAAAAAAAAAAATAGCGTTATAGTTATGTAAAATCTATGCTCCTGTAATTTAAAACAATGCTACCCTGGAGTTTTAAACTTTCCAAAATGAGGATTTATAATGAAACACCTGACAAAACCTTAACATACAGATACTAATAAGTTATTCTGTAAACAATGGATCTGATTCAGATTTTTTTAAACTGCCATATTTAGCCTAGTGTGACTTCACTGACTCCAGTGGAATAGTTTCCCCCCATTTACCTTGTTGTGAGTGGTTGCAATCATGCGTGGTATATGGTAAACACATGTTGGGGGATCTGCACAGATCACTCTTTTTTTTTTTAAGTTCTACATTGACAAAAATGGATAGTAGATGAAGTGGGGTCTCTAATGAGTTAGCCAGAAAAACACTTAATGAATAAAAATAAATGTGTGTTACTTCAAATGCCATTGCAGTTTGTATTTTTAACCTATAGCTGTTCAGTTTTCTCAGCCCCTGCCCCCCCTGACATTAAATCTAACTGGCATTCTTGACAACATACTGTTTGGTTTCTGTATAACTCGGTCATTTTACTAATAGGGTTTATAGAAATAATATGTTCTATTTAGAGTTAGTGTGGCGTATAAGCAAATGGCAGTTGTGCAGCTATTCTGAAAGGTTAAAATGGCTCACTGAGGTATTATTGCAGCTGTTGTAGGCCTTGTAATGGCCATAGGTGCTGACTCAGAGAAGGATTTTGTGTCGCAGAATCCTGCTCTACACAGTAATTCTAATGAGGCTCATGACAAGGAGAGGGCTGCTGGGGTGAGAAGGTACAGGCAGCTGGTAACGTCACTGTCCGAGCTAGAGTCCAGCTCAAAATCCAATGCATAAGGACAGATGTGCACTAAAAGAATGACAATGGGAGGGAACCGAGCATGTAGTTTCTTCCAGTCATGTAAAACCAATTACAAATGAAGTGAATATTTGGCATCTAAGTAGATATCATAAGTTTCCCTCAAAGTATTTTCTCCTAAGGGCTGGGTTGTGGGGTTTTTTTAGCTTTGCAGGATGGCTCAGATCATCTCATTTACTGACTAGCTGAGTAACAACTTGAGATCATTTAACTAATGCAAGAAGACTCCCAAATAGATTGAAAACCTGAAAGATGACAGTTATCTTTGTTCCCTGGATTTTGTGTAAATATGAGAAGGAAGATTCAGGAATTGGGTAGGATACCGTACTTTTGGTTTGGATAATGTTTACTTTATCCTTAGAAAGATGTTTACTATAAAATGTGGATTCCTGACACATTTAATTGGGGGCATTTTAAAAATTCAGCAAATCAATCAATTGCTAATAGGGCCCTGAATTACAAGTGGGCACTGCATATGACAAATTTACATCATTTCTTCTACCAGTCGAATCACTTTAACTGCCATCACCCCATTATCACTTTGTGATACAATGTACAGCTTTTGAAGTGCAGTAGCGAAGTTCTCAGTAGACCAGTTTGACTGGAATTCAACGAATACCTTATTCAGCTGATCTACCATTTTTTGCCCTCTAACAAATTTTATCTTCCTAGTATTTCAGCAGAAAAGAAGCACACTGCCAGGTGTAGTCTCCCTTCAATGCATGCATGCATCTCCCATTAACTCTAGAGGGAATTATGCACACACATCAGGAGAAAAATATACCCCATAGTGATAATGGCTTGCA
>WAAD01039736.1:166763-206544 GCA_013389945.1 Fregata magnificens
TAATACAGTATCATTACAATAAAAAAGGAGTCATGAGGCACATCACTAAAAGAGAAAACAAATCAAAACAAAACAGAGAAGAAAAGCAAGCAGCTTATTGTGTCTCTGCCAAGGGTAAAGTAAACAGTGCATTTGTTTCAAAATTCAGACCCCTACATCTGACCAGGAGTAAAACTGCCCATTAGAAAACAGAGTCAGGAAAGGTTAGTGACATTTTGAGTGTCTAGTTTCTTTATGCTTTTCCCTTGCATACAGAAAAGCAGTTCTGAGTGCACGTATTTATAATAAATCCAATTGTTAAAGGAAAATAATTTTACAAATTCCCTTTTATGTTGAAAAGACTCTTATCATAAACATGGAACATACTGTGTACAGGCAGTCTGTCTGACTTATAGCAGCTCAGTTCAGCCTGTGCAAGATAACCAAGAGTAATGGTTTTTGATAATCAGGCCACAGTATTAATATAACATGAACCATAAATGCTTTTGTACTACATCTCTGGTTAAGCTACCAAATCTCATTGGAATATTAAGGAGAAAAAGCTATATTCTGCTTTCTGCTCTAAATTGCAAAATGTGCTTCAGAGCATTTCTACAGACGCCTCTTTTGAACAGACACTGCAAAAGCAAGTACGTGGTAGAGGTGATTAATGGATGTATCTCTTAAATAAACCTCTGATCCTTAGTATCCAGTTCAAGCTCAGATGTTGTTTGCTGTGTCAGAGTTTTGGTTCCATAAAACTTAGCTGTGGGATTTCAAGTGTCAGTTATGCTGGCAGGGGTCAGTCTGCCTGGGAAAGTGGAAGTCAATTGCTCTGGGAGGAGAGAACTCCATTTCGATAGCTTTCATCAGTCCTCTGCTTCTATAGCATTAGTCTGAAGGGACTCACTTTGACTGATGCCAATTGCGGAGAAACTCTGAATTATGCCCATTTTCATCAATGTTATTAATAAGAAATACATAAAAAAAGAAAGTACTATTGATGCTGAGATTTGGGGAGTATTTTACAGCGCATCACAATAAGGTGACTCAGAAACATAGCTTATGTTAAACATACCGCTATTTAGAAACACAGATCATGCACATGTTACTACAACTAGATTTCATATTAGTATTGGGGAGTGGTAACTACAAAACCACGAACTTTCCACAGAAGCAGTGTCTTCATAGTATAATGCTTACAACCACCCTACTGCCATAACATAAATAAATATATTTTATATATATAAAATATATATATTAAAAAGCACAAAAATGTCCTTTGATTTTAAAAAAAAAAGAAATTCTGGTCAAAATACATTGTTTATTATTTGAATTGCTTATAAGCCAATTCCACATTAATGGCTGGTGGAAGACAAATCAAATAACAGAGCTGACTTTCTTGGTATTTTGCATTTACTTCTGGTGGGTGAAACAGAAAGCCAAGGTCCACTCCTAACCACTTTTGATCACTAAAAAATCCATGGCAATTTTAACAAGAATAGGCGTGTTAAATTAATCACAGTGACCTGGCCAAATTCCAGTTCTGTTAATTACATCCATGCATACCTAAAATTCCTCCTGCAGTTTCAACTGGAGAAGTTATTCTTCACTTTTCCTCTTAAAAAGCATTGTATATAGTGCTGCTGCTAACGTAACTTTTGGTCCCAAAAAGTTTCGTTTCAATTGCAGGCATATGAGCTGAAGAGCTTCTGGGTCTTCTTAGACTAAAGGTACCTTAAAAACATAACTGTTCCGGTATGTTACTCTATCTAACTATTTTTTTCCCCTCATAACAAAGATATTTATTCTACCCCTTGAATGCAGTGGATGCATCTATTTACCCATTCCTTCTCTAGTTAAGAAAACCTTACCTTTGCCTTCCACAGCCCTGACCTGGAAAATCAAGCATCCCACTCACCTGACATGGAGTCAGGTGAAGGAATGCAATGAGCATCCTCACAGGCTCTTCAGACAAATAGCAAGAAAACTCACTCGGGGTCTTTGATATGGGTGTTAGGAAGTGCAGAGGCACTCGCTGCCTCTGCTCTTTCAAAAACCAGCAACAACAACAAAAAAGGGACTAGGATTCCCTCTCTACTCTTAGAAATCAGAAAAATGGCAGGCATGACAACAGTGCTAATCATTCTTCCTTTCCCACCAGTAGTTACACATAACATTTCAAAGTCCAGCGTGTATCTAACCAATTAAGCAGAAAGATTTAGATAGAAACCAATTGTGAAAGTCACAATTAGTTTTTAAAATAACTGAACTATTAGGCCTTATGGCCTGCCATCATTACATGAAAATCCTTCATGTAGTCACTAGAAAAAGGCTCTTACTTGCTTTTATGGAAGCATCCAGGATATTACACATAAATAGATGTATATGTGGAAAGACCAACAGACATTGTATACAAGTAAGTAAGAGACAAACAACAGACTACAGTGAATCTATCAGGCTGGCATCTGCCATGTTGAAAGAGAACATGTCCGTTAAGGAAAGATAAATACAGGGGACAGGGAGACACACAGATGCTGGGCTGCTCCAGGCAGGTAAGAGTAGGCATCTGTCAGTCTGCCACTGCGGCAGCCTCCTCTGAGCTGGCCCTGCTGGCTCCTCTCCAGGTAAGCTGCTTTCTGAGCCGAGGACAAATGTATATTGTACAGAAGGCTGGCTAGAGTCTTCCAAGTTACTATTAAGGCACGCTTCGTAGGTGATAACGTCTCTAAGTGTAACAAGCAAAATATTATGAATTGATTTCAGCATGAGCTATTCAAGATAAGGTGGAACAGGAACAGTGGCTGAAGCAGAAGTGTTTAAACGAGACACAAGGTCTGTTCCTTGCTTCTGACCTCTGTAGATAAGCAATAAAATTATACGTGGCTGCAAAGTATTCTGTGTCAAGAGTATTAAGTGGACAGCTTCTAATTACCTTTAGCTCATAAAGCTAAAGAGCTTGATCTATTGCTTAAAAGCTTTTTAGTTTAAATTATTTTAATCAACAATTCTATTTTTAGCAGTTGTTTCTAAGATGCTTTTCCAGTAAACGGGGGTGGGTGAGAAGGGGGGGTTGAGAGTCTGGTTAGCTAGCTGGCTCACCTCCCAGGATGCACAACCTTAAAGTCCCCAGCTCAGTAAGAATCTGCCGATGTAAAAATGAGATAAAGGCACTAGAGTCTGGGAACCCTACAGCAGTGGCCAAATTTTCTAGAAATCTTTTTTTTCCTCCAACTGCAACAGTGTCCAATAATATCTAATGTACTTTTATCAATGTGGTGGGACTCAGTGTGAGGAGGACACTAATGTCCCCTTGCTTTTCTAAGCTTGGTTTCAATCCCTGGCAATGTTTTCCTTTTATATGTCCCTGTTCATGGTGTAGGGAGCTAAGATGGGAAGCCCTTGACAGGGTAGCTATTGGGCATGAATAATCCAAGAACCGTGGAGAGGGGATGAATGGCAGATGACGTCGGTAGTAAAAACATATTGCTTGGTCGCACCTTCTCCCAAATGAAAGAAATGGCTCCGGAGAAGGGCAGTTTTGATACATTCCATGATCCCTCAGACTCTGGGAAAAACAAATGGTGAGAGGGAAGCTAAAAGCCATACAACAACTTCTGAAATGCTGCCACAGGATGCTAGAAGTACAAGTCATCCACACGGACCCAAGACTGTTTTCACTAACATAACTTCCATTAAAGGCTGCAGTTTCATTCTTGGGACCAAATTTAATAATCCAACATGCTTTTGGGGTATTGATTAATCCCTTGATGTTCATTTGGCTAATATGCAAGTGGGCTGTTCATGTACTAACCTTCATAAAATTTGGACCAGAACTGTATCAATCTATTCTCTCACTACAGCACAGGCAATCTAATGAAAATATCCCCATATGTCACAAGTCAGATATTAAAAAGAGGAAAAAAACAACACAAAAATCATGGACTCCATGACTCTCAGGAGACTACGAAAAAGATTCATCCTTAGCTATAATAGCAAAAATGACCTTGGCACAGGGCATTTCCTGAAAAACGAAGGATTGGCTGGGGTTAATGGCCTACAGCTTTGCCTGAGGCCATCAAGTCTCCCAGTCAGTCATTAATCCCCCGGAAGTACCCTGGTGCCTTGATCATTTCTACTTAATTAAAGTCGGTGATCCCCAGGATGCCTCCATTTCACCAGGAGACTCTTTCTAGTTACTTCAAGGAATGTGCCTCTCAACTCCCTCCCTCCGTTTCTCTCTCTCTCTCTAAAGATATTTGACATGACATGTTCCAATTTCCTTTTTAATGGCCAGTGTTTAATATGGCTTACAAATAATTATTTTTTCTTTCATCTTTGACATGAACCCTTAGTCCAAAATTGAAAAATTAATTCTTTTTTTTTTTTCCGAGGGAAAAAATACATCTGTGGTTCCCGCATGAGGGACATTGAACCCAAAGTAAATAACTACCTAGGTTTAAAGATCTTCCATCTTTAAAACAAACAAAACCAAAAGCAATACCTCTAAGTGAGGAGAAAAAACAGAATTATGTTGTGGGGATGAGCAGAAATCACACAGGATGATTTAATGAAAAGTCAAAAACAAGAATCTGCTCTTATTGCCTTTTTTCCCCATCCACGTCTCTAAGCCTGGAAACACTTACCAGAGACTTAATTTAATGATTATCAGCGGCCCCACAGACTTCAGGGGAACTACACATACGCAAAGAGGTAGGTACTCGTGTTTTCAGGACCAAACCCTACATTTACACAAAATAAAACAAACAAGCCAGAAGGGCCACCACTGTAGCTCTCTTTAGAGAAGCAATTGCATCCCACCTACACTCTCTTAACAGGCAGTTTCAGGCTGCACAATATAGATCTAGGTTTTTAACATTTGAAATTTCAAATGGTGATCTGAAAACAGGCTACATATTAAAATATACATTCTTACGTACATATGAAAATTAATGTACAGAGTTAGGTCTGCATCGTATACAAGACACTGAGACACATTCACTATCCCGAAGTCCTGATCTTTCGTATCTTTGGTATCCCATGCGGTGGGAGGCTGCAGTGCATCTTCAAATTAGTATCCACACTTGAACCTGTACTTACTGCTCATGGCCAATGGACCTGATGGTTTGGAGTAATTAAAATTCTATTTTGAACTTTGCAGCCTACTTCTACCTCTATAACAGGCTGCACCAACACTATAGATAACACTTCCCTGTCTCTGCCTAAGTTCAAACCAGGATTTTAACTTTGTAAAGAAAGCCAATAGCTACTCAAGACAACAAAGGAGGCATTACAACAGCCTTTCAAAACTCTACAGTACAATAGGTCACGATGAGTAGCTTCTTTGGCAAAATAGCAAATATTACAAGTATGTGCATGTGTGTATGGTCCGCCACACACAATGGACAAATAAATATCTATATATATGTGCACACACTATACTCTTGGGGTGCATCTGTATACAAAGAGAGAGAGACAGAAAAGGCATGTATAATTTTATAATTTCTCAATACCATACCAGAATAAGAATATAACTAGTCTGATTCATTACCCTAGCAATTTTGCAGAACAACTTGACAAGCTTGTTGATTCCTACAAAGTCAGAATGTTCCATAAAAATAAGAAAATGAATTTGTCACATGATAGTCATATGTATTGAGTCAGTATTACTAATACTTTATGTTGTGCAAGTCAAATACAATGACTTAGCAAGTTAGACTGTGAATCCAAATGCATATACACATTGCATCAGAACTGGTTACTTCACAGTCAGCTTAACTGAACTTTGACCACTATCAGTCTGATCACAAATGTAAATTTTTCTCTCCCCATTATGATAGCAGTGACCCATAATGTTTTTAGGATATTTTTGTAATTATTTGACACTACGTTCAAGACGTTTAAGGTTGCTATTAGAACAACCGTTACTAATTATTCCTACTGAAATAGCCTGTAGGAGTAGAATTATGTGGTAGAATTTCCCAGTCACACCTAAGAAAGCTCACATTTCCATTGAATTTACAAGTTATTTAATTATACTCAGATCACCACCTCTGTGATTCTTCAGCAACATAATGGAATTTATTGTTATCATGGGTCCCTTTTAAAATTGCCCTTTCAGGATATAAGTAAGTCTTGACAAAGTCTGCCCAATTTTTTTATTATTTCAAGTTTGACATCACTAATACAGGAGGTACAACCCTCTCCAAGGAAGGACAACTGTGCTATAATGAAGATGTCCAGATGTTGACAGCTGCAGGACTGAATCCAAACTTTCCTTTTCAGGATACAAACTTTTTCATCTGCTATTTTGGTTTACAAACCACAAATAAAATGAGCCTATGCTGAATAAACCACCTCAGTGTTGAATTTATCAGGATGGCTGAAATTAGCAGTAGCCAGAAAGATGTACATCCCCACACACTGTGGAATAATTGCAACCCTGAGATGGCATCCATCCCTGAGTAAGTACATCCCGTTTATGACTTGTAACTGTTCATATTTTATTTGCTGCTCACCTTTTAATGATGATGCTTCTCTTACAATGGAATGAGCAAGAGGAGAATGATACCAAGTTTAATTTAAATCTTTTTTGATACCTCCCACGATCATAGTATTGCTTAAATGTTGCCACTTGTTGAACTACATTCACATCAAGCATCCACTAAAGGACTGCAAGGAGATTCACAACTACACAGTGAAACATAATCTAAGAGGAAATATAAGCCAAAACCTTGGTGACTCATAGAAGCAACATAGCATAAAAATGTCTGCATTTCCCATTGCATGCTTTTCCATTAAACAACAGGACATTTCAAAAGTTTGAGATGCTACCTGCAGGAGCTTAGTTGTGACCGTAGAGAAGAGATATTTTGTATATTAAAATGCATTATTGGCATTAACTTAAGAGAAAAATGGATCCATGTATTAAAAAAAAGCAAGAGAAGAAAAGAAAGTAGTTTCACTAATCATTTTACTGATCAAAGAATTAATTTTTTAAGTGCTCAAACTTTGAGTCTTTTGGTGAGGACAAACTTTGAATCCTATTTAATGATGCTCTGGAAGAATTCCTTCTCTTGAACTACAGCTAAAAGACTTGTAAAAACTGTTATTTCAACACTGAAGCAGTTTAAGTGACTGACTGAAACCACAATGTATGAGAAGTATAACTCAAGCTTGGCAGAACAGAGCCAAATAAATAGTGATGATAAGCGACATATCTAACAATGTAGTCTCAGTGTCTTGTCATTAACACAATTATGTCAGTACAGTCAATCAGCACATTGCCTTGACTTTAAAGTAAGATTCTGAATACATGTTTTTAGAATTGGAGGGAGGAGGACAGAGGAGAATCATTGAATTTAAAGCCACAGTTATTCCTGGCTTTTTAGGGAAACAAGGTTATCCATTTATAATATGCTTTGTGCTGGAGTAACGCTAAAATGATTCTTATGAGTTCATTACCATATGTAATAGCCCTCTGGCTATACAAAACAAAAAGGGACTCCAAGACGAAGCATTCCTTTCACAAATGAGAAACTGATTTACTACCTGAAGTGATAATTAATGCCATTCAGTTTGGTTTCGAGTGGGGATGAACAGGACAAAATGAGAATGCATGTTCTCAGAATGCTTTCCTCTCAAAAACGTTCTTTGCTACGTGCTGGGAGGACTGACAAACCTATGCCATCAGCAGTGGCAAGTGATGGCAGCTGCCAGAATTAGCTATCCCATAACAAACGAATATGAAATGAACCACCTTTGTGGCTTAGTGACGAAGTCTGTATAGAGGCCAGGATAGGCAGAAGCACATTTGCTATACCAAGGTGGGAGTATATTCCCTATGCTACTGTAGTCCACCACAGCAAACATTTATTAAAGAGTGTTCTTCAGGTAAAATTTGCCTGCATAAAGACTTCCACAGGAGATCTGCCCACTTCAAGACGTCAGTTTATTTTTTAGATAAATTGTTAAAATAACACTGAGGCCCTGGCATAAGCCTCCAGATGCTGGGATGTTCAGAAGGAAAGCTGCCTAAAATCCTTAGGTTGTGCCTTATGACTGCAGCTGTCCTGAGAAATCACTGCTGGATTCTGAAGCAGCAGCCAGGACAACATCCAACAAGCCAAATCCTCGCAGGAGATAAGTTAGGTAAGAGCCTTGCTTCTGCTAGTAAATCAAATTTGCCATATAACAACATGCTAATGTTCTTGGTACTTCCACCCTTTGAGATGCTCCATAAGGGCTTTTGAACTAATTGTGGTATGCTGAGCAATAGGCTAACATGCCACATCATTCTGCCCCTCTGGCCACTCTGACCAAATCTCTGTAAGCTCCTCTGACCCACTCCTGGCTTTCCTGATAGCTCTTAATGTAATTCTTCTCTGATCCTCACTCAGCTCTCCTGATACCCTGACTTCTGCTGTATCCCTCATGCAGCTCTAATATTTGCTCTTCTCATTTGGCTCCCATTCTTTCGCTGCTTCTCTTTTACTTCCTCCTCTATATACTTAGGATCCAAATACTTCTTCCAGCTCTCCTTATTTCCTCTGACCTTGTGTCAGCTAGTACAAAATTGGTCTGATCCCGTCTGATCACACATTTTTCTCTGTACTCCTATACAGCTCCAATCCTCTCTTTTCCTTCTCCCTGGCATTTTGATCCTTTCTACCTCCATTTGTCCTGTTTTGATCCACTTTCAGCTTCCCCAGAGCCTCTACAATCCTCTCTGAGCCTTCTTTTGCTACCCTGATCCCTTCCTCTACTCTCCCTGTGTGGCTCCAATTACCCTTCAACATTTCTTTCTCCCTCAAAATCCTCTGAATCTCAGCTCTGTAATATGTAGCATATTCAATATGTGTACTGTGAAATCAGTGGGAATTTACCAGCAAAGAAATAGCCTGCCACTACTGCCGTAGAACACGACTGTGAAGAAGAAAGAAAAAAAATTATTTACTACCTGTTCTCAACATTTATTTCTCAAACTTAAATATCTTATCTATTTTCATTGCATTTTGCCTACATTGTTAAGATACGGTCTTCTCATTCTAGTTTTAAATACACACTTTTAAATCTTACACCCTGTAAATCTCTACTTTTGCACAAATTACATCTTTTTCTCACTATCCTTCAACCATTTTCCTCAAACAGGTACATGGCACTAGCAATGGATGTGCACAACGTGGGCCAATGCAAGTTCAATCAGCTGCTGTGACTGAGGAGCCATCGATGCGGTGGCACAGTAACTCTGTGCCCTGTTTCTGCAGCCTCCTGTTCAGGTGGCACACAACATACGTCTGCTGCTCGTGATGTCAGTGTGGGAGTTCAGCTGAATGCCAATTCATTCAATGACTGGAATTGGAAATATTTCTGCTTTTGCCAGTAGGGCACAATAATTTGCTTCCCATTAAACACAATCACAATATTGCATGCCTTGTACAGACTCAATAAACCAAAACCTCTTACAGTTTAAGTTCTTACACTAAGGTGAAGGTGGGCTAACGAAGGCCTCTTGCTAAGCGCTCATACACAGGTATTTCACATCAATAAAGGGGAAGTTTCCAAACAGTTGATGGTTCAAGTACATGTTGAGTTAACATTTCTCTGTGTTTAAGACTATACTACATCAGCAAAAATTCAGTAAGGAACATTAATTATCAAATGTGCCAGTTTTGTGACTATTAAGTACCTCATTAGATTCAGTTTTGGAAAACGCATTTATGAGCACTTTTATATAGGAGGAGATGGCATGTTTGGCATTATTTAACCCTTCAACATGATCCAAAAGAAGTTCATGTTTCAAATCTATTAAATTTTTTTTGATCGGTTTCGTTTTTATTTTGAGGTTTTCCTTAATGTGCAAAATTTTAAATGGATTTTTAGCTGTTCCTGAAGACCAGGCATGCTAAAGACATTAAAAAATGGCATTTTTATTCATTTTGAGCACAATTTGTCCTTAGAGCTGCTACATGATTTTCATTCATACCTACAGCATTAAAAGGTGGTTAAAAATAAAAAACGTTGTCTACATATTGTGTATAAACATATATTCATAAACACCCATTGCTGACAACAACACAATTCTTTCCTTCTGTTTATATTAGCACATACAGAGTCAAATTTTTCAGCTACAATATATTTCCTTTAGTCTGGCAGAAAGAAAACCTCATACTTCAACAAAGGCAAAAAAAAAAAAAAAGAGAGAAAAATAAATTAAAACCATATTTAAAATGTATCATCTAGCCTAACCTTTACTCCATTAGGGAAAATATGCCTGCAAAAAAGATTAAATACAAATTTGCTTTGCTTTTAAACCTACTTAAGAAGCACCTATCCTATCTGTCCATATAAATTCCAATGGAAAACACGATGACATGCAATTACTAATCTCAATGTACACAGCTATGCCTCAGGGACTTAGTGGTTCATATTTTACTGTTCTGTAATCAAATACAGAACTAATGAGTAAAAATATGCTTCCCCCAATAAATTCCCAGCACCTGGACAAGTGTCTGACAGGGAAATGGAGGATGCTCACACAAAATTCATTCTGCAAAGCTATTAAAGTGTTATACTTGCCAACAAGTGTTCATTAAACAAGAATGAAGGATCTTTACGCCAGTTTCCTACCAAAGGCTTTTTAATATTTTAATGGAGAGTAAAGACTATTTATCTGAACTCTGATCAGTTAATGTTCAAATCTGTTATGAAAAAACAAGGAGTCCTTTATAATACCTTTCATAAAAATCCACTTTGCAATGCTTCAAATAAAGACGAAGAACTGTAAAAGGTTATGTTGCATATAAACAAAATCAGTATCATTTTGAAATTATATGGTTATCCGTGGAGCTCCTTAGCATATTAGAATCATGTTGTATTTTTATTTAAAGAGTGGTTAGCAACATCCATGATACAAATGAAAAATGGGATTAGAGATGACATCACTTGTGCAAGAGCATCTTCAGACTGCAGGGAAAAAAAAGGAAATTTAATGGGACAGATGGAAGAAGTGGGAGGCTAATAGATTGTGCAAAGCTAGGCCACATACCTGTTGGGGAAACAAAAGCACTGCAAGAAACGTGCAAGGAAGACTGGCTTGTTTATCAAAAGGATTGAAGTTTGAATCCAAATCAAAACCACATGTAATATAACCTACAAAAATAGAAGGAGAGATCAAAAGTGTCCCTTAGAAATAAAAATATGGATCAATGCAAGTCTTCACCATCACTTTCTTTTGCAAGAAGACTGGTGATTTTGGATTCGGGATTTTGGTTTAGCCCTTCAGAATAACATAGTCAGACCTGATATATCTCCCAGGTTTGAGGGTGAATAAAAAAGCCATCATTTTTTCAAGGGCAGGCTTCTACCCAAGGGCAGAAGAAACAGAGGCCAGTTCCTCTTTCACTAAATCCAGTCAGATGGGAAATGGGAGTTACTGGCCCTTTTCTTTTCGGGCCACCCCAAATTCCCAGCTCTTGTATCAGTGTACTAACCACCAAGCTATGCGAGGATATTCTGGACATGGCTGCGCTCTAGTTCTCCTGTCAAAGCAGGATCAGCATAAAAGAGAGAAGGGTGTAAAAGGAGAAATAGAAAAAGCACGTGAAATCATAGCCTGATGTTTTGGCCATTAATTTCTGTTCCCTGCTCCCAGGGTATTGATGCATTTTCATCTAGAGACCCTGGCTAAAAGCAGAAGGAGCACAGGGAACAGGAACAGGAGTCTGCTCCCAGGACCTGGTTCCCACACATTTTCTTTGAGCTGGCAGCTTCTGAACCCATATGGAAGTCTATGCTCCAAAATTTGATTTATAGTCATTTTTTGGAATCTCCTGGAGTTTGGTGGTATTTAACAGCAAGGGCTTTGAATTGCTCTCAGATTTCTGCAGCATTTTGGAGGAGAGCTCTCCTTTTCATCCTTGATCCCTGTTTCCTCCCCTCTCTCGCTAAGCCTGATACAGCTTCTCCTGAAATCGATGGCAAGAACGACATGAGATCCAACAGAGCTTGGATCTGCTTGTCACACAGCTTCTAATTGTCCTTTACAGTCCAGATTTCAATGTAGTATCACATATGTGGCCAATTCTCATTTAACAAAAAGATACAGCTTTCTTCATGTTGAAAGGAAGTAATACATAGCAGTGTGGAACACAAATATAAAGAGGTTAACATTTTAGAGGCAGTGAAGGTAGCAGTGTGCAAATACATATTTAAGTTGCGAACCCAAACAATTATGTGTCAGCAAGTACCCGACTGTGTGCACAGGTTTCGGTTATACAGGCACATGTGCATACATTTAAAGGATAATAATTCTTCTATTGTTTTAATTTAAGCCTCTACTTCTGAACATTTCTGAATTCTTTTTAGGGGAAAACCCAGATTTCTTAGACTAAGCAGGCTTATGGTAGACTCTACTAACAGTGATGCAAACTCTGTGAACAGTGATATATCCATAAAGAAAAGTACCGTATTGTGGAAAGAAGTATTTTTAAGGTGCAAGAAAGTTAGGGTTTAATAGGGTGTGAAGTTGTCAGGGAAGGATTTGTGAGGTTGGGAGTTTAGTTTAATGCTTATTAATTAGAGCAGAATTGGCAGCTATAGACCTGAGGAGTGAAATACCTCTGCCAATGGAATACATTAACTGTCACATAAACAGAAGTATGCACNAAACTGTGCTATGCAAAAATCTGTGATCCTTCCAACATTAAAACCAATGAACAGACCTAGTGCTATCTCACAAAGCTCAGACTTACTCTTGACCACATATCCAGACAAGCCTCCTGACATATTATTAGAAGATAAGAAAATATTTACATTAGCATGCAATGCTGCTCCCAATTAAACTTCACCATTGATTGAACTAGGAGAAGGATAAGGACCCACAGATCAAACAGGTAACACCTTGTCTGTTAATTGTTGTTGCCCTCAACAGTAAGTTTGTTTGCTATTTAAATTATACTTACCCACATAAAAGTAAAATAATAATAATAAAAAAACACCCTAGGATGCTCTTTCTCCATCACTTTTTGTAGTCCAAATGCTGATAAAAACATATGTGGTCTTCCTTTATGGAGAAGATCAATAAGAACCATTTTAAGCAGATTCTTAACCCAGTTATATTATCACTTACTGTGAATACTACCTTAATGAAGAGGTGTGTAGGTACATTCCCATGTCAACCTTGTAATACTGATGTAACGCTGTAACGGCTCCATCAATGACCAGCAGTCACACGAATGCCCTAGTGCATATGCCAACATTTTGTGGAATAAGGCGCTGTAAACCTTATGTTATTGCATTCATCCACTCCAAGCAGAACCTTTTAATTAAACTACTTGGTAAAGTACCACGCACATTGATGGAGCTTTATAAGTAATACATAATGATGATCAAATAACATGCGAGGGAAAGTCTATGTCATATTAAACTTACATTTAAACAGGTGAGACACAGTCCAATAAATTCTCTGCATGAATTTAAACTACAATGACATCAGTTATTCCTCAGCTGCTCTTCTACTAGTCAGAACTCACATCCTGATTTTGTTGCTGAGTTCTCATTATTTCAGTCTCCCACCTTACTCTTGCTGGATTGAGCAGCTGATGGGGTGAGAGTATGTAATAGCTACCAAAAAGCTTAAGAAAATCAGTGAGACATAGCTAAGATCCATTGCATGAGTGGCACTGCTAGGTATGACTGGCATATTTCCAATATTTGATTTATGTAGACTTTAATCAGTATGTACAATATCTCTTTCCCTAAAGCAAATCTATTGTGTAATCTTTCATATGTAACTCTATGTATTCTTGATAAGTTATAACACCAATCCCTGCCTTTTGTCATTCTCTCCAGTGAAGCTGTTTCCTTATATCATATGTTTTTTACTATGCACAAAATAAGGACATTTCATTGCTAATTATACTCCCTTCACATATTTCATCATTTAATTGTAAAAAGTAAGGCTTTCTATTGGTCAGATGATAGTTCTGAAGCTCTACAAAATACTTGTCATATCCATTCTTTGCACCTCTCAGTCCCGCAGTGAGGCAGGAATAACTCTCCTCCTTTTACAAATGGTCAGCCCAGCTATACAAATTTGTGACCACAGATAAGACGCTAAGCAATTTATTCATAGTAATACAGGTGGCCTGGCTGCATGGTCCTCCCCATAAACTTAAAAATATATGGCAAGGGAGGACTGAAGGGTCAGATTAATTTTATTGATATTTGGGTCAATATTTTGCTCTGAGTCACAACAGTTACACACGGTCTAATTTTAACTCTAGAAGATGCACTTTTTTCCTTTCTTCTTTTTTTTTTTTTTTTTAAATTTCTATGTATTTATTTATTCTATTAAGGGGAAGGACTGTTCCACCAACCAACATTTTTTTTAAAGAAAGGACAGTTTTTCTAATCTACAACCAGGCTGATTTACGTATGAAAATGCCAGCATGTTTGTTGGCCTAGGATAGCCAATGAATAAATACAAGATGACACATTTTGCCAGGAACAACTGATATATGCATAATAAAGTTACAAAGTAAAATGGCTGTCATCAATTGCCATTCTAATATTCACAGGGAAAGAGGATCACACTTTATTCTTTACACACAACTCTGCCACATAAAAGTGAATAGGAATTTTTTTCCTCCCCAATTTCCAGTAAGTCCAACAGACTGCTTTCATACTAAAACCTGGAACAAAGATGAGGCTTGTCCCTGTGCATTACAATGTCTTACCTTATAAGGAAGCTTTTGACAGCCTTAGATTAAACTCGTGAAAGCTAATGAAGATTCCTCCTTAATACACATTTCTTTTTTCCAGTTTGGACTTGAAGTGACAACATTACAGAAATACCCTGCAGGTTTTTATTTAAATAGCATCCTATAAAACAATGCCCTCTTGTCAGTCAACACTAATTCAGCAGAAGTCAAGCTATAAATCTGTCCAAAGGCCAGCAAAGTGCTTAACTTGGCACATCCCTAATAAAATTAGGAATGTGAGTTTATTACATGAACCTTAAGTAGGTTTGGCCAAGATATTAAGATTTTTGCTTATGGCAACCATGGCTAATGTGGATTGGTATTTTCATTATAACGCACCCCACAGCATTTCTCAGTAATGTCTCAGGTTTCCAAATTGGACAATAATTTTCTACACTATCTGACACATCACTAGGTGTTACAGATGAAACTCTGCCACTAAAGCTGCACACACTTTAACCATATTTAAAGATGGTAAAGGCTTTTCAATAATGCTAATTCTACTGAATAAATGAGGGCAAATTAATTAATACTTCTATTAATGTAACCTGATTTCACTTTGTTCAAGTAAAGAAGCACTTACAGGCTTTTAACCCAAGCTCAGATGCATTGTTTCAGCTCAAGGCAATTGAGAAGTGATTTATACTGTAATAAGCTGAAATGCACGTTAAGAAAAACAGTGAGAATATAGATTATACAGTCTATATTTTAGCTGGTTTTAGCCAAATATGCTTCTCAATGATATTGATGCAGAATGTCTCTTCAGAACGGCATTCTGTAAACCAGTCTCATGTTGTAACTCCCTTCTGACCATCTTCCACACTAAATTTCTATGTTACAGAAACATCTTTCCTTCTAGAGAAGAAACATACTCTGAGATCCAGGAATGAAGATCATATCAATCACGTTCTCACCTGGCTAAAGAAGAACATACAATCACTGGCTTCTGCAGAAGCAAAGGCTTCTGGTTATTAGTGCCTGGTACAATATGTGGCACCAAGCTGCACACTGCGTTACAGCCACTACAACAGAAAAAATGCTGCAATATCAAACACATGAATGTGCAGAGTCACTGAAGTTCACTTTATGAAAAATACAATATACTCTGGGAAGGAAGTATGATTGATGTCCCTTGAGCAGACTGTTTATCAGACAAACACATTTTGCAAACTTTGACATAAATTGTTAGTTTTCTTATCGTACTGACAATATAAGAACAGTACCTTAGTAGAAACTTCCTGAAAACTCTTTAATGACCTCTAAACAGTGTTATCTTATCATCATCTGACTTTCCACTACAATAAATCATTTACAAATAGGTTAAAAGAAAAATTGATATTCAAAATATGGATTTATTTTCCATAGCTATAGACTTCAAGATGTGGGGAGCCATCTCAAGGAATAGTTATGATGCTGATAAAGCACTCAAATCTCTCTGTACTTGCAGTCATTTTGCAAGAAAAGAAAGAACAACTCTCACCAAAGAGCCTTAGAGAAACGAGATAAAGATTTGCAGTTCCTAGGTCCTTGTATGTAAGGATATGACAACATTGTCCACTTTGAAAGGCAACTGCATGTGCAAATCCCTGCTTGATATATGTAACAGAAAGATGCAATATGGTGACATTTTGTGTGTGCAGTCAGCTTGTGAACACACCCAGTGACCTGCACGCAGAGGAGGCCATAACCAGCACACACAGAGATGTATCCAGAGTGCATTGCCAGCAGCCAGGCTATCACACAATACACTGTATACTTATTTAATAGCCTAACTTGAGCTTAATTAAGATTTCAAAACTTTTTAAATAATTTTTTGCTCAAAAAAAGATATCTCTAACTTTTTGTGGCTGCATTTGCAACTGTTATTTTAGTTGTCCATAAAATCTCTACAAGGAATGCATTCAGTGACAAATGTTCACCAAATTAGTGATCAGGAAAAACAGATGGAAGGGATGCTTTCCACCTGCAATAAAATAGTCACTCTAAGAATCAACCTTGCATAGCCAGGGACAGGAAAAATACTCCATGATCCAAGTGACTAACAAAATGTGTAAATGCTTCTCAGACTGAAAAAAATCAATATTTTCAAAGGACCTGTCTAAAACCTAGAATATTTTTTTGGAATTACTCTCAGTGCAATTTCTAAACAATAAGTATTTTCACAGATGTTGCAAAGCTGTTGGACAATCTGAGAAGTTCTAAAATACATTAGTTACTTGCATGAATAATCTACAGCCCTGTGCATGATTTCATCATCACAAAAAGGCTACATCTACCTGCTTATTAGTAGGGGAACACGAAGTGCCCGTAAACCAACACACCTCTACAATTTTCCTGTTTTCTTCAGCTGTCTGGGGAGAGTCTGTTAGTAACATTGTAGTCCCAGGATGGCAGTCTTCACCTGTAGTGCAAACACGCCGAACGCGCCAGAGCGGCTTCTGAACTCAACCAGGCACCCTGGCATCTGCATGACTTTTGTTAGTTTTTCCCTGCAAGGTGAAGGCGCACTCAGATGAAAGCTGGTGTGATGAGAAAGGCGCATTCTGACCTCTCTGGAATGATCTGAACAAACTCCCGCGTTTGGATACCTCAAAACAGTGCCCAGAGTGGACCTCAGTTCAGACCAGAGCTCCGCAGAATAAGCCACGTTTCCCTTTCAGGGCTATAATTAAAGCATCTCCCTTTTTCTGTGAGAGACTTTTGCACAGTGTTGCAGCGGATACTAAAAACCTCTCTCGATCCTTCTGATCCCCCTCGATATCTCATTAAATTGACAGACCACAGCCTATTACCATACTTTTGCCAATTGCACAGTGGTTGTGTGATCCAGAGGAGAACTCGTTTGACATCACCAACTAAACGAATATTCCCTACTGACCTTTATCCAATTTACAAATCCCTCTCTCTCCAGAGATGAAAGGCCAGAGCACTACTCCATGCTTCTCTCCACAGCCAGTATCTCACATGTAAAAATAAAGGAGGTAGAGAAACACAACAAATCTTGCTTTAGAGCTGGAAAACTCTCTCATTGAGCAATGTAATTTACTTCAATTTAAAAGGAATAATCATATGCAGGTCTAGAGTTTTTATGTTTTACAGCTTTCCTTAATTCCACATCTCCTTGCTGCAGACAGTACAGGCATAAAACATTTCATCACAGTCTTCAATAGAAGGGTTTTGAAAAACCCACTCTTGTGCTGCTCAGCAATTCCTATCCAAATTACAAACTATATGATTTTGGATCTTGGGGTCAGAAAACTACACTGACATGACTAATTGAGACTGAACTGAAAACTACACAGTATAAAGCTAGGGGAAGAAAAACAAAATCGTGTTGCATTTTTAAGGTACGATTTTAGAGAGTAGGTATTATAGACAAAAGAGAGGTTCAATTAAAAAGTATTTTAAAACTGCCTTTAAAAATACAATAGTCCCCAACTCTTTGCTTGAAAAGAAAATAGGTAATTTTTCTTTCCAGTATTTACTATTCGAATTACACACGTAAAACATCATCATGTTTAAACATACGTATTGAAGAAAAAACCCCGCAGTACAGCGTGTCATTAAACCACCTTAGTTATCAAAACTTAATGAGCTCTGAAATAGATACAATCCCAATATTGCAGGTCATAAAAAAGATTTTACTTGTGACCTACATCATTTACATAGAAGAATTAAGAAATTAGGGCATCTTTCCACTTCCCATTCACTGTTTAAGTGCCTATTCACAGAATCTGACTCCTAGGGGCAAGGAAAAGCACCAGATTTGGCAGGTTTTCCCATGTTGTGAGGCATCATTATGCAGAGCTGCCAAAGCTCTGCTCCACTGACCACAGTCCTGCACAAGCACACTTCCCACACAAACCACTGAGACGGGCAATGGGTGGCAAACTTCATTTTGGCTTAGGTAGGAAAAAGTACAGTCTGGCTTTCACTGTACAACATAACATGATATAGAAGATCAAGCGGAAACAACAGTCCGCTAAAAAGCAATGCATAGCATGCTGTCTGTAGTGTAGCTGCAATCACGTGTTTAGCATTTATAGAAAAATACAGTTTCTGAGTACCTGATCAGCATGGTAAAATTGCTGAATTGAAATGCAACAGTCAGTGAGACCAAGCCACGGTGTCACCCAGCCACCAGCCATCACCTACAACAGGAATCAGCACAACTCCCCACCCAGGTCTAAACGCTGGTGAAACACATCAGGCCTGCAGCATACTGCGAAAATCAAGTCCCTCAAGCTTTGTGCCCAGGAATTATAGAAATTAAACTCAAAGAGCACAAAGAGTCAAGCAATAGGATTTTCTATTACAGAATGTTACTGATATTAAAAAAAAAAAAAGTGGTTACGCTTCTCTGCCATATGAGGAAAGGCTGAGAGAAGTGGGTTTGTTCAGCCTTGATAAAAGGAGGCTTAGGGGACACCTTATCACCATGTTCCAGTATTTGAAGGGTGGCTACAAAGAAGATGGAGACTCCCTTTTTACAAGGAGTCATGTAGAAAAGATGAGGGGTAAGGGGTACAAGTTACTCCTGGGGAGATTCCAATTGAACACAAGAGGAAAATTTTTCACAGTGAGAACAATCAGCCATTGGAATAACCTCCCCAGGGAAGTGGTGGATCCCCCAGCGCTGGACACTTTTAAGATTCAGCTGGACAGGGTGCTGGGCCATCTTGTCTAGACCATGCTTTTGCCAGGAAAGGTTGGACCAGATGATCCTTGAGGTCCCTTCCATCCTGATATTCTATGATTCTTTGATTGTTGGATTGTGCTTATTGTCTCAGGCTGCTGAAGACAGAAGAATCCACCACCTACTGCCTCCAAGTTTTACAGTTAATTTGGGGAAAGCCAAGAAAACAGAGCATCTCAGCATGGCATAGGTGCAAACAGGGACCCAAAGAGGCCACTGTTGTAGACAGACTTCGATCACCGACAATGGCAGTTTCTGATAAGTTTCTGATAACTGAAGGGAAGCCAGCATCATGATTCAGATGTGCTTCATCAAGTCCATGTATATACAGTGACAAAATGGGAATGCTTCACTTCTGTCTAGGCTTTGATTCAACTAATCATGGTGAGATTAAGGGAAGAGAAAAACAGGGAACAGAAACATGAAATCTGCCTGCCAGGCTGTTTATATTCCAGCAGGAAGTACTGTTAATTCACTAATTCTCAAATACCAAATGGTCAACCCTCACAGCTCTTCCATAGATATCCAGCACAGCATCTCTTCCAGTGCAACCTCTCAGCTGGGTGATTTAAATCAAAGCAGTACATTGCTGGCACTCTACCAAAGTCAGAAGCCTTTTTTTCCCCCACCCTCACCTATTTCTAATGATAATCTGTCCCTGTCCGTCTGCTATGCAATTTAAATTAAAATCATCCCCCTCTCCTTGAAGAAGTCTACATCACATGCCTGCAAGAAAAGGAAACTATGTCTAAGATACGTACAAATCATCACTTGATTATAATACTACAGCACCTTTTAGAACGGTCCAGTGAAAGCTCCCCTGGTTAAAAAAGGGAGAGGAAAATCACCTAAAGAGCCAAGGAAATCCTTTTGGAAGGGCCCGTTTCTTAGATTCCCGTAAGTAAAAATAATAATACATTTTAAAAAATTCCATACAGAAGCAGAAAAACTGTTAAGCTATACAGTTCCATCTTGAACATGCAAATATCACAGCCCAGTCTTATGTCAGCTTGAAAACATACTGTCATGCAGAAAATTAAGAACATCTGATGAAATAATGTTATGAAAAGTAGTTTGAGAAGGCAACTTCTTGAATGTAAGTTTTATGTATTTCCACACAAGTGTCCAGGCAAAAAAGCACAAGATTTGAATATTTTGATCACATTTTCCTTTTCCTTCATAGAGAAGCAACTGGGAAATAGGGTGGTATGAAAGTATATTTTTAATTAAATCTTCAGAGATTGGTTTATTGAAAGGAACTAAATGTTTCATCACTCTATTCATTTAGTGGTATGAAATTAATTTGGCATTACTGTGGATAAATAAGGCTGCCTTTAACGTTAACTTTCATAAAGCTAATGCCCCATTCAGAAAAAAAAAAAACCAACCCAGTGTTTGCAAGCTATCCAGCCTTCGAAATTGTATACAAGGGCCTGTAGTAAATTAGAACCCACTTCTGGCAGCCTGAGGGATGAAGCTTTGTCTGAGCTGGAAAGTCATTGGCACCTTCTAAACTGGTACTATAAGGTACCAGAACTTACTCTGTTCTTATCTTATGGCCTAACAGAGGAGCTTGTGTCAGGAGATTCTGACTAAATAGCGTTGTAGATGTTAAGTCTTGTTTCCCTTTCATCCCCCATTCTCCCACCTGCCCCCACTAAAACAAAAGACCTTATAAACGTTTCCTCTTGCCTCCAGTTTCCATCCAGAAAACTCACTCTTAAAAAATAACAGCAACTTTAGCATAGTAAAATTACTGCACTTCAGAACCTTTCCATGCACATCACACAGTCCCTGTGGACCTGAGAAGAGAAGCATCTTCATGGGGAGCAAATATGACAAATATTTTATTTTATCCTTTTTCTTTCTGCTTCAGGATTTTCCTTTTTGTAGAGCATTTTTCAAAAGGGCTTCTTGTCCATTTAGAAAGCTAGAATTGCAGTTGCGTAGGGGAAAGCACTTACTAATAAAAGGAGCTGGTGAAGAACAGGTTGAAGCTCTGAATCTCCCGAACAGTGAGGAGTCAATTCCCCCTGCCTTGCATGTGGGGAGAGCACTGAAGTCTCAGCCATGGTGCTGCACCTCGTTAATGGGGTAGAGAGCTGAGAGGGGCCCTTTGCAAAGTGGATTACAATACGATGAATGACCTGTGCTGGATGAATTATTGTCAGATAGTTCCTTGAAACATTATGTAAAGTTACAGCCTTGTTAAACCACATTCTTGGAGTCTTGTCTTTCTTCCGTCAGGGTCTGGGACAAAGAAAACATGAAACGCAGGAGAAACTACAAGTACATTTCCTGAGTTGCTACAACAGTTGTTTTGTTTTCTAAGGTTGTTTCTCCAGCAGGAGAGAAAGTCTGACAAGCTTTTATTGGAACAGAAATTATTGTACTGGATTTATGGAAGGAATTAATCTTAGGAACATAGTTAGAAGGGAAAGAAAAACAAACAACATGCAATTACTCTACATAATCAAACCATTTCTACTGTCTTACTACCTTTACATGGCTTAATCTGTTCTTTCATTCTTCCTTTCATCTGAAAGTCAGGAGTGCTTCCAATAGAGCAATAAATTAGAATACCAACACAGCACCAAGTTAAAAATGTTACAACTTCTGGATTGCCACATTTCAGCATTTTTCTCTTCCTTGGGTTTTTTTTTGTTGGTTGGTTGGTTGGTTTGGGTTTTTTTTCTATACTGCAGAATGACATCCTGACAAGGTCAGGTGATAATGATAGAGGCTCAGAGAATGAGTTTAACACTGGAAAAGGAAATTTAATTAATCAAAGAAACAAATTATTTCCCTAAAATTATTTGACCTGTTCTATTCTTCACTCCCTAGCCCTCCACCTTTTTCCATCTTGACTTCAAGCACTTTTAAGGATGCAGCATTACATTCTGCGCCTTTCTCCTTGTCCAAGACAAGGGAAGGAATAAGAGGACGAACTTGCCCTATGAGGTCACTCAGCAATTACTTTTTTGAAAACACAGCACTTTCTCTGATACCACCAACATAAAACTGAAGGCTGAATGGGTTGGGTCAGAAAAGTTTTAGTAATCTTGGCAAATAATGACTTGTGTTGAGAAAGAGTCCACAGCTACTTCTAATGCACTGTGACACATGACAGCTCCTCATGCCCACCTGGCTGAAGAGTCCTATAGGTACAGTCTCTATCGCACCAATGGATTTAGGAAGAATGTAGTGTAGATGACACTTATTTCTACTAATTATACAACTTTATTCAGTTGTATGCTCTACATTTGTGATTGCTGTTGACTGCACAACCAGTGACAAAACAGAAAGTGTCCAGCTTGTAACTACTAAGCATACTCCAAACAAATGTCATAATTTTAACCCCAGAATTTGCAACTTCTTCCCTTCTTTGGGAGAACAGGCTGGCCCAACTAGGGTGGGAGGAGGCAATGGGGTAGTGCCATACCTCCCAGTAACTCTACTGACCCCAAGAGCAGTGTGCTAGTAGTAACTGTGGGTACAGCTGTGTACAGCAAGCCAGAAGTAGTCCCATGAAGCTGCATATCCTGAACCCAGGGCTCTGCACCATTTGCACAAGAGACCCCGAGGAGCCCTCACTTGTTCTTTTACTGCAGCCAGTCACTTACAAGAGGAATCAGGCATCACAGCACTTCTCTAAATGCAGACTTGGCCAGTTCACTAAAACCAACAAATCAAACTATGAAAACTTTTCACTGTGGGGTATGAAGTATTTTGAAGAAAGTGTTAAAAGAAATAGACTCTTTCCTCAAGTCTTCCCTTTTCCTACCAGACAGCACAGTTTCTTTGTGAGAATCCATGTCATCATTCAGCTGTTTCTTCTGGCAAAGCCAGAATCCAGAACAGAATCTTCATGGAAAAGAAACCAATAAATTAGAGCTCTTTGTGAGCAATTTGCCGTTAGTTCTGTTCTCCCTGCCTATTAAGATTCTTTATTTGCTTCACCAAGAGATTTCTGCTGACAAGTCTATTCATTTACTACTAGCGTAGATAAAATGCTAATAAACAAAGTGTCAAAAAATGTATTCATATGGCTTTCCCCTTTTCACTGGGCTTGTTATTAAAGGGACCATGGAACTAAACATTAACATCTGGTGAAATCAGGATGCTTGTTTTCCCCCGAAGACTAGGCTCTATTTCAGGCTTGAAAACAACTTGTGAAGGAACTATCTGAAGTTTCCATATTCCTCTGTTCTGCCAGGCATGCACAGACAACCCTCCCACCCCACTAATTTCAGCATCTGTACCACCTCCCATCAAAAGCAAACAAAAATACCCTTATGGAAATATTATACAGTGATATACTTTCTATAGGCTTCCTATGGCATCCCACAGATGTTTTACAGTGGGATTATAATGTTTTGTTAAACTCTGCGGATAGGTTGTCATTATTCTAACTTCTACAGAATCAAACAGAAAAACTCTCCAGGACCTTCTTTCGCCCTCTTATCAGTTTATGCTCTGTTAATTCTCTAACTCCCTCCCATTAGACTGGTGTGGAGGAATTGTGTCAAAGTGTGCTCTTTGGCTGGGTACTCCCATGGGAGTCCTCACCTTAGCAGATCTGTGTGAGTGAAGTTCAGGTGTACAGATGTGGCAGCATCCAGAAGTAGCCACCCCTAAACAAAGACACAGCTGAAAATGCCACTGTGAATTAAGGAGTCCAAGAGTGAAGGCTGCAGACAGCTGGCCATTGGGAACTAAACGAGACAAGCTGTCATTAACTGGGCATAAAATATCTAGGTAGAGAGCCAAACTGAAAGGACTCCATACGAGACTCCTGTGTGTTTTCTCATAAATCTTGAGCCTTCAGAAGTTCTGGAGATTGTCATTTTCTTTATGTAAGACTACTTGTTTAGCCTCTTTCTTTGAACAAACATGCAATCAAGATGCAAGACAGGAAGCAGTGGTGAGTCGCAGGTAAGATATTTCTTCTTCCCTCACTCCCCAGTTCCTTTTAACTTGGAACATATGATCCCCCAGCAATAGCTAGACATTTTGTGGAGTTGGCAGGAGCGCATCTCTCCAGCCAAAGCTGTCACTTGTCCTAATCTGATTTGCTAAACATATCCAGAATGAGATGGATGGGAAATGCAGCCTCACATGCTTTCACATGTGGAGGTAGAGTTCTGCAAAGAGAACGGCTGAATATTTTATTTTTGGAGCACGTCTCGCGAACCATTCATGTGAGAGGAAGAAAAAGCAGACCTGAACTTTTCCATCTTGTTTGAACTCTAAATAAGACACCTACAATACCAAACAGAAAGGTACCCTCAGGGCACTTTTATACATTTATTATAAAACAAAGATTAAAACAATTATATGGAAATTAAGGATAATATGGAACATTTGTCTTCCTCTCAGTCAAGCAGTAACATGGCCTAGTTCGACAAATAGCTTCACAGCTTGAGGCACACTGCATGCAAAATGATAAAATGGCTTGGGCTGAGAGGACAGCCCGAATGGCTCGGCTCTGTTAGGTGCATCTCTCAGACAGATCAACAAAAGAGGCCGTATTTCACTGCACTATTACTCTTCGGCAGAAAATAATAGCAAGTTTTCACAACTGCACAGCGCAAGGAACACAGACACTGCCCTTATTCACAACCTCAGAAAGCTAGAGAACCAGCATAGTGAAAATAACGGAGCTTTTTCCCCCCCAACACTTTCCACTCTTTTCCCCTCCTCATTCCACCCACAAAGGGCAGTTCCTAAATGATTCTGCTCTTTACAGAGCCTCAGAATCTATTGTGATTTTCTCCTAGTGACCAGTGCCACACCTATGCAAGTCACTTTCCTTCTAAAGGAACGTATGTTTAAATATAAAACTAGAGTGATGCTATGACTCCAGTTTAGCTCCTTTGATTGAGGAAGCTCCTCTTTCTGAGAGGTAAATCCTTTTACAGCAATAGGGTTGGAAACATTCTGGTTTTGAAACATGCCCTCTCTATTCTGGTGGCACCAAGTGACACCCTTCTATTATTACAATCCAGAGCATTTCTCACTACATAATTTCAACGATACTTCCAAGTTTAACTTTTAAGTATGAAACTTCAAAAATATATGCTATTCTTGGGAGAGGCTCTCTCCAACTAAATGAGGCCGCAGGGAAGAAGGGACAGAGCAATAACGTAGAAATGACGAATTTAGAGCAGCCTTGCTGTTATAAACACAACAATAACTGGAAGGGGTGGGGGGGAAGATGATCAGTAACTCGAAAAGTCACCAAAACTCATATTACCCTCAGATTTGACCAATATTCACCTAACTCATTACTATCACTAGCTTTTCTTTAGGGAACAGTTTTCCACAGCAGCGGGAGAGAAAATTATTGATATAATTTTCATAGTTTTAGGAATGTAAATAAAAGAAGCTTTCTGCTTTTAGTCACAAAAGTTCAGAGAACCTGTGAATTATTGAGTAACACCACCCTTTGAGGTACATTAAAACACAAGGTTTTCATTACTGCCAAATACTACTTATCTGAAAGAAACGTACTACTTAATTACAGGGGTTTTTTAATGTTGAAGCAATAATCACTGTTATGATCATAAATCAAATTTTAAAGTTTATCCAAACAATACAGCAATTTACCTTCCCAAAGGCAACATAATGTTATAACTTTTTTTCCTTTTACATTGAATAACAGTGTCACAAACAGTCTTCTTGGTGTTAATGGTACACTTGGAGTATGGCAATATTACCCAAGTAAAACTGTAGCACAGTTTGTCCCATAGTGAGTTTAAGTGTGACCTACCCTATTAAAGCAACAAGAAGTCCTTTCCCCTCCTCTTTTACGAAAGTTTTGAATATAAGAATTCATCAGGATTTAGGAGATTAAGAAATCACTGTCCACAAAAAAAAAAAAATCTGCAAAAATTTTCATTAGTTCTTTTATGAGTTGGCAGCAAATACTCTAGCTGTGAACTTTTATGAAGCTATAAATATAAAGGACCTTCTGATACTGGTATGATGATAATTCTAAATTTCCTCTTTGCAGCTGCAGTTGATCCCCTGTATTTGGTAAGAAAGAAAAAAAATCTCTCTTTTTGTGATTTAACAGAGAAAGTTGGCTCAACTACCGTATTGCCTTTGAGCACTCTGAGTGGAAGTTCATGAATTAAACCCACATGGCAACACAACCCCCCTCCCCACCTTTCCCTTAAGGTGGCTATAAAATGTCAGCCAAGCTGTTTATTTTACTTAGCATTTGATTCTGTAAGTAAATGAGTTTCTAGCAGGGCTTATGTGCAAAGCACATCTTTGCAACCAGCTCCCTTACATCACTAAACTTTTATTAAACTATGCCATAAATATTAAATCAATCCTTAAATGTTTAAACTTAATACTAATGGCAAAAAATAACAACATGCAGGTAAGTAACAGACTTGCTGGCAACTAGGCCCTGAAAGCCTAGGATGTTTGATCATGGGGAGAAAAAAAATTCTTTGCTACTGACAGCCTTTTACAAAACGTGATTTCCCAGGGGATTTATCTTTTGGGAACAAAATTTAAGAAGGGATTTTGTCTACATTTTGCTACATATTCCAGAATCTCTATGGTAAACAGTATTCCTAAATTACTCTGATAAATTTGTGCCACTCTAGATTTGTTTGAATACTAACTGTCAATACATTTCACTTAATTGCCTAATAAACACAAGGAAGACTCATTTTCCTCCCAGTATCTTGGGAGGAGGGCACAATCTGAGACAGAAAGGATCTCATTCCTTTGGCTTCTGAGTCCCTAAACAAATACTGCAGTAGCAAAGAAGCAGTCCGGAATAAAAGTCAACCAGCAAGAGAAAAGGGTATGCTGGCCTGCAATTATTGTAGTAACAGCACAATACTTATTTTTCCTTGCATGGTTAGGTTTCTCAGGAGTTTGACCAGAAAGAAAGTAAAGTAACCAGGCTGCCCAGGTACATGCCAAAACTCATTGTGAGATCAGTTGCATTTGCTTATACCTGTCCCAAGGCAAACTGAAGATCAGCTTAACCAATGGAAAGTTATCAATCATGCAAAAGAAGAAAGCCACAATTAGACACCCACTCTTTGTATCTGTAAATCTAAGAAGCTAGATGTAATGTCATTATTCACTGACTCTGCTTGAGATTATGAAATAAGGTCAGGGAGCAAACTCTGCAGAGTATATACCTACTGGACCGAACTAATGATGGCCTCTGCTCTAAATCTGAAGAGCTTGGCTGGAGTCCTGCACTCAACATAAAACGTACTTCAGAGCTGAAATAGCCGCTGTGACCGGCTGTTATCCATGTCCACTGATGGGAAATGTAGAGAGCCCTGTATGTCCTTTGCTTCCATATATGGTGCATTTTCCTATGCTACAACTGAGTAGTGCAGCATGTTTGATGATGTAACTAAAAAAGAGACAGTAAATAGCTATCAGTCCTATTTTTTCCAGCGTTATTCTGTAGTGATCTGAAAAGTTCTGCCTTGCAATTTAAAACAGAAAATATGCTGTGAAAGAAACAGAAGTACTTCAGTGCTGAGAACAGAGGGTCTCTGTCTGTCTTTCTATGTCTGTTTTACAAAGCAGGCCACAGAAATGAAACAGTGGAGAATTCTTATTTGCTACCAATTTAATAATTGAGAAATGAGAAATGTATCTCAGCTCAAGTACACAATTTTCCAAGTTTCCTTTGGAAAAAATACAGTTGTATGGTGCCTAAAAGCATAGTATTACTGAACAGTGGTTTATTAGGTGCTCTCAACAGGTCCACTGTAAGAAAAAATAGGGTCACACCTATGGAAAGTAATCCAGGTGCACAGGTGCCTCCACTTGTCTCCTTTACAGTGTTAGCCATGCAAAGTTCAAGAAGTGCACAGATATAAACTTAGAAACCTAATTAGGCCATTAGAAGTAAACTCCATTAAAAAAAACCCTTCAGCTTTAACGATAAACTGCAGCCATTTCAAATTTAATACTGCGCTAGCAAGTAATACTACCATTGAATAATTCAGCATTCCGTAACATAAGGCGAGACGAGAGCAATGAAGAAGTGCGATTGCTATTTTCATTATGATGTGCCTTTTTGGGAGGTATAGTATAAACCTCATATCACTGACACTAATTATTTTGGCATCTTACTGGCAGTCACAATTAGACAAAATGTAGAAATTTCTAAGAGCAAAACAAGTTCTTGGCTAGATTTCTTCAGCCCGATATACCTCAGACTTTTATTTATGGCTAAATTGAAGCTGGATGTCAAATCTGGGTCCCTTAGAACAAAATCTTAATAATTAACTGGCAAAACTGAACATGATCATTTCTGACACACCTACACTGGTAATTATTGCTTTGAGGCCATTTACTAGTGAAATTAATGTATTCATTGCCCTAACAAATTAGCATAACTCATACATAATGCCCCACATTTCAAGACCTTCCTAGAAAAACAACACTTAATACCGCAGAATGAAATGGCAAGGGCATTACATGGAGACAGTATTCACTGAATGACTACATGTTAAAACCACAATGGCTAAGTGTGAGTTATAAAGCAAAATGTAAACACAATGTGGGTATTGAAACCATTAATAGTGTAGTCAAGAGTGTACAATCGATGATTATCTTTGCACTTCAAATAAGCACATATTACAATAGCAGTAACCATGGAATGTAATTAACTGGCTACTTTTAGAGATATGAAGTATGAAAAGGAGGCAGTGCTGAAGCAGTTTCTTCTTCCTTCTCAAATTCATAATAAATACAGTGTGGCTACTGTGCTTTTTTGCCCATATTTCTATTCAGATTAACTCAGTGCCTGGAAATGGCTACAGCAGCCATAGGGTCAAGCAACAGCAAAAGACAGGACTAAATGCATTACCTTTGGAAATGACAAAAGCATTAGCAGCAATCTACTGCCATTTTTAATTGGTAAGATTCTCTCACTTCTGTTTGGGAAAGCGATTCCCAAAGTTTTCTATTTCATCATGCAGAACCGAGGTCAGGGGAGCAGACCACCATGTGGCTAGATGCAGTCCCAATTTGATGGAGGGCAGGGGCGGAAAGCACATCTGTTGCGCTGGCTCACCTGGCAGGCTGGGGGCTGCATTGAGACCCCCAGGCAACAGACCTAACATGCACTGCCACTTACAGACCACTCGCAACCTGTGACCTGCAGAGTGCCAGTATGAGGCAGATTAAGGAACCATTGCTTTTGAGTATGAATTATGTATTTATGTACTCCAAACAATAAATTTACTTTGAAGGAGAACATAGGCCAAAACCACAATGGGTTTGCAGAAAGTCATGTAGGACTCTGCATTGCACAGAATTCACTCCTGGCTCAGTGTTGGGGGGCTGAGAGCTAAGGATAACTTGACCAGGTCTTTCTTCCACACAACAGAGGAGCCAGGCCCTGATGCCAGTTACAGCAAGGTTACTTTGCTTGTGTTCTCTAGAATCGTCTAAAAGTCGTTTCCTTCCTGAGAAGCACCAAATAGGAGCATATTCTTGTGGCACCCCCTTCTTCCCTCCTACACAAGCATAAATGCAAAGGAACACAGAGTTCCTCAGCAGATCCTCAACTGCATCAGTACCGATTGCTACAAGGGAAAGCAAAATCCTCCAAGGGGAAAATAATGGAATAATCACCTCAAGCATGGAGTTTCCTCAGAACCCCATCCACATGTGTTTGACTCCTGCCCACAAGCATAGAGTTTTACATCTTAATTTATATGTTTTTATTTTACTCAATGTAATTTGGATTCTCATTACCCATACGAATGTGTGATCTTTTTCAGTCCTCTTCAGTGCTCGGCTCCCATGATATGGCAATGAGTTCTATATGCTAATTATGAGATGCATGAAATTTCATTTGACCAGTTCTGTATTTCTTGCTTATCAAGTCATTCCCTTTCCCCTCCCAAACATTCCTCTCCTTTTTAGAGTTCCTCATTTTGCACCTTTCCCCACTTTGAATTAAAAATCCAAGTCTCTCCTACAGTAAAGTATTTCTTTGACTATCTCTGGGTTTCTTCTAACTTTACATTTCTTCATTAATTTCTTTTTAAAATAGAAAATGACCAGAACACAAGATAGCGTGAGAGATTTTTCTAGCCCATCGAATTTGCTTTAGACACTGCAAACTTCCCAAAGCACATTTCAGAATGGTTTAAACAGTCCAGTGGTGGATTACCAGTGTTGAACCACAGAGGTTATTGCGTATAGACGGATACCTTGAGGTAATTCATGTATGACTGAGAGCTCTCTGTTTGTGCCTGTCTGAAGAACTAGCTGATCTTCAGTGTAATCATCTGAATTGTCAAGAAACTGGTTCTTTGAACCTTGCCCTGTTGTCACATACAACCATTTTATAGATGGGTAAATGCTACCTCTTTGATATTCCTCATGACTACACATGCAGGGAACAAATTTCATTTACACTAACGCTTCTTTACACTCAAGCAGTAGGTCTCCACTGTCTACATTATATAATGCCAGAGCAACAGCAAGCAACATTAGTGAGAACAAGAATCAGGTCTTCAGCATCATTTCATTGAGCAGGCAACAAGTAGCATAAACTTACCATTATTTTTTGTGCATTTTCTTCTGATTTAAAAATGACTCCACACCAAAGAACTTACACAAACTTTAGGATATTCCTAAAACATTTAAAAACACTGCACTAGAAGAGCAGTTCCCTGTCAAATTATTGTCTGCCTTTTCATTGAGAAATATTAGATGGTTGGATCGCAGAAAAGCTACACCCCATCCTCATGGCTGGTCTGTTCTACATCGTTTATAGCCATGTACTGAAATACTCCAGCATCTGATCTATTCTATCCAGCTAATAATTCTGTACCACAACATTGCATTTGTATCAACTGTTTGAGTTGCACTTACTTTGTGAAGGTCAGTCTTCTTCCATCCCCAGGCACCTAGTTCAGCTACTTTTGACTTTAAGTCTCTCATTGGTACATAGATTTTATTTTTTGCAGCATGCCTACCTTTAGTTAATTCCTTTGTCTGACACATTGTTACTTCCCTCAAATATGCCTCTGCAACCTTTCTTCCTCCAGGTCAGCTGTAATTTCTGTCCTATCATTTACTACTGGATACAGGGTTATCTTTGTATTATTGACATTCCTAGCAGATGTCTTTGTCTGACCCAAGTGCTCCTCACCACCTGTTGCCTTGCTTCCAGGTTTGGCTATAAATAATCCTCCCCTTGCTGGTTTGACTATAAATAATCCCCTCCCCACCCTGTTGGGTTTTGGAGTCAGCTGGTTCCAATTTGGGTAAGGTGGAGCTTCCCTTTCCTTTACAGGGTTACAGTTCCCTCTCCTTATTGTGTTACCCACACAGAAATCCTACTGCACAAAACCACAAGTACAATAGAAATACATCAGTAGGTCCCTAAATCAAATCTTTTGCCTGTTTATCTACATTTTAATTCTAGCACTTCTCATATCTACCTCCCAAAGTTACCAGTACCAGTATGCACAAGAGGCACTGGGGCTGTGCTTATGATCAGGTTCACCTCTGCTTACCTTGCTTCCCACAGAAGGGCCAACATGGCTACCTCATGGACAAGTCCCACAGTGCAACCTCAGCTACCCCTCCTCACACATACGAATGTGCTTGTGGACCAGGGCAAGTCACAGGGCTGTGGTTCTCTCCAGTCTTCATCTGTTCTAGCCCACATGGTAACTGTATGCGCCACAGTCAGCATCTGGATACAAAGGCAGATGGAGTTCTTCTTACAGAGGACCCCAATGTCACCTTCCTGAGACTGCCTGAAGCAGGGTATGCTGAGGATGTCTAAAGACAATGTGGATAAGAAGCCATGATCTTGCAAGTTCTGTAAACTGCAGGTCTCCCCCAGCACAGGTGCTTTGCAGATTTGCTCTATGAGCTGCAATCAGATCCTGACAGACACCTGCCTGAGGTGTCCAGAAATTGTTCCCCTGAAGCTTGCGCTCCTGGTGCTCAGGGTAACTGGTTTCTCTTCAGCACTCGCTATATAAGACCCGACATTTTAATACACATTTTGCACATTTCAGAAGCAAACAAATGCACTGAACTCACCACAGTAGTTTGGATATGAACTGTAGCGGGGGACATGGTGCCTTGGTGCACTTTTTTTTGTTTGTTTGTTTTTTAAGATGAGACAGAGGAATGCTTCAGTCAGACTAGGGTGGCTAGTGTAAAAATTAAGAGGGAATTGTAGAGTCAGTCCACATACCAGCAGCCAGCATTTAAGAGGCTGTCTACTGACAGTTCCTGTAGGAGGAAGGGAGGGAAGGGGGAAAACAAACAAACAAGGAACATCCNGGCACACAATTTTTCTTAATGGACCACCTTCCAAAGTTTTGGCACACCACTTCTTTGAGGAGGCTACTCCACATTCTTCTTTTCTGAAAACAGCAGGTAGCTATACCAAGTAACTGATGCTACCTTTCAAGGTTTTGGCTCAAGACTGTCCTACAGAGGACAGGGCAGAAAACAGGCAGCACCAGAATTGGACTTGAGAAAATACTCTGTGTTTATGGCATCCTCAGGAAAAGCAATGATTGCAGCAGTAGCCACCTGCAGCAAGATAAGCAGTAAGTGAGAATTAAAGAGGAAAGAAAGTGCTGACTGACTTTCTCAAAGCCGTTAAAGACTTGACTGGAGCCAGAAACAAGCAATGGATTTGCTGGGGTGTGTCTTTCTCACATCTTCAGTAAAAATTTAGAGGAAAAGCAGAGGTTAAGGAGTGACGGAGTCTACGGAAAAGAGCTGGTGAGAGAAAGCATAGTAAAATCCTGAGAAGATACAGATGTCTGTATTCACTCAATGGCATTATGCCCCTTTACATACAGTGAAGACCTGTTTTTAGTGACAGTATTATCTAACCTAGACAGAGGCATTCCTGCGATAGGGGTTAACTTGGAGGGCACCAAAGTGGGTAGTGATGTCCCTACATGCAACTGGAAGCACTAATGCTGCATGGCTGGAGGAACTCTGTGTGACCTTGAAGGCTGCGCATACAAGTCTTGCCTGCAAAACCCGTGAGAACTTTTCTTGCTATGATTATAAACTTTAGTAAGTTAGACTCTCACAGAGTTATATAACCCTATGTGGTAGTTAATGAAGTGCTGGATGTAAGAAAAATAACTGTAATGTTATTTTGCCCCTGGTATGTTTTGCCTTATAAGGATTAAACCTAGAGCTAATTCACTTGTGTTTTGTGATCTCTATCATGCTGCAATAATAATACTTAGCACTTTATAGCACTTTTCACTTATAAAAAGTGCTTTACAAACATTATCTAATTATTAATCTTCACAACAGTCCTGTGATACAGGTATACAGGTCAATTTAATGTTCTGTTTTAATAAACTACTAGCACTTTAGTAAATTGAAAAGTATAAAACATATTAAATTCACTTAAGAGAAACAAAAGTTAGTGAACAAATTGCAATTCTCCCTACAACATTTTAGGTGGGCAATACACATAGCAAACTGTCAGTGATCACCACCTCTGAGGTACACAGAGGACAGCCTATATAGCCAATATTTCAATTAAGTAGTTGAGAGACTCATTTTTTTCAGATGATAACATGAATAATGTGAATGAAGAGGCACTTTACCAGAGCAACTGAGGTCCCTTGATCAAGACCACACTATACTAAGTTCTGTACAAGCAAAACATAGTAGTCCCTACTCTACAACGTTTGGGATCTAGGTATAAAACAAGGGACAAGAGATGGGGAATGGGAGGAAAGTTAAAGTTAAGCAGTAATCATTACTGTTCAAACTATATCTGCCTACACAAACATACGCAAAGCCATTTTATGCCAGTATACTCGCCATCTCACTAGTCCTCTGTAGTTCTCTCCATTGATACACCTCAGACTTTAGTTGTTTGTGACCAAAGACAGGACAAGACTTTGGCATTTGGTAAACACATCATCATACAACTTAGTTATACAATCACAAACTGAGTTTTCCACAAGGTTGCCGTTTCATGCAGTGCATGGCATGGACTCGTCTGCAGGAAGAATCAATGCTGGGCAGGAGGCTGCTGCCTGATGATGAGAAGAGCCACCCAGTGCATTGCTGTTGCCAAGGTTCAGAGTTATGTAATGAGTGAGGAATGCAAGAAGAAAGAAAAAGAAAAAGAAAAAAAAAGACAGTCTCCTACTTAAGGTAGTTTAAAAGTTGCCCTGAAGAGTTTGGAGTCTACACCTGCTTTTGTCACAAGACTGTCTATGAGATACAGGAGAAGTCTCTTAAAACCAAGCTTTTCACACAAGGCCATCTATCAATTGTATGTTCCTCATGTGCTCTGTGCCTGACTTGAAACCTGGGTTCTGCCTTGCTCAAAGTGCTGATCACTCACAAATGCAGCTGAAGTTAAAGGGAACTGTGCTTGCAGCTTACTACCCCATGTTAAATATTCTAAAAAAGATTGGAGCAGGATGTCTCAGACTGGGTTCCCAAATTAGTAGGTACTTTCAGCCTTGAATTACTGTGTTCCAGTCTCCATCTGTCAAATGAGGACAATAATTCTTCCTCATTTCACCGGGGTGTTGTGAAAATAACTTCATTAATGGTTTGTGAAGCACTGTAGTGTTGAGTGCTATACAGAAACCTAGGAGGAAATTAATAATTCTGTCTCTGGAGCAAGTTTTGAAAAGCATGCCATAAAAAGGGCCTGAAGGCACACACTTAACAGAAGAGGAAAAAAAAATATTGGATTTGAAATATTTGAGCAAAATGTTTCAACTGCTCATTAAGTGAGTGCTGTCCATGCTTTATCCAGCAGACTTCACCCTGATTTTAAACTGTCAACTTGCAATCTCAGTTTTTACTTGTAAATTACCAGGTTTCTAAAAATTCGGAGCTATCGAGCCCTCCACAAATGCCATAGCATGGAATCCTACTGATGAGCCCATGGCTTACTAGCATCACTGGCAATATTTAGAGTCACTGTACAGACCTCTATCATTTCAGCTCATGGAATAAAGCAACAATAGCATCTTTCTCAACAGGAACCAGTACTTCAAGGACAGAAGATCACACTTTGACAGTAGATTTTCATGGTATTTTGAAGTAAAAAAGGAAAGATGTAATTCGGGGGGTGTGGGGGGTGTACATATTCACTTCCCTTCCAGAAACAGCCAAAACATTTTGATCAGAGTAATTCCAAATATTTTGCCCCAGGAGGAAGCCCAACATAGAAAATATCAACCCAAACAGTTAAAGTCTGTGAAGATTAAAAATAGATTTTAAAAGAAATCTTGTTTACAATAGTTTATAAGTGAGAATTTTCAGGCAATCTTGATGGCAGTCAATATTTTCTGCCCTACCTAGAATACACATGCACACACTGTTCTACACAGTGTTTTGCTTGCTGTGCAACTTATTTTAATTCTCTCCTAGCATGGCTTCTTCAGTGCTGAGGGGTTTTTTATTATTTATTTATATTATACACCCCCTAGCTGTTTCTTATATGGAAAGAATAGTATTTCTTAGCTTCCCTTAAATAATATACAGATGATTAATCACTGTGGCACCCAGGAAAGATATGTCAGGTAAAGTAAACATTCTGAAAAGAACAAACCCTTGAGCTATCCCTGCCAAATACTCTTACCTGGAACTGTCACAATGATTTTGGTGCGACCAAAGAAGGAGCCTTTGATGACTGAGGAGTTATCCGAATTAGTAAACTGCTTGGTGAGTAGGAAAAAAAGCATACTGCCCATGAGTTTAAAGCAGTGGCATTTAATAGAAATAATAGAACCAGAGGGCTGCCTTTCCTGACTATAGCCTCAATGTTATCAAGCATGTTTTTAAAAATGTGAGTGAGAGAAAATGCCCCTTGTCTGCTTTACTGCCATTTGTCCAATGTGCTTAAATAGTACAAATGCAATGGCTGCTTTTTCGTTGAACAACATTATACTGGTATGGCTTATAAGGGGCTGCAGCTAAAACTACAACTGCAACTCCCCCAATACCAACACAGAAAAAAGGACATCCAATGCCCCACATCCCTTCTAAATCCAGACTTTATAAAAACCAAGTGTGCAGGACAGTGTTTTATATTTAAGATTCTCAGGAAAAAAAATTCCTGAATATCATCATGTTACTCTCAACATGAAAGAGGACACAACCTGTTTTAGGTGTGCTGAAACAATCCATTTTATGCTATGGCACAAATGACTTTGTTCTTTTAAGTTTTTAAGAACTGTTCTTGTGTGCACATCAAACTTTTAAAATCTCCTTCTTAACCTAATGTTGGCCACTCAGTCTGGAAAGCAATTTTACCCTCATTCCAAAGTAATGCTTGTAATATCCTCTCCATACTTTCTTTTTTTTGTTCTTAGCTGCCAGTATTCTTATTTTATGTGCTTCACCTGTATTTTGATGCCAAGTCCAGTCACCTGAGTAACAATTCTGATGCCCTGAAACCTGCCGTGCAAAGTGATGTGAGGATCAAAAGAGGACCCTGTCTGGATTAATGGAAGTTTGAAGCCTAACAGATCAGACATAGCTGGCATGTAATCTGTGACAATGTTTGAGAGACAAACACCTCATCTCCCCCAGAGTCCCCAGAGATTTGGGGGGCTCACACTGTGTACGTGGTCCAGAGGAAGAGCAGACAGCACACAGGCAGGCTGAGGGACAGCAAAGGCACACAGATCTCATCTACTTGAGAAACAGTCTCCCATCCTGAACCTCATCTGCAAAAACTGAACTCTGCCCTGTCACCAACAGATCACTGTTAAAGAACAACTGATCCCTAAGCAAAATGTGTGGGAAGACAGAAAGTCCACTTAACACGGTTACAAAACTGAATCCACGGTGTTGAGCCCCTTCACAACCTGTCCACAATACTACAGTACAATACTAAATACAACACCTCAGACAAGAAATAACTAATGTCTCAGCAGTAGGCTTAAAACTCATAGTTCGTCAGGGCAAAGTAAAAAAAAAAAAAAAAAGTAACTTAAAATGGACAGTTTATTTCTCCTCTTGCCACAATTCCTTACAATAGTTCTTCATCCACAGTGGCCTCCTTGTTATCAGGCAGCTGATATTTCCCTCTTCCAGATGTATTCCCATATTCTTTGTGCTATAGACAGTAATGCTTTGTTTGGTCCTCACAGGCATCTGGAATATAGGCCTGTGGAACGCAGCTGGGAGCTGCATATGCAGAAATGCCTGTGCTGGAGCTGAAAAGAGCAAACCCACTTCAAAGGAGCAATGGAGAGACTCAGAAATTGGTTGGACAAGAAGGATGATGTGAGGAAAGGGAAAAGATAATGGGAGCTGTGGTTTGCATGTGACACTCATGAGAGGATTAATATACATAATTGTAAGCAGCTAGCAACAGTGTCCTCCCAGGTGGGCTGCATCTGACTGATGTTAATAGAAGCTCCTTGGAGAACAGGGTCCAGCACGAATTTTCAGTAGTTTATTCAGATGGTAAAATATTCCTAATCTGATAATATGCTGCCGGCAAGAATCAGTGAGAGTTAGAGAAAAATCTCAAGCCGTATTTGTCTATCACCTCACTTATGTTGTTTCATATAAACTCAAACTTCTAATATGATCAGCTACTTATTTCTTCACAGACACACCTCTGAAGTATACAATTCAGTAATTTACTTCAGAAAAAATAGCGTCTATTACACAATAAAGAGAAATGCAAGCTCCTTCCTTTACTTTTCAAGTAATCTCATTACTCCCAAATTAGAGGAACATCCCCTTTAAAATAACAGAGTAAATCCATCCTCTTATTTGTTCTGAAGACAGGGGAAGACATCATCTTTTACACTTCTCTATGGCAGGAGACAGCTGACTGGAAAATGTAGGGGTGTACACATCCACAGAAGAGAGAGGAGAATTCACACACAAAACTGCAGCTGAGGAAACAACAGGTTGAACTCTATCTGGTATGTGAGGATGACTTATGGACCTGGAAGCTTGTGTTTCAATAAAGAGATTCAAGAGAGCTGATATGGAAAAATGACTTATTTCTCTAACATGGTTTTATGCCTTGGAAGTGGTCTGTCAGCATTAGAATAAGTTACAGCTATGTGCTGTATTCTCCAACTCTGTATCTGCCATTTTGCTGGTACTTCTAGAGTACTACCTAGAGCTTACTTTCCTGATCTGCAGATTGTCAGTTTCACATCAACACATTCGATACTTTTGTCAAAAAAGTTTGAATATAATCAGTTGTCTGACTTACCTGTGCTGTAAATACTTTGCATGTCAGATTATCTCCCATTTGAGAACACCAGGGAAAAAAAAACCCACACACACAAACAACAAAACAGACAGTTAGTAATTAAACTTATTTAAAGATTTTTCTTGTCCAGCCAAGTATACATAAAACCTCCTAGTATCATCCTCCTGGCAGGAATAAGGAATAGCAAGGCCAGATCTGTAATGAAAAGTGAATGTCTTATCACCCTGAAATCTGGTTCATATTTGATAATTGGCACCTTTCTTCCATTTATAGTTTTCATCTTATGCAAACACTTATTTACCCTGAGTCAATAAGGTATAGAAAGATAAGCTTCAAATACATTACAGGTTTATGGTGGTTAGCCATTGCCTCAAGGGAAATACACTCAGCTTTGGCGAGATAATGCACTCTAAGTGTCATGAGTTTTTGTAGCAAAAGTATGACCTGCAAAGGCACGCCTGTCCTTCATAAACCAGCTTTTGAGAATATGATTATCAAATCCATATTATACACCTTACAGATCCCAAATGCACCCACATTGCAGACCTTGAAATAGAAAACCTGATTCTTACACAAAAGTATAAGAATTTGTTTACCCCCATTCAATTCAATTCAAAAAAAGAAGAGTCTACCACACTTGGAAGAAGGGGCAGACTACTCAAGAAGAGTACAGGGAGCTCATTAGGTTGTGCAGAGAGGAAATCAGGAAGGCAAAAGCCCAGCTAGAGCTCAGTCTGGCCACTGCTGTACGAGATAATAAAAAATGTTTTTACAAGTACATTAACAGCAAAAAGAGAGCCAGGGAGAATCTCCCTCCTCTGGTGGATGCAGGGGGGAACATTGTCACCAAGGACAATGAAAAGGCTGAGGTACTTAATGCCTTCTTTGCCTCAGTCTTTAATAGTAAGACCAGTCATCCCGAGGGTATTCAGCCCCCTGAGGTGGAAGACAGGAATGGAGAGCAGAATAAACCCCCGACAGTCCAGGAGGAAGCAGTCAGCGACCTGCTGCGTCACCTGGACGCTCACAAGTCTATGGGACCGGATGGGATCCACCCGAGAGTGCTGAGGGAGCTGGCGGAGGAGCTTGCCAAGCCGCTCTCCATCATTTATCAGC
>WAAD01039736.1:214580-244853 GCA_013389945.1 Fregata magnificens
ATTGCTGCAAGTATCACCACTTAAGCAATCATAGGGAACTGATTTGCAGACAAGGTCACAGTTTGAATGGCACTGAGTGCTAGTAGGTCTACTTAAAGGTTGTCTGGAATGGCTTTAAAGCAGGCCGGATCTGACTAAACATTTATATCAATGATGAGCTGCACTCCCACTTCTACCACACAAATAAGGAGTCACAAAGTAAGGCTGCTCAACAAACTGCCCTTCTCTCTCCATTACCATCCCCTATCCCAAACCCAGTCCATTTTCTCATGTGGTCACAGGCATAACCATCTTCTGGCAAATGTTTCTTAAAAAATAATAATAATAATAATAATAAATAAAATTCCCTTTCCCTTCTTTCAGGTGATACAGGAAACTGAACTTCTCCCCTTCTCTGTTCCCACTGATATTTCCAAATTGGCTGGCACAAGAAAGCACCTCAAAACACCTCTATAGCTCACTCACCGAAATTGAAAGTCTTTCACTGACTTCAAAGATGTTTGGATCAGGCCCAAAGTCAGCATCCTAATATGCTAGCACAGGCTACCAAGCCACAACACTGGCTGGAATCCATGTCATTTATATGCTATTGCTAAAGCAGTGCAGGAAGCTTAGACAGCTTCAGGTCTCTGAAAGTATGTGCTGTTCTTTCCTTGTTAGTTTACAGAATATTTTGTGAAGTTCCACTACTTCCTGTGCTGATATAGGTTAATTTACAGGTTTCTCATCTGAGACACAAAATCCAGGTATCACAAACTGGCTTTGCTTTTGACATCTTATGTGCATAAGTTTTCCATGTTCCCTTCCTGCCAGAAATTTCATTGCCTTCATGCCTCTCTATAAAGCCCTGAGATGTCATATTTTTAGTTAGAATATGAACCTTCTAGAGCAGAGACCTTGCCTTTACTTGTTAGTAACTCACTTGGTACACTAGTGGCACTATATAATATGAAAGAATAAATCACAACAATAGTAAGTGGGAAAAGCCTCTGTGCTGTTTTTCCACCCTGGCCATTAATCCTACTCGGAGTGCTAGCAAGACAAAAAACTCCAGGCAACTGTGCGAAACCTAAGCCTCACTTGTAAGTTTGCAAAGTATCTCAGCCACAGAGGGAACAAAATCTAACCTTCTGAATGCTCAAGGAAAGTCAATCCATTAAACCGGTTCAGATAAAATATTCACAGTATCTGTTTCAAAGACCTGCGCTAGCATCTGATTCAACATCATCCCATTTGTGTGTCTTTCACACCATCCTAGACTACAACTGCTTCAAACCACAGCCACAGTGAACCCAGGACATGCTAAGCTCTCCCAACTCCTAAAGCTAAGGACAGTTAAAGAACAAGACATCACATAGGTCTTTCTCAACATCTCGTACAACCTACCCTTTGGCAAACAACTGTTCTGACATCTGGTGGTGTTAAACTGTCTCTCCTTTCCTTGCCCTCTAATTGAGTTTGTAAACTATGCTTATAAGAAGCTTGTAGAACTCAAGTAAAGCTAATAGAAGAGTATCATAACCTCAACAATATGGTGCCATATGGGGCACCACACAGAGCTAAAGATAAGCAAAGCTGGAGGAGAAAACTCTGTGCAAGTTGCTCTCACCTTTTGTATCCAGGCAAACACACCCTTCTAGTAAGCAATCAAATTTTTTAAGTCACAAAAGTGCAGCAGAACATCACAACTCATCTCTTCTCCTTCTCAACAGATAAAGCATTCTTTTGCCTCTAATTAAAAAGATTAATAAAGTAAGAGAACACATCAGGTTTGCATCAATCATTGCCCATGTGGTTCTTATTATTGTAATTAAAAGTTATCTCCTCAAAATTGTTGGATGAAAGTGCCATGATCTGCAATTGAAAACACATTGAAGGGAGTTATCCAACTTATTTGACTGTTTTAAGACAGTCAAATTTAGGAACGCTGTGGAGGTAATGTATTCAAAACAGTCCTTGAAGGTAATTTGTCAGTAAAAGTGTCGTATGAAGCCTCTACTCAAGCATGTGAATATTGCTACGGCTTTTCTTTTTTTTAAAAAAAAAAAAAAGAGAGAGAGGGGAAAAAAAGACTGTTAGTAGTAAGAATGAACTTTTTTTTTTTTTTGAAGAAAGCGATTTCAAACTCAGCCACTGAAATTCAAGGTTTTATCCTGAGAGTTCTTTAGGTCCTGTATATATTAGGAGTGTTCAGTTCCCCTAGGATTGAACCTTTTAATGTGTTTAGATTTTCACACTGAATGGGCCAAATTTCAAATAATCCTGAACAAACCCGGTTCTTTTGCTGACATACCACCCCATATTTCACAGAAAGTAAAGTTCAATTTTGGCTTCCAAGCTTTCACAATATATAGGATTTTGGAAATGGGTGATTGAAATAGAGAATTTTTGCATATGCAGGACTGTAGACTTACAAATCTCTGAAATAGAGATGCACAGCAAATAGAATTCATAATTTAATTACAGTCCCTTTCTTTCAGACATTAGTGTACAATAGCTTTAACAGCAAGCTAATTACATCAAAGCTAGTACATGCTTAAAACCAACCCTTTTTAAAGCTTTCTTCGTGTAAAGTAACTTAAAACCCACTCTCTTCCTCTTCTTTCTGTGCACTGAATGCATGTCTTACATTTTGGCATAGGATACGGTGACTTCATGGAGTTCTGTTCAAAACTATTCAGGGTGTAAAACCACTCACCAGCTTTTGATAAAGGTTTCCTGGATGCTATTAAAAAAAGAGAGAACTTTAACGGGCAGAAAGGTATCTCCTGTGACATAAAGGAAAAACCTTTTGTTTAACACATCACAGGAAAACACCAAAGGATGTCAAAGAAGGACTTGTTTGGATTTTATTGTGAAAGAGAAAAAAACATTTTCCTGCCATCTTTATTTACATTTGAACTCTGCTACCAGTTTCCTTCTGTAGCTTCTGAAAACCGGTGGTGTCTTGCATCTTCTTTCCTGTTACCAACAGACAGCTTGATCCATGGGCAGTGGATTTACATGACAGTGCATTTACATGACAACAGATGAACAGTCAGCCTCCAAAGGCTATTTAGAAAACTAAAAGAGATTGGATAATTTGTCCAACAATCCTCACCTATAAAACCCAACTTTTTTTAATTTTAATTTTTGCTCAGATGAAATTACCCAACTCTCAGGAAAAAAACAAGGAAAATGAAAAGAGAGAAGTGCAGAATTCTTAAACAAGACTATGGAAGGAAAGTGGCATAACATATTCACTGTGGCCCTCTAAAATTTCCTATAGAAAAATTACCCTGTATCAAAGAAAATGTGGAGAAAAGAGAAACAGTGATGCTGAATATGACAAAAAGCTTGTTTATGTTTAATACATAGGAGAAATTGTTCAAGGACAGTTAAATGTGACCCATTTAATATATCAAGGTCTCCGATACCTATGGTACTCTGCTGAGTAAGTGCTGATCATGCAAATTAAGGCTGCCTGGGGATACACAGCACTTTTCAGTTGCAGTTTGAATTTTCCAAGTTCTCAAAAAACTTTGAGATGTGCATACATGTTACAGGGTCACGAGTGCTACTTCCATTTCACCAGTTGTTGGCTCATTTTGAAAATTCATCTGTCTGACATTCTTGAGTCTTCTGACACACACATCCATATTCAGGAATGTAAAAATCTAATTATTGCTACTAGCTGTGTAATTTAAAGTACAGATGGGCAAATCAATTTGAAAAGGTGTCCCAAGACTAATATTTGAGCTTCAACAGGAAAGAGGATTAAAAAACTAGTGGTCATTGTGACTCTAATTAACTCAGAAGTTCAGTAGAGTCTAAGAGTCGTCAAAGGTAATGTAGATTATGCCCTCAGTATACACTGTATTCAAGATCTGATACCTTCTGGACTCCCTTACATTTATTGGCTTAGATTCTTACCCAGTTTGCAATATGCCCACAAATCCCACTAGCTATAATTTGGGTTTATTATGTCTGAGCAAATGCAAGGAAATCCAAATTACACATCACCTCTGAAACTGGCATCAAACACCCAATCAAAACTTTACAAGTTAGGTGAAGATTAGCATATGAAATTGTGCTGGTTTTGGCTAGGATAGAGTTAATTAGGCTTAGGGCTAAGAAAAAATATACAAGAAGTTAGGAACAGCAACGCTGGTTGAGTAAGGGTACAATGTGCCCACTGTCTGAATACAAAAGGGCAGGCAATCCGTTTCTATAATTTTACTATAATTATACAGATTCTAACCTACAGGGAAATTATGCTCTAAAACAAGTCGCCCTAACCCCCATTCCCCAAACATTTCTCTAAAAGATTAAACTGTGCCTTTTCCTATGGCTATTTTTAGTAATGGCATCAGTAATTAAACATTCTATGGTCTGGGGCCCCAAAGAAAACATCACTCTGCGTTCTGGATGTATTCCATGATATCTTGAAACAATCTTAAAAACTGTATGCAGCCAGTGTTGTGATTCCCACTGGATTTGCAGGGACCCATTAGGATCACCAGGGGAAGAGCATGGTTGTGACAATGCAAGCAATTTAGCATTACTCACTGGAGCTGAGGCATGACATAGTGTGAAGCTGCTATTGTTCTTGGTTTCTCTCAAGATACTCAAGTTCAAATCTACTCACAGCCTAATTCGTAGCTGAAATCTGAACCAGAGTCTGCAGCCTCTCAAGGGAATGTCCCAAGCGCCAGATAACAACCTGCTCCCAGGAGAAGGTGTTTTGATCCCTTTTCTTGTAGATTCTCCACGAAAGGAGGACTAATAAATGATACAGTCCCATGTACCTGTTCTCCATTTTGCAGGTCTGCAGTGTCAACCAGGTCACAGGAATTATTTGGGTTAAAAAGAGAAGCCGCCTCACTCCAACCCCAGTAAAAGTGGTCTCCTTTAACTCAGATCATTTCAGTGCCTAGAGGTTCATGGCAATGCCATCTCCCAGCGAGCAGTACTGGGAGGGGCACATACACAGACGGCAGTCAGCATTTCACCACTGCAGCACACATGGCCTCAGAGACACAGGACTTGTGCTGGACACACACAGACCAGTGAGCTGCACTCGGCTCCTTCACATCTCAGCTGGGAACTCTAACCATAGGACCATTATTTGTTCATCTTCATCAACCTACTCTGTAACTCCATTTCTTTCCTTTACCAGCACCTGACATCAAACAGTTAATTCTGCACAGAGCAAATGAAATGGTTTCAGTACTTTCATTTAAGTGAGGTGGTTTTTTAAGTGAATCCAATCTGATCCAGATTTTCTTTTCTTTTGTCAGTTTGGCTGCCATGCTGCAAAATCAATTATCTACAGAATTCTAGTTTACATTAAGAGTCAGTGGGGTAACAACTATGGTCAGTCTTGCTATACAGTCCACACCTTAATAAGAAGTTCTTTTGATCTTTTAATGATTTATCTTCTTTCCCTTCGTTCTTACTAAGGACAAGTTCAAAAATTTGACACTTAATGAAGGAAAACATACACTGCATCCACTAGCTACATTCAGTAAGCAAACAGATGTAGATGGGTTGTTTAGCTCCCTATCCAGAAAGCCATTAGGTATCTTGAAGGTATTGTTGAAACTTATATAATATTTTTAGAGACATGTTGTCTCACATCCAGAACCATTAGTGCATTTTATTTGACATACGTCAAGTAAAAGATTAACAGGGGAAAGAAATTTGGAGGGTTTCCCCCCAAAGATGACCATGAAATATTAAAGACTGCTAGAAGCCATTTGATTACAAATCTTTTTTGAACTGTTTGTGCAACTGAAAAAACAGATTCTCCTGTATTACCCTTGTGTTTACCAAAATACAAGCTGCCATATACTAACGGAAAAGCACGTGGATGCCTGCTTCTATACCTCACTTAGTACGATTTTCTTCCCTTCGCAGAAACAAATCTACTTATAAGGTAATTGTTGCAAAACACTTTCAAATGACTGTCTGTCAGGAAAACAACCTCAGCTCTTAATGCCAAATCACTGGCATTGCACGGTCAATGAGTGCAATGGAGTTCAGTCTAGACACGGGAACGGCTAACACTGAGACATAACGCTTTCTTGCAAAAATGTAATTTCATTAGTTACCAAGTGAAAAAGGAATGTGGGTGCTTGAGGACACTTATTGTATACTAATTTTGTGTGTGTGTGTATACATACCTAGCACTTACGTGCAAGTACACACATGCATTGACAGAGAAGGATACTCTACTACATAGGGCACTGAGATAGTCCCTGCTAGTGGTACTTCCTTTATGTTTGTGTACTTGTAAAAATGGTCCAAGATACAAATAGTTCAGAGTGACAAACTAAAAAGCGAAAAAAAGATCAAACACACTAAGAGACAGTACACTCAAACCCCCACTTATTAGTATTAACAGTTACGGTGCGAGAATGACAGAAAGTTGACCTTGGTTAGTTAGTGTTTTCAAGCCACAGAGACAAAGCAGGTTTCCTATAGACACTATAAAAAACTGCACTGCGGAAGCATTTATGGGGTACAACTTTCAAAGTGCACAGTGAGGTTTTACAGCTATCTCAGACCTAGTGGGCTAAATCCTGAGCTAGTGAAATCAACACAGTTCCACTTACTCTAGTAGCACTACACCAGTTTACATCATCTGAGGACCTAGCCCAGGAAGTGTAATGGGACTCCTGTGGCCTCAGCTTTCACAGAACAATCTGATACTATAGCACATAATCTGACAAACCCGAGAAATTCAAAATTAAGACTTCTGCTCTCTCCATATTTCACCCGGTTGTGTTTAAGTGCATTGCTGCAGAGGCCTGGATATTATGCAGTCAGTGCACCGAAATAGAGCCACAAGAATTTTCTCCTCGCTCAGAAAAAGATCCTATTGACTCCAATGAGACACATATTAATCTCAGTGAGATCTTATTTAAGCAAAGAGTGGGTTTGGGCTAGGCTGAGTGACCACTGTGATATTAAAATGTAAAAGTCTGATTCCAGAGGATACCTTCCTGCATGCTGTGGCCCTGATGTGGGTGACAAGCTTTGTTTAGTTGGGGTCCCAAATGGCAACATTGAGATCTGGATACCAATTTCCTCTTACACTGTAAAAGATGTCCCTGAACTTCAGAACCAGAATGTTATTCTTGGCTGACCAAGATCAAACAGAGGGATACTCCACAAATAGCATTTTGAAAGAATCTAAATATTCAAGCACATTTTCTCAGCTGGCACAAAAACATCATTGCTGCGTTTACTTCAGTGGGCCTAAAAAACTCACCTGAGTTGAAGGACTGACCCTTAAATATCTACAATCTATGCTAAATGACTTGGTATCAGTAACATGAAGTACTAGGCTCTGGCTGAAATTTCATGAAAGATGGATTAAAGGCCATCACTGGACAGAGACCATGGGGCAAAAACATATTTCAGAAAAGAAAATTTCATGTTTCAAGTTAGAGTTCTCTTCACAATGAAAGGTGACCTTTGATATCATTCTTGCCTTGCTCTTTGTATTTAAATTCTTTTTGCTTTCAGCACAACTCAAACACAGATGAGCACTCTCTTCATCCTTTCTTTAGCATCCCTATTTCAATATTCCAGACTCAACCATCATTTACCCCAGCAGTCCCCTACTGTGCATCTGTCCCTCAAATCTTAAATACCTGTCCTCCCAATCTGTTCTGAGGCTGAGTCCAAATGAGTTTTGTGCATGTAAATTCTATTATCTACATGCATAAATGACAGAATCTACTGTCTATGCATGCAAATGTTAGCTATCTAGACCAACCAATGTGCCACTGTGTATTAAAGGGCAAAGGTTTTTTGTACACAAAGAGAAATCTATTAAGTGCACCTTTGAAACTGTGGCCCTAAAATTATGTGCAAGAAAAAGAAGCACCCTTGCCTGTAAAGAGTAGGTATTTCCAACAAGTATAATTTTCATGTAGCTTAAATCTCTGGATAACCTTCAGAGGTTGAGTTACCCTTGCTTACAGCTCTTCAGGGTTCACCTGGCCTTTGGTAATGTTAGAGCGTATGTGCAATCTGTCCAGTTAAAGTGTTCAGAGAAAGAAACATCATCCCACTAATATAGATTATCCGCAGCATCTGAAAGATTTCAGGTCATAAAAACATACAAGGAAGTTTAACAATTTATTCACCAGAAAGACACTGTAAGAAATAAGAGGTGTACTTGAAAAGCCAGATGACATTTCCCTTTTGGGGTTGGCATGTTTTCTTTTAAATACTGCAAACATCAACACTTTTATTTTTATTTTTATTCACCCCCAAACAGGTAAAATTAGATGACAGACCCCTTTTTTTTCTTCTTTTTCAAAGCCAGCAACATTTGTTCCAGAACTGAGAACTTCTAACATGCTAAGTTTCAGCCTGAGGCCAACTTACCAACTATTACAATCCCCTCCTGAAGAGGTCTGAAAATGGGATAACATATTTACCCTTCATAAAGGAAGCACGTGACTAATCCTTTACATTTTCTATATCTGTATACAAAGTCAGGGTTCGGGCTATATCTACTCAGTTCCGTTGCCTAGCTGTAACTAAGAACGAATTCAGTTCAGCGGACGTGTAATGTTATCCACACATTTATATACACCATTATATAGACTCCAGTTATCAGTGTATGAATCAATCCCCTAGCAGTTTATGATTTATGCAGCTTGCTAGAAGAGAAGTAGGCCACGCCAGCCTTGAAAGCACTTTAGCTTAGTTGTTTTTACTCATGAAGGACATGTTGTCCTGTAATTATTCTGTCATTTCTTAAAAGGTGAAATCCTTAACAGGTTCATGCTTTATGTGCTGCTATGTGTATGTGTGACTTTATGTCTGGGCACGTCTCACCAAGTAGGAATCATCATTTCAAATTACTTTACAAGGAGCTACATAGAACTGGACAGCTTAAAATGTGTTAAATATCCTCAGAGTTTATGTGGATGGTTTCAGGGGGAGCAGGGGTGGAGCAGGATAAGGGGGAGTCAAGGAAATCATTAATATGTTCCAATTACTGCCCTGATTCACAAAATACACAACTGCATAAAAGTGTCACTTTCTGTTTTGATCCTGTCAGTACTCTTATGTTGTGTTGTGTTTTCTTCTATCATTTAATAGGGGCAGTATCAGCAAAATGTGCAACTTTAAACAATTATGCACATTTTAAAGTAATGTGTTCAGAGAAAAACTGAAAGGAGATTCTGACATTAATCAGAGACTGCAGGCTCTGCTTGCAAGAGTTCTGTAAAATATGGGCTCACCTTAGTGTTAGTGGCTGAAAGGCAAAGTTTCTCTGCTGCCTCAAATTAACTGCAATTTTAGCTTATTTGAAAAAAACCAAGAATATTAAATTCCCTTTTCTACACAAAAACCTGCCATTCAGCTTAAAGGAATAGCACTAAGACATATAAAACCTCCCCTTTCTTAGATAAGTCAGAATATTTGGAGAATTTTAATAAACTTCTAGAATGATCTACAAATCACATGAATTATGGGAGCTCTACAATAGATTCTCCCTAACAAGTCCTGCTGTGCCTAACTAATGCTTATCTGATATACTGGCAATATGAAGCTAATAAAGTGTGTAAACACAGAATACTGAACTGGTTTCAATGAAAAAAAAGGTCAGCCTGGACCCCAAATGAAAACTGGGGCAATCTGGATACTGCTGATACTTTAAAAGAGTAAAAGGAGTTTCTGGCTAGTTGGGGTTTCTTTTAACTAGAGATGGGAGAGAAAGCAAGCCTGGGATCAGGTTCCTCCAGGCTTTAGATTCAAATTTTAGATCTCTGTTTGTTGGAAACTACTTGTGTGATGCTCAGCCCTTACTGTTAACCAGGGAAAGAAGCATAAACTGTCCAAAGAAAAGCCATGTTCAGCAGACCATGAAAAGGAAATGCCATATCTCTCATGAGAAAGAATGATCTTGAAAGACATCTATCCTGCTCTCCCAACTACTGGGGTTCAGGCAATATCCAAACTCTTAAGATGATTATCTGAACTGCTCTCTGAAACTCTGTTTCCCCACTGTCAGCTGTAATACGTGAGGGCAGTTTACAACAGAATGTTAGTTATTCACTTTGAATTTCCCAGCTTTAGTTGGTTTAAGTAAGACCCTTAATGTCACTTAAACATAGCGTTTTTGTGTTATATTTTAATTTTGAAAGGATTATCAAGAAAATCTACCCTTTCCGTTAACTTTCTTTGAAAAACGATTAAGAGTTTTAGAAAGGATCTCTAAATATCCTCACCCTGCCTGATAAGTTATCCAGAACGAAACATGTAATACAGGTGAAATTTTGAAAAAATGCAGAGGCAAAATATAAAGTTCTCAATCTGAAACTACAAAAACAAGTGTGTTACTTGGGAACGCAGTGCAACATGGTTAAACACTGTAAATTATACTGAAATTTTCTTTGTGTTGGTATTTGGCTCTGTATAGCTTTATTGATAAAAACAGCAATTTATTTTTCTTTTTATGGGGCTAACAATTACATACCACTCAAAAGAATTTGACTGCTATTAGCTGACTACAGCACTTGTGAGGAAGAAATCCTGTTGTCTTACACAAACGTTGCCAGTAAGTAATATTCCACCTAAGAAAGACTTTGGAGAACTGTTAATAAAATGAGTCATCTTTAGCTACTCCTTCCTGAAATACCACATTAGTAATCTTGGGCTGCAACTAATTTTCCTGATTTTACATGTGGAAGTCACTGTGAAAACTAGACAGAGATGGGATGTACCGAATGCATCACTCATAAATATGCTTCCTCAAACATAAAAAAATTGGCAAAGCTCAAAGAGCAGAGCAAGAGGTAAGACAGCTTTCATATGCTGCTGCCTTTAATGCTCTTAATGTACATCGGAAAATTATGTACCTCATTTCTTCCAAACTGACTAAGATATTTTGTTTTAAATCTGTTTGTGGAGTATGCTGCTATATATCTCTTTTAATTTAGTATAGTATTCTCTGGTCTAAAGCAAGTGGTTCTAAATTAAATAAGCCAGCATACCTATTGCACAAAGCAACTGACTGCATTCCAGTGAAGCCCCTTTGAAAGCTATGTCAAATCTCTGCTGTCTCAGGGAGGAAAGTACCTCATTCCCCTTGCATTAGTCACCCTGCTAGAGATTAATCCTAATGAGCTTTTTTCTACAGGCTTGGCTGGCACACCCAGGATTTGCATTACATACCTGTGATTTCTCAATATTTAGCCCAAAATGCGGGTGTTCAAATGCAGATAGATATCAACTTTCCAGAAACCATTAACTACAGCATTACTGTAATAGCTTATCGAGCCTAGAGTGAGGCCAGCCACAGGGTGCTTCCTCAGCTTTGGTAAGAAGCCATCACACAACTAAGTATTGTAAAATCAACATGGGCTAACACTCATACGAATGCCGGAGTAAATGACACATCTCAAAAAAGGTCCTGTACTAAAGAACAAAAGTGCTCTTTTTCTTTATTTCATTATCCTCATTATCTCCCTCATTATCTCCCTATTTCACTGATTTTTGGCAAACAGCGGGCACCCATTTGATGTGACTAGATTGTTTGCAGACCCTGCAACAGAGTTTCAAGCTTCCTCCCAGCTGTATCCTGCCCTCGTTAGGCAAACAACCATCCCTTGGCCTTTTCCACGCACCAACGTGAGAAAAGACTAACAAAATTTCAGTTCACATAGAAACCAGGAGTCCTACATCTTTGATTACTCTTAAGTGATTTTACTCTACAAATACCACGCCTGAGAAATTTTTATTGAGGGAACAATACTAAACTGCAATCAATATCTACAATACCATCAAACCATCACAAAAAAGATCCATCATTAAAAAAATGCTTGCATGCAACTTGGCTCAGTCCTTTTGAAAATAAAATAGCTACTATTAGATGCATGGGCTAAATCAAGAAGCCTGGCCTCTTCTGGACCAAAGGGCTGGAAAATAATTTTCAGGTCTGAAGAATTTTAAAAGAAGACAGTAACAAGCTCTTTCCCAGTTAAATGAGTGTACTGCTAGCTTGGTTACTGCAGCCAACCTAAATCACTACAGCACCCCATGTAGTGAAGCTGTGTCTTTAAGGTAGCCAAGGACCAAACTGCTTACCGTTTCAGAGTTAAAAAACACCACTTGAGCTTTCCTCAGAAGCAAAATAGAATTCAGCACAGTTCACAGTCTAGTATACTCCACGAAGGACACAGTGTGAAACCAGACAGCTTTACTGAGCACTAGTTCATAGTCCCAAGCACTCTCCAGCTGTAGTCTGGCAATGGCAGCATAAGAACACAATATACAGCTCAGTCTCTATTAACAATAAATAAAGTAGCACAGTTGTGCTTCATCATGACAGACCACAGTCACAATGATCATTCACTGTCGCTCTCTAAAGGACTGGTCTAGCAGCCTATATCCAGAGTTCTACCTCCCTTAAAGGTTTCTAAGGTACTCTAGTAGCTAAGGGCTGGGTAAATGAAGTACTACAAGTTGTACATTGGTACACCTAACTTTTGGATATCCAGCCATTGAAGTGGTACATAACAAAATCCGTATTAATGCCTAGGTTTCCTAACCAAAGAATGAGAACTTTAGGTAGTGCTGGCACTAACAGCTGGGCACAGCTTTCAGAAGGAGGCACCAGAACTAGCCAAGAAGTGGCATGAACATAGGCTGGATCTAAATTTCTACCTTCCTCAATGCGAGATGCTCAGGCATCTGAATAGACAAAGAATCATAGAATCATAGAATCATTAAGGTTGGAAAAGACCTCTAAGATCACCAAGTCCAACCATCAACCAACACCACCATGACTCCTAAACCAGGCCCTGGAGTGCCACGTCTACACCTTTTTTGAACGCCTCCAGGGTTGACAACTCCACCACCTCTCTGGGCAGCCTGTTCCAATGCCTAACCACTCTTTCGGTAAAGAAATTTTTCCTGATATTCAATCTAAACCTCCCCTGATGCAACTTGAGGCCATTTCCTCTCGTCCGATCACTAGTTTCTTGGGAGAAGAGTCCAAGACCCACTTCACTACAACCTCCTTTCAGGTAGTTGTAGAGAGCGATAAGGTCTCCCCTCAGCCTCCTCTTCTCCAAGCTAAACAGCCCCAGTTCCCTCAGCCACTCCTCAGAAGACTTGTGCTCTAGACCCTTCACCAGCTTCGTTGCCCTTCTCTGGACACGCTCCAGCACCTCAATGCCTTTCTTGTAGTGAGGGGCCCAAAACTGAACACAGTACTCGAGGTGCGGCCTCACCAGTGCCGAGTACAGGGGCACGATCACTTCCCTACTCCTGCTGGTCGCCCTATTCCTGATGCAGGCCAGGATGCCGTTGGCCTTCTTGGCCACCTGGGCACACTGCCGGCTCATGTTCAGCTGGCTGTCGACCAGAAAGAAAAAGATGTCTCTAGCTATTCTGGAGTTACACCACAGAAATGTCTGCACCACAGTCTTTCAATGAAAACAGAACAGGCCTACTCTTTTTTTTTTAAATGGAGTTTTATGGTAGTGCCCTTTCTTTTTAAATCTAACATCCCAGTGGTTTGAGCACTGGCAAGAAAATACTCCTGCAAGTGCCCAAACTAGTATCTCCTGCTCATGTTTCCTAACCACCAAGACATCCGGCAGCCAGCACGGGGGGCACTCACCACCTCTCCTGACAGTCCAACCTCATCAGCAGCTCTGTGAGATTCATGAACGTTGTGAGTAGCGCTCAGGGCCTGGTGACCTCAATCAGGGCAGAAATCTGCAGAAAAATGAAGTCTACAATCCTTAGACTTTTCCAGTCTCTGGGCACCTAAGACGCTGTCTGGAAACTGAAATGTGCTATTTTGTTGCTGGGCACCTATGATGATCTTTTCATGGAAGAGAGCTAAACTGATTCTGCCAGCTCCTTGAAGCAGGAATCCCCTTTCTCCTGCTTCCCGCGGGCAGGCTCTGACAGAGACATTGCCAGCTGTCTCTGTTCATGCAGGCCTCACTGTGAAAAAGCCAAACAACAACACGACTTTCATGCTGCACCATTTAGCTTTGGCTGAAACTGTAATCGTGTGTCTGTGGTTTTCCTGTTTGGGTGCCTAATTTAACTGGCTGAGCCCACTCCTTCAAGTGTGGAAGGGACTCTGAGGGTATAAGGAATTAGCATGTTTCTGCCAGAGACATTCCACCAGGATCCCATGTTTGTTTAACATGTACAAACAGCTAAAATAAAATATTTGTTGGCCTCAGTAATAAACAGAATATAAAATAGTGTGAAATTAAGCAAGACCAGCTGGGCTCCAGGAGAACTGAAAGGAACAGTTAACTTCTACTACACAACGATCTGGAATGCAGACGCACTAAGATGGACTGCTATTGATGTGTGGTTTTGATGCACTTTATATACAAAGTGCTGATTAGATCTAGCTACCAAAATTATGCCTTTTCATATCCATATGCCAGTAATAAACAGAATTTAGAGGAACAAATCTTAGGATGCTTTCTACTGTTTTAAATCAACTGCTTTGCAAGCCAAACTTGCAGTGTTGCATCATATGCTGTAGAAGTGTGAAGTTATCACAGCAGTGATAACTGATTCCATTCTTCCAGAGGCAAAAAAAGGGGAAAAAACAAAAAGAGAAAATTAAGAATTCTTCTGCTCTAAGGCAGGATTTGCCCAGCCCTCAGGGACCTGTGAGAATTTCAGGATATGCATCTGTATAGATTCTGTGTGTAGGAGCATTTGGGCCTCCATATATATTTATATATACTGAAATCACAAAGCAAGCAACTGCTTAAACAGTTTTTTGGGGAACTTGGAAAAGTTGTTCCCTACTAACACAGGACAGGACGGAGGTTCCCCCTCTGCCAGGATTCTTCCTCCTCAATTTGGGAAGCAGAGTCAGGGATGATGATGATGATGTCCTCTATGATACAGAGGACTCCATTTTGTTTCATCTCATTAATGCAATTTTGAACAATGAATACAAACAGAAATGTGACTTAAGTTGTAATTCCTGTGAAGGATGCTCTGTTACACTGCCCAGACCACCCTTGTGTCTTTCTTTGGCTACTCACTGTGCTCCACACCTTTCCCACTTACTTTCCCCTGGGGTTATACATGTGGCATTGTGGCTAACTAACTGCCCTTCCAGCAGACTTCTCCTGGCAGCTGGACATTTTGGATCTTTCCCAGTTTGTTACAAAGAATGTATCAGATGCGTTTATGCTTCTGATATCTCTTTTAAGAAAAGGAGGTTGAATGAGGAAATAAAGTCCAGCCCTTGGAAAACCTTCATGGGAAATAAATGTTAGTCAGGGCTAAATTACTGATGAGATAAAAAGTCTGGAGGAGCACATTTAGAAGTCTGTCAGACGAATTACTACTTTTCTCTCATTTCATTGGAAGCTGGGCTGTTTTGATCTTTCACTTTCTATTAAAAAGAATACACTGGGAGTAGTAAACACTCAGGATCTACTTCTTCCTCCCCAGTGTGAACTCATTGTTGAATTGCCAAACCAACAGAATGGATTTTCTATCAGTCACAGTGTAGCTACCTACTTCTTGCCACCTAAGGGAAAGTTTTCTCAAATCATCCCATAATGAAGCCTAAGCCCCAAGACGCAGCTTCCTGTGGAAGATCATGTCTGTATAGTCCAATGCCACTACACCTCCGAAGGCACAGGGACATCAGGTAGGTCACAGACAACAGCAGCTTTAATTTTAGTCTGGTGATCATTTAAAAATACCACTTCCATCCATTGCTTATTGTCCCACAGCTCTTCTGTCAAAAACCAAAAGATCAAAGTGGCTCACTTGCCAGATAAGCCAACTTGAGAGTGAAAGCAACTGACTCAGAATCAAAAGGAAAAGAGTAAAGAATTTCATAGCAGCACCTGCCACAATGGCAGAAGGACCCACCACAGCATCACCAGTCAAAAATATCTGAACCATTAGTTAAAATTGGGATGAGAAATGACTGTTAATTGAATGTCTCTTCCCACCCTGTACTATTTTTCTTTATCTAGGAACAGCTCAAGTAAAAGCAAAACAAACTGCTTTTTGGTCTCACATAAAATTTACAAATGTTCACTGTCATCCCAGGAAAACAATTTTGGGACTGTATGGCCAGCCTGAAACCTGCTTCTTCTGTGGATGCAGCCCCAGACTGCAGTCTCCAGGCTTGTGCTTAACGAACACATGGAGGCATGCTCTAGCGGCCAATAATGTACGCCCTATCGCGTCTTATTGCTTAAAGAGCAGGTAATGCTCCGGAATACAAAGCTGCATATATTGCCATTGTAAAGGTTTGAATATAATCTAGTAATAGTGATTGGTCACATAGTCATGGTAGAGTGGATAAATCACTACATAAATCATTCATTTATATGGTACAATACAGTTACAGTAATAATACTGTACATATGGCGAGGGCCCCAACTGGGGAAAAATATTCTTCAGCACCCTGCACAGTCATTCAAGAGCTCTGTTTTAACTACTTCTATCAATTATTAAAACTGCACTGTGCATAAGTACATCAGCTTTCCACCTTCGGGAACCTGCCTCCAATGCTTTCTTTTCACCCTGCTGCCTGGAACTCACCCTTTCAGTGTTAGTCAGCATCATCCAGCGGGAGCTTTTAAGAAGGCTGCTTTTAAAGGGCCTCCAGAGGTAAGGCTGGTGATTCAGACGCTTCATCCAGAGGCTGGAAAGATTACTAAGGTAGCAAAGACAAGGGATGACTGTGAAGAAATGAGAAAGAATTTTATGAGACAAATCACTGGGTGACAAAATGATCAATGAAATTTAATGTAAGTAAATGTAAAGTGACACACATTGGAATCAACAATTCTGACTTTACGTATAAAACGATGGGCTCCAAGCTCATTACTATGTCAAGAAGAAGATCTGGATAGCATAGTATAGGTAATGTAATAGCCGGACAAGTAATACAGATAGTATAACAGATAATGAAAACCTCAGCTCAAAGAACAGAGTTGTCAGAAAAAAACCAGCAAATTATATGTTAGGAATCACTGTGAAAGAAATAGAGAACATGATTGTATCAGCGCATAAATCCATGGAGCCCTTGTATCTGGTTCTGATCCCACTTCTAAAATGGATATAATGGAAATAGAAAAGGCTTGGAGAAGAGTGGCAAGAATAATAAAAGCTGCAGAATGACTGCTAGACAGGAAACAACCAAATGTACTGGGATCCTCCAGTACAGAAGACATGCCACAGGAAGGATATGACAGAGACCTATTAAATCGTAAGTGGTGCGGCAAGGGTAAATGGGGATCCATTCACTGCTTCTTCCAATATGACAGCTCAGAAGCATCAAACAACACGAGCAGATACCACGCTCAAAACAACGCAATGTACCGTCAAGCTGTGGAACGCCTTGAAGAAGGATGTCACTGTGGATGCAAAAGTTTGCACAAGTTCAGTAAGTGACTGGATTCTTGGAGAAAAAACTTATGAAGGTCTACCAAGTGGAAAAACCCCTCTTCTGGCTCAGCAAGGCCAGGACAGCCTGTTTGTGTTTGGAAGAGTATTCCAGAGGGGAATATCTACATTCTTCAACTTTTGACCAGACCTGGGCAAAGGATATGCAGCTAGATGAGGTTTTGGGTCTAATATGGCTCATCTTATGCCCTCCCTCAATCATTTGCCTTTCATAGTGGACCAAGTACATTGTGTTCACGGATCCTCCTCCACTCATAGCTCTGTTAGCTGAAAAGGCTACTATCAGCAACTTGTCATTGCCTCATTCCTGGGGGTTATCTCAAACCTGTTAGCTAAGACTGCTTGTGTATGCCCTCACCTGTTTTAGTGAAAATGAACCCTACTTACAATGACAGTACTATTTAAATCAATTAAGATCATCCAGTTCACTTTTTGAGGAATACAGGTTAAGGGTTCTCATCTGAGCAGCTCAGTCACCATACTGGAGTAGGGAGGCAACAAGCATCCAGAAAGGCAGGACAGACTACAGGCCTGTCTTTCTTTTCCATGCTCCTTCTTCCAGAAATGAGGAGTATCAAACAGCTCTGGCTCAGGAACTCACTGTTTGTGAATAAAGACGGTTGACGATTTTTCAAATTGTTCTTTTTTTGTTCCTGTTGGCTTTCATTTTCACTGTTTCTTTGTCAGACCCTTTTTCTCCATAGGAGGTTCAGCTTTGCAAAAGCCCTAAACAAAATCCCCACATTTAACATGAGATATCTGTCAATCAGTGGCTCATTTAAATACTTTACTGAAAACATTATCCAAAGCATTATAAAAAATGGTTGTATCTTAAAAGAAAAGAGTGAACTCTTTCCAAAAATATTTTTAATATCTCAAATTTATTTCAAAGTGTACACTGTTTTTCAAAAAGAGAAGCTACTCTATATGCTTCAAAATGAACAATTTCAAGTTAAGAATTTTCATTGAATTGATACTCATTTTCAGCCAACTCAATGCAAGTAAGGAGATACCTTGAACTGACTGCAAAATTGTCTGTATTTTTTCTCTTTTTAAGATGTGAATACTACTATGAATAAAATATTAGAAGTAGATAATGATATTTCCCATATTTATTTTGACATTATTTATTTGTAATCATTATAAGAAAGATTTTTTCAGAAACCTCCCTTGGTAGTTTTGTGTTTAACTATCTGTATTAAATTGCAGCAAACCTCACCCAGACTAACCAGAAAAGCATGTCTCCCATTCAGAGTTCAACAAAGAAACCAGCACCTCAGAGACTCCGTCTGCCTCTTTGGAAGGAAGCAGGATGGCACTCAACAAACATCCTTGGGGAAGAAGTTAAAAAAGGAAACTATGTGATTTCCTTTACACCCTACATAATCAATCCAACTAGCATCAATAAGAAACTAAGAATGAAGACAAAGGCTGTGTGCTAATGATCAAAACTGAAAATGCATCCCAGTTCATTATACATTTTCATTGTTTCTGTTTTCAGAGTAGATATAATATATTTTCATAAGCAGGCAGATTATTAAACCCCAAACTTCCCGGTGAGAGCTGGGACATTATCCATGAACTTGTTTTTGAAGAGAACTGTCCACAGCCAGCAGATGAAAAGGAGAATCTTTAGCCCACTAACTCCTCGTGATATGAGGTGAAAAGTGCTCCTCAAGAGACAGGACTTTGCAAAAACACTAAAGTGTCCTTTTTAATCTTGATGAAATCACTTCACAAATAAGTAAGAACGAGGCCAGTTATATGCAAAGGTAGCATATCCCACACATCTTTGTTGCACTAAAAGACAACAGAAAGAGAAGAACCACTTTAAAGAAACAGGAAAAAACCAGAAAATTTTAACATTTTTCTCTGCATTTGGTACATTTATGAGAATGTTCTTTTTTCAGGGTCTATATCTGAAAAATCAGGAAAACCTTCCAGCCAAAAAAAAAAAAAAAAAGACTCTTTGACAGATGTACTGTTCAGAGTGATTCATTTAAAAGTGCTGAACTCATATTCAGAGCCTGAAATCTAGGAACCACCAGCTGGGCTGGGATTCAAAATTACATGGATGGAGTAAGTTTTTGAGTTGTGATGCATTAAGCAGTGGAGGCAATTGCTTTTCTCACCTATTCCACAAGGGAAGGAGGAGGGGAAACATTTAAGAATTAAGAAAAGAAGACTTAGTATTATTGAGTTACAGTATCTTGCACTGGTAGAGGCTGAATCAGAGTTTGCATTAAAAAGGAACTCCAAAAATTTAAATAAATCTTTTACAGCAAGTTATTTCAAGATGGAGCTGGAATAAAGACAAAATAAAGAAGATAAAACTGTGCATATTAAATTAGTTAAAAAAGAATCTGTTTATGTACTGGAAGTTCACTCATAATAAGAGGGGCAAGAAAAGGTCCTTTTTCCTGCCAAGTATCAGCATTACTGCCAAGGGAAGGAGGAGGGAGTGCATGTAGCAGGTATATGAGGGAACATCTATAGGTCATATATAACCAGCATGGAGAAAGCCTTACAACAGAAGGAATTAAATAGCCACAAACTCCTGTATACTGCTTAAGGAATGAACAGGGACACAGACCTCTTCTATTTTAGTTTAGGAGTGATGAAAAAAACACTGTCAGCTATCCACATCCAGCTAGGGAGATGCCCGGTGGACAGCATTCTCTCCAAGTCCCATGTAGTACCACTAGTCCATGCAATATACATTAATTTAATCCACATTGCATAATGTGCTACTTAATGTGAGCCCAACCAGATCAAGGGGTGGCAAAACAGGTATACTAGTTCTCAGGACTCACAGTCAACCATATGTAGCTTACAGTCAGCAGCTGTAGCTGCAGACAGCGAGCAGGAAGGCAAGTAACATGGTGGCTATTGGCGGGTATAAGTGGCAAAAGAAATCTGTGCAAGGTAGCATCCCAAGAACAGAAATGGACGTTAGGACCAGGCAGAATTATGAGCAAAACAGCTAACAGGAGGGTGTAAAATAAAGCAGGCCTGATCTGCTTTAACTCAGCCTTCACTTTTCTTGGCACACGCAGGCACAAACGGGCATCCCTCCTCCTGGAGCCAATGACAGCGGTGGGCTGCACTCATTCCAGAGTAAATTACTCACTTTCTTAACATGATTTCCACTAGTCTACGTCTTACAGTCACATACGAATTGTAGCAACTTGCATCTTACAGGTATTTACAACCATGAAGCACTTGAGTTGGGTCAGAGAAATTTGATGAAAAGAGGAAGAGCTACAGAAAGCTCAAACAAATGATGAAAAGGGCTCTGTCAATGTAATAAGGGTATCAGTAAATACTCTAATTTCTTCACTGTACTACTAAAAGTGGCATTGCTATCGTAAACAAATTCATATTTTTAATTCAGTTTACTTAGCACTACCTATGACCTCCATTTACTTTTGCTGTTTCTCTCAGTTTGAACAACGAAAAGCAATAAAGCAAGTTTCACTTTTGCTTCCAGCCAGTTTCGCTTTCAGAAAAGACTATTTATTTGTTAAAAAAAAACACAGGTTGATTTCATTGGAATCAAAAGCTGCACACATTTCTGCTGGCCTCTGATTCAATAAAAGCTTTTATAGAACACTTAGGTTTAGGTTAAATTAAGTTGACAGAGTTTTGATAACGAATATTCAATTGATTGACAGGGAGATTAATTTAGTCCAGAATGTTAGCACAGCTATTGGTTTAAATTGCAAATTATAGAATTTCACAGAATCACACAATAATTGAGGCTGGAAGGCACCTCTGGAGACTGCCCAGTCCAAACCCCTGCTGAAAGTAGGGTCAGCAAGAACAGGTTGCTCAGGGCCGTGTCCAGTACAGTTTTGAATATCTCCAAGGACAGAGACTCCACAACCTTTCTGGGCAATCTGTTCCAGAGTTGCATCACCTTCACAATTAAAAATGTTTTTTCTTACATTTAAGTGGAATTTTCTGTATTTCAGTTTGTACCCATTGCCACTTGTCCTTTGACTTGGTGCTTCTGAGAAGGGTCTGGCTCTGTATTCTTCACTACCCCCATCAGCAGTGGGCCCACATTTTCCCTGGCCTTCCTTGTGCTGCTGTTGTACCTGCAGGAGCCTTTCTTGTCACCCTTTACCAGGTCCAACTCCCAAGGGCTTTGGCTTTCCTCACTCCATCCCTGCACACTCAGACAGTGTCCCTGAAGTCCTCCTGGGTGACCTGCCCCTGCTTCCTCTTGTATGCTTCCTTGCTTCCTTTTTTTTTAACAGAAATTTAATGCAACAGAAAGCTATGCCAGCATTCTATTTTCTAATTTTGTGTGGATAGTCTCTTTAAGGCAATTACTTTTCTAGTCCAGTGCAATGGGGATATCAAAGTCCTGTTTATTCGCTTTAAAAACTTTTAAATTAAAAAAAAAAAAAAGTGGAATAACAGTCTCTACAAAGGCACGGTATTGTGGCTTGTTTTTACAGTCTCTCCCCTAGTAAGCTGCCATACACCACTAGCTCCAAGAGCAGGAGGTGGACTAAAGTGTTGCACTTCCCAACAAGTCATGGTTTGTAAACTCTGAACAAAGACTGATCAGTGAGGAACTGCACTGTGTAGCCTGTACAATCTTCATAAAATAAATTAATGAAGAAATAAATATTCCCTGATGGACGAGCCAGCCAGCAAATATCCCACAAGTTCCTCCCCAGCCCTATTCCCACAGGTAGGCTGAGGAGCAGACACCCAACTGCACTCCCACAAACATGGCTGCCCAAAGACCTTGGGCCCATTTCTCCTTTGCTCTTGAGCCTTTTGCAGCTGTGAAAAGCAAATAAAATGTGAAAATAAAAGCTAGTTCTCAGGTGTTTTAGACCCAGTGTAACACCTCCAGAGACTGGGATACCAGCACCACTCCTGCTCCCCTCACTGCTCTCAGTAAGCCCCTTGCAAGTGCTGAAGGTCAGTGACGGCCGCCATTTTGAGAGCTGTGTAATCCTCCCCTGGTCTCTTTCCCTGACACTTACCGCATGTCTTGTACAGTTTTAGTTCAACAAAAATATCGGAAAGCACTTTAAATCTTTTTTCCAGAGAAAGTTACACCTTCTTTGTTACCTATAGCTCACCTTTTCTCTCATAAGTTCCTCAGGTTTCTCTGTGAAACACCAGTTTCTTCCGCTTGGGACCGAGGCCTCGGGCCAACAGCACAGCAATCTGTGGAAAGACAAGTTTGTACACTCGTAGGTGGAGCACAACTGCCTGTCTCTGCCTGTGAAATTTGTGTCTAGAGGAGAGCCACTGCTTAAGAAAAATGCTGCTGACACTTCACAGACTCAAAAGGACCCACTGACACTTGGCAGAGCGTTGCCCACCGCTTCCCCCTGAGCGGGGCAGCTCTGCCACTGCCCCACAGCCAGTGCCTGCAGCCCCCAGCCAGCGGCAGCCCGTGGGCGCCCTTTTGGGAGCGGGATCAAGCTTGACTCTAGGGCAAGAGACGAGTAGCGGACTAAAAAGGAATCTAAGCAAAATCTCATGATTTTTTTTTAAATCAGCACTGCTACTCTCTGCTGGTTCGAACACACAAGGACTGGGCACTACTGCACCAGCTTGCAGCTTTTCATTGTAAAATAGGATTAGGTAACAGCAGGTTAATTTAACAGAAGGTTGGTCGGTACAGAATTTTATCAGGTTGGTTGAAATGTGTGTATCCTCTGCTTTGGTTGTTTTTTCCTAGCTCTGTTCTCCTCAGCTCACCAGTGCTGGTAACAGCAAGAGCAATGATCAGACTTTGACCACTGAGGTTGCTCTGTCTCCCATGAAAATTCTCCCTAGCACTGTAATCCCCTCACACTCCGCATGGGAAATATTTAGCAGTGAAGAGACTCAGCTTTATATTGACTCCCCAGTAACTCATCTGTCTCTGTAGCACTACAGTTACTACTAGTGTCCAGCAAAGAATAAACAGCTGCAGTCAAACATTTAATAATATATTGTTTTCCAAAGAGGTGGTTCACCTTACCTCACTGCTGTCTGTAAGGGTCCTCATTACCACTGCATCAGAAGGGCAAGAGGTTTTCCCACCTTAACATTAAAAAATGAGATAAAGACAAATACCACAGAGACCTACTGCAGCAGATGAGATGTTCTTGGGTAAGCAACACTCTTCGTCTCAGCCTAAATCAAACTTAAACTTCCCCTGGTCTCAGTGGCAGCTTTGCTTGAGTACGGACAACAGCACTGATGGAGCGCAGGCAGCGGAGGAATGCGTGGCCAGCCAACATCGGTGGTGCTGCACAACTCTTGTCAAGAAATAACTGGATCTATAGTTCTTAAAGTATTCTAAGAATGGGGACCAACGGATTCTGGCATCTCAAAACCTGGGGGGATTTTGTGGGGGAAGTTTTAGGGCGGTGGCATCATTAGTATTTTATGTCCCTTTCAAAATTTTGTCACAGTTCTCAGCCATGCTGGCTGCTGTAATGAGGACAGCAGTTTCCTCCTTCCTTCTCATCCTTACCCAGATCAGCTCTAAATCACATGTAATTTACTTCCATGAGCCTTTTAAAAAATTCAGCTTGTTTATCACTGATTATCATCTTCTATTTTGATGGCAAGACTACCCTCATTACTGTTTTTAAGAGGCATAAAAGGGACATTTGTCTTACATCTGTTTCTTAGCATTTTGTCTCCTCTCTGCTAAAATTGGGTCCAAATTCTGTGCTGTGCTGCTTTTGCAATAAATACAGGTAGAGTCAATAGCAAGGTGAAATCTTTGCTTTTACCCTCTTAATGCAAAATAGGCTTGGAGTTGTGCATGGTTGTTAACTGTTCTTTGCAAATCTAGCTGATGAAATAGTACTCAAGGCAAATTAGTGAGAAAAGGCAAGAGTCTCGAGTGGTGCAAGCCAACAGAGCTCACTTTCACTATTCAGACAACATTTATACCACCTGAGCATTTGGGATAGCTACATTAACAGTAATTTTCTTTTATTACAAGTCCTGCTGTGTTTAGATACTCTGGAAAAAAACCAAAATATCATACAAAGCTCTTTTTTGGTGTGATTCCTTCCCTTCCCACCTCTGGAAGAGAACCAATTCTGACAAGCAGGAGGATCTAGTCCATTAGGATCCTGTATGCTTTCCTGCTTTTACGGTCCTTAACATCATACAGTTTGACCTAATGCCTCAAATTCACCTCAGAGTGCCACAAAATCCCCATACCTGGCTAATACCAAATGCACATGCTTACTTTTTTGTATTCCTGTCTTTCAGGACACGGGCTGAAGTCCCTGTTTCCCAGAGAGAGATCTTTTGGGAGAACAAATCTAAAGATCCATGCAGGCCACTAAACCCATGAACCAAAACGAATTTCTGGGAAAAACATCACCACACACACGCATACACAGACAGCTTGAAAAATCACAGAAATGGCAAAGTTGGTTTCCATTTCCTATTACCCTGCCTACCTTAACTCCTGATATAAATACAGACTTAGAGTAAGCACCCTCGTCAGGTGTGTCATTAGGATGAACAGTTAGCTGAACGAATACAGGGGGTAGATTCAGGGAAGATTTTTAAGGGTTCATAGCCATTGTCTAGTTCTTTGACCATTCGAAAATGTCTTTTATGATTAAAGACTTCCCCCCACCCATATATATATATCCCTGAAAACTGAACTGATCTTCTTATTTTTATTGTGTTTTCTTCCAGATTTTACCACAGCAATCTGGGCACCCGCCCAAAATTTATAAATTAAAATCTCCTCATGCAGCACAGCATCAGCATCACATACCAGCAGCTAAAATATTTTCTCTTTCTCTCTGTCCTGAATCCAAACTTTGGCATATCCCATGTCACAAAGCTGCTTCTTCCGAGCCGGTGCAGCAGAGGTGGTTATGTTTGTGTAGGAAGCCAGAGCCGCCTGCACCAATGAGCGCTCGCACTGCCGGGTTGGCCCCAGGAAGGGAACGCTCTCCCTTGGAAGAGGAACTGAAAGTACGCCTGGGGAAGCCTGCTTTGCCTCTGACCAAACTAGCTGTCTAAGGAAATGCCAGACCTTGCTGCACCCGGGTCAAATGTAGAATTATGTGGCAGTTTGATAAGCTACAGTACACTAATTTATTGGCTATTTTAAAAAATGTAGAGGAAATTTTATTATGGATTACTTTGCTTTCCTGAAAACTTTTTATAATTAAAAACATCTGGAAGACATTTCAATATATCATAAACAAGAGGAAATCCAAAGCACGTGACTTCTAAGAAAATGATGCAAATACCTTTCTGTGCCAAAATTTACAGTAATCTGTTTTTCTTATTTTGCCACAGGGTGGAGGGAGAATGAGTGGAGGACAAGTCAACAAAGAGAAAACTACTAGTATAAAGAAATACGCTATATTAGGAACCACTGTTTCTTGAAAAATACTGTTTAAAAAAAAAAACCCAAATCACTAAAATAGATTAGGCTTCCCCTCCCCCCTCTCCCCCCCCCAACTAATTAGTTTCCAGGGAATATATCCTTCTGGAGTGGATAAATGATGACATGAATCCTGACAATATTAGGAGGCTATCAGTGAGAAAGAAGGAAAGGAATAAGAATATGTTTTGGATGATTGTAGGTAAAGGAAACTACTGGTTTAATCTGCTGAGTACTATGCTGCTTAATTAATATCACTAAATACCTACAGCCTTTATGACAGTTCTTTAAGAAATAAAACAAAAACCACCAACACAGTCCAACATATTACTAAATATCTTAGCCTGAGTAATCCGTTGTCTTATAAAATACAGTAAGATTTATGGGCTCTAAAAACAAACACAGACAAAAAGCTTTACAAGAAATCCCCAACACAGTTACTAAAACCCCCAACAATTAATTACTAAGTTCACAGTAAATGAAATAATGCATGAGGAGAACAGTGAAAATGTTTATAACCAAATCTAAAAGTCATGAGAAACTTAAAACTGGTGTTGGGTTCACTGGAAAGACATAGAAAAACAAAGTTGAACTGTCTCAGAGTTCAAGGTGGTTTAGATTTAGAATTTCAGTTGAGTGCATGGGCAACTATCGTAAAGTTTATATCGGTCCCTAGCTGCAACTTCATCCAAAATCACTATTTTAATCCAGAATTTTCATTCAGTCCTACAGTTGGGTTTGTCCAGATCTGTTGCTCTTGAGAATGAAGTTGCTGTGATATGGAAATTTTTTTTCCTTTCACTTTCTAGAGCAGAATGGGAGAGAAATGGGTTTGATGCCTCCTCATTGCAAACTAACGGTAGAGTGGCTATGACAAATCTGGGCCGAGAACAATGACCAGTCCAAAGTCAGCCATGAACTGTGAGCTCGCTAGAGCTGTGCCATTTGTGATTCAGTGGCTCTCTTTCCCAGAAGAGGTTGCTAGGGCGCTTCAGACCAGAATGAGATTACGTGTACTGGTTGCTTTCTACTGGTCTTGCCTACCTTCATTCTGTGACAGCTCATGGCTATTCAGTCAGATGAACATCAAAATGTCCTTTGCTAGGGAAATCTTAACACCGGCCAGAGGGAGTGAAGTAACATACCTGGTATATGTGGAAAGGAGCTCCAAGGCTAAACCCTAGAACTCAGGGTGAGCCAACTGCCTACTGAAATCAGTGATTTTATTACTAAAACCACCTTGTGTGAGACCACTGATATTTTACTCACCCTTTCCTTTCTTAGCAGTTTTAGGGGTAATAAAATAGTCACAAAAGCTGTCATTGAAATTTTTCAGATTATCATCATGGGGTATCTGAACTAATCTTATATGTTACAACAAATTTTGCAAATCCCATCTTTCAATGTTTCAGGCTCTTTAAAGACTCAGGTATAACTTACTGCATTGGCAACATTCATATCACATTTTAGAGGTTTTTTCCCCAGTACTAATGACTTTCTTTAAAAAACAAAGTAAAAATCTTTTTGAAGAATGTGATGCGAGTTTAAAAAAACCAGCAATTCTTCTAGCCCAAATAAAGCCCTAATTATGAAATTATAATATGTCAAATTTTAATATGTAGAGAGACGCAGTGCTTGCTGGTGAACTGTACTATATAATTTAGGGAAGAGCTGCTGAATTATGTTCTCACAATTTCAAAGGCATTTATTTTGTTGAAATAACTTCAGGTTATGTACTTTGTGGCAATGAATGTCTTTTACTAGCACTATGTGCAAAGAAGGCCCAGTTCTGATTGAGTACTCTGATTAGGACTGTAATGTTGCCAATGCATCAAAACAAAGATAGAGACTTAGTTCTTTCTATTTCCTTGTATTTTGAAAAGAAAACACTTTAGAGTGAGAAAAAAAATATTTTATGCTATTAAACAATACGTGCTGTTTAATCAGTTGCAGTGAAGGAATTGTGATAACGTTTTCAATTTTTTTCCCTTTAATGAATATTTGTGGACCAAGTCTGAATTCTGGCAATACGTTTAATAATTGCATTTGACAATCAGGCATTGATCCTTTTTCTGCAGATGAATAATACCTAAAGTAGACTTTGCATAATATCAAGTATGTTTGCATTTTTAATGAACAATTTTGATCTTATAGGCTGCTTGCAAAGCAAAACATTTATTATTAGCAATGATGATTGTGGGTGGTTATTTAATCACCTGATACTGTATCTGTTCTCTGTTTTTGAATGAACTGATACATCTTAGGGAACAAACCAATCTCTACCTAAACAAAAACTGTTCACATAAATGTTGGCAAATAGTGAGTACAATGGGATATGAATTTTCTTGAACCAAGCAACAATTCTGACAAATGTTCAGAAACATTGTTTGGGCAATATTCAACCAGCTCTGTTACACAGTATTTTTAGTGTAATAGAAAAGACTCGTTAACATTTTCCTATGAGAAATCTGAGTTTGTAAGGATATTATATTTTCATGGCATTATCACAAATTGAATCCCTTTATCCAAAATAAATTAAACATTTGTTTCCTCAAGTACAATACCGGAATGAAAGAACAAGTCAAATGGCTTAATCAATAACTTTTTAATTTTAGGACTTGTCAGCCTTCCCTTTCTGTTTCAGATTTTTCCCTTCTAGCATCAGTGATGACAGATTGAAGGGAAATGTAAATGGGTGAAATGCCTCAAATTTGCAATCCAGTTGGAAAATATAATTTCATTTGGGAAATCTCACCTCTGCAGAAAAGTGTAAAAAAGTTCCAAGGTGTAATTGCAACAGGTGAAACAATCTTCTGGCTTAATAGCACCTGTCAAGGACATACTTGCATTGGCATTTTGTACATACTGGCAGAGAAACCATCACTGGGGAAAGGAGGGGAGAGCTGATGCTACAGTACCAGCAAGGCCTGCCAGCTCCAGCCCCCACCCCAAATTCCTCTGACAAGCCAAGAATAGCTATGATAGGGTTTTTTTACTAAAATGATTGACTATTCACAATGACAGCCACTGCCTTTGGGCAGCACTACCATGATTCTTCCCATAGAGAGTAATACCATTTGGCGGGCACTAACAGGAGGGAGCTGCAACGTTTTCTAATACTGAGGCTAATTTTGGAAGAGGTCATCCCTGTCTGTGACCTCACATTGACACATGGGTTATACTGAGGTGGTAGGCATAGCTTTTTATACATGTTGCTATTTGTAGTGTGCACTTTTATTCTGGGGTGAGGTTGCAGTTCAAGAGAGAACCTGAGCATGTGCTTACCTGAGCTGGATCTCAGGTGTCCAGACAATACAGTGAATTTGATTGAGGTTTTGATCAGTATGAGTAAAATAACCAACAAGCGCATAAATGAAGAGACTCTATACAATTACAGAAAAATAGCATGGTTGTTTCTAACACTGAAATGACAGATGATCTGTAGGAAATGTACTTAGAAACCGAGTGCTAAAAATAACAGCGCAATGCTGCGCAGTAAGAAAATAGTTACCCATCTCCCTTAATCAGATAAAAGCAGCATACCCAGGGAGGTGGGACTGGAATCAGATCTCCCCCCTCTTGTGTGGTTTCCTGACAGATGATCAGTTAATTTTTAACTCTTCAGGAGTGCAGTCAGGTTATGATACTTTAACATCTTGTCTTCTGTTTACTTCTTTCTCCATGCTTTCCATACTCCCACTGTGCTGTGTCTCATCTGCCCTCACCATACTGCCTCCTCATTTAATCACGCATCAGAAGTCTCCTTCTACCCTCCCATCTCACTACGCTGTGCCTCATTTTCTCATTCACAGAGGAGGCTGTCCTCTCCTCCCTGCTTTAATTATGACTCTGCATTAAAAATAAAAATAAAAATAATAAAAGCTCATTTTCCTGAGACATAAGTTATTGATGCTCTGGCCCCGGAGAAATATACACACTTTTATTTGAAGTCGTTTCAAACATTTTGTTTCTACCAAAAATATGTATATAAGTAAATGAGAGCTGGGAACGTACCTTCTTTTTTTGGCTGGCTGGCCCCCTTGGAGCTTTGCCTTGGGTGTGTAACTGAGAGACGGCCACTCATGCATGAAGAATAGAGGCTTAATTAATTGGATTGGAATTGTAAAATGGTGTACTTGATGTGGGTAAGGCACATTCCACGCTTTTCCCCCATAAAGAATGTGACATTTTTGTGGAAGTGTTGAAGAGTGGGTCCAGGAGCCATCAGATGGATGAGACTTCATTAAATAGGTACAGCAGGGAACCCCTAGTCCTGTATCTCACACAGATTTTTCCCTACACATTCATTTAATTAACTCTCAATCTGTACCTATGGTTCCAGAACAATTCTATTTAATTTTTATGTTTCATGTTATATGTAATTTATAGTACATAATAAATAGTTTGTGAGAGGTGGAGCCATGAATGGTTTGAAACGACTTCAA
>WAAD01039736.1:244914-294905 GCA_013389945.1 Fregata magnificens
GAAGCTGCCACAGAAATAATTTTTCATTTCTGCCAAAATTAAGGTTCCCTTTTTTTCTTTTCAGCCTTCAAAAATGTTGTTTAAAAAATCCCAAATTATGGAGGAAAGTTTATCAGGTTTCAATAAAATAGTGACTTCACTGTTAGCAACTGCTTATTTCAACCTTTTAATGAAATGGCTCCTTTTTACATTATAAGCATTACATACAAAATAAAAATATATGGCTTCAAAATTCTGTTTAATGATATTTATTATAAAAATAAATTAAAAGGCATTTTGGGCCCTCTCTCATTTCCTCATAAAGTGCACTTTGCCTCTTTTTAAAATATACTGGTGCTGTGGTGGGGAAATCAGTCTCAGAAATGCCTCTTGCACTCTGCTACATTTTAGCATGAGAAGAAATGGGTTCTTGCAGGTAACTTCATCTATTAGTAACAAGAAATCACATTGGTTTGTGGTCAGCAAGTATTTTAGAAAACAATGGTATCTGATTTTTTCTTAAAAAAAATGTGTCCTTTGTAAGCTCACTGATTATTTTCTTTTGAGTTTCCAGGACCTGTCTCTTTTAAAGTTTCCTGAAGTACCGTGTCATATGTGGCAGCCTTTAAGTTTGTTCCATCTTGCAGTATTTTAAGACTGGAATACATGTTGTTGTTCCTGGAGTGTGCGATCCACAGTCAGTGAGAGTTTTTTAATGACCTTTCATTCAAGATCAAAGTGCAAACAGCATGCTTATGGCACCTATCTCCTTATGGACGGTGGCCCTGGCAATATTATCTTTTTTTTTTCCTGTCATCGAAGATATTTCAGTGTGGAGATCTTTAGCATTGCTATCTTTTTTCTTTGAAGCTACTGAGCTTTACGAAGCTGTTCCTCATGTTCAGAACAGCCTGAAATAGAAAATAAAAGGACATATGATAAGCCATAAATGTTTAACAGCAGAGGAACTTTTGGTAGCACCCATCAAGGTCTCCTTCATTTTCTCAGTCAGTGACCCAGTTTATACACTAGTGGAACCAGAATTCCGTCATTCCTTATGAAGGTGAGGGTCAGGTTTTTATTCCTGTGTCACACGTATAGATGTCATATTAGAGTTACTCAAATGCTCTGATGTAAATACTTGAGCACTCCCTGAAGCTAACTATTGCTAGCTGTTCTGAAGCCTTGAATGACTACCACCTAGAAATGCTAAATAAAGTTGTAACAATTATGATATGCAGTGACATTTATGGTCTAAAATAAAGAATTGTTTGAACCAAGTAAAAAGGTAATAAAAAGTCATTTCCCCCTTCTCCCAGTTATTTGAGACCAAGTATTTTATCACCATTCCGTAAGGGTCTGAAGGCCCAAATTCTGCCTGTGCTGAGCAACTTTGAAAATTTGGCTATTATTATAGCTAACCATCCCACGTATATATAGCCCCACCTTATATAAATTATGTAAACCTCTTGGTTCTACAAGTTTGAGCTGGAAATCTGCAAGCTGTCTCATGAGACTTTCAGTTGCTGGTTGAGCTGGAAAAATATTGCGATGCCTAGGCTTTCTTGTGGTAGCCTGGCATTTCATATTCAGGCCTGGGCAAAATTGGGATGAGAACACATTTGCAAAAAATGAGAAAAGAAGAATGAAAAAGAATTTCTCTGTAAATATTATAAACATCAAGGAAATGTTCAGGTATGAGGCACTGCAAGTGGTTAGTTCTTTCATTATCTGCCAATCCTTAAAGAGAAAAGATCCAAGGCTTCCTTGCCTACTTCTTAGAGATGCCATGTATGAAAAAAGCTATCCATACTGTATGGGTTCTATGCATTCAGGAATAAGTTGAATTTAGTAAGTAATTCAATAATTAGTGCAATCAATGGATGCTCATTGATAGCAGTAGACACAGTCTCATTTAATAATAGCCTTAAGTTAATAGTGTACCGCTTTCCAACAGAACGGACAACGTGAAGAAAAATGCACAATTTATTAATTTTTATTCTAAAGCCATTTTAAGTCTAAGTTTCATGGTTCCAAAAGTGGCTTACTTTTTTATGAATTGGGAACAGGCCCCATTCTCATTTCTCTTAATAGATGAATGTGAGAGTAAGAAAAGGCAACCAAAGAAACAGTGTGTATAACAAATTAGAGTAAAAGGAGATTGATATACTTTCAAGATGGTGATATAGCAGTCCATGCTGAGTTTACAGTGCTTGTGGTTTATAGCATGTGCCATAATTACTTCAGCTTAGAGCTGAATTGACTTTGAAAATCCAGAAACAGTTACTGAGGCTATAAAAAGTGAGACTTTGACTTTAGTGAATTTGTTCCAAAAGGGAGAAGTTAAATTTAAAAATGAAATTTCAACTTGCGTGCTGTTTTCTGAGGCAGGTCCAGGAAAAACGTCTCTTTGGTTCAGCCACCTATTTTGCTGCATAACTGATGTCAAAATCTGAGACCAGAAACCACGAAGAGGAAAAGTTATGTTACACAGAAAAGACAGATATAAGCAGCTTCCATAGAAAAATGAGAAGGCATTTTCTGTTGAAAAAGATTATTGATGCAATTAGTAGTTGAGTTACTGAGTCTTATATTAGGGTGGTGTTCTAAGACAAAGGAGTCTGCTAAGCTCACTTGAAATATAAATATAGAGCCAATTATGGCAGCTGCACAGAAATGATGGGTCAATCTGCAGTCAAAGGAAAGTTGGGAAAAGGGGAAGAGGGTACCCAAACATTTCCAAGCTCAACCACTTTCAGTCAGAAAAAACCCAAAATAAAACAAACAGTAGAATCACAAGATTCCCCAAACAAGTTTTTTTTCTAGAGCAAGATGACAACATTTTGCACCTAGGATAGCAAAAATACGGCCATCTCCTGCCTTGGTTTCTCTAACAAACCACACAGTAGCTATTTGCATATCACAGTAATATACCTGAATTCCTACCATTACGTACACCTTTCCCAGCAAGTCTTCAGTCACAGGCACAAATAGCAGCCATTCAGAAAACTGGTGAGCTCTGCTTGTTACCAGTCCATTGACAAACAATTTAGAGCAAGCACATTTACTACTAAAGGTGAGGTTCCTGGGGTACACAGTACCACAAGAAAGGTACGTGAACTCTCTAGTTTAAATACAACAGCATTACCCTACAGTATTTGGGTGGCAGATGGAAAACACTCTCTTGTTCCTGGTCTCCTGCTGCCTCTCTCTCCACTCCTAGAGCTCATAACCAAGCAGGACATTTTTTATTTCTGCCATGGGAAAGTGATCCATATTTTTTCATCAGCATAAAAAAAAATGTTCTTGAGGCTAGACCAGTCAGAAACAGAGCTTGCCAAAACTGCTTTCAGCACAAAAAAAGTAATATGATCGTTCCCCTTATTCTGCTTCTCATTCCTGCTGGTAATGTTTGGTGAGCCTTCATGCCACTGCTATTGCTCATAAAGTCATACGCTAGCTGCAGCCTCTAAGAAATTAGTCTCTTCGCTGTTGAGTGGGAAGTTGAAAGATATCTAAATACTAGGTGGGGTGTGACTGAGCTCTATCTGAAAGCCAGGATGTTCAGGATGTTGCTGAAGCACGTCAACATAGCCCTGAATTGGCGCACAGGAGCACTGCATGGGACCAGGTCAGTGGTGAACATGCTCCGTATGATATTTCGTGGTTCTTTGAGGTACATTGTGCACTTTGGCTTGCTACTGCCAAACAGGCCCACCACTCTGAAAGTTCTGCAGGGTGCTATGGATTTGTTTGTTTGTTTGTTTCTAGATGTGATTGGTATTTAAATGATCTTCCCTAATCTCATGAAGTTTTTGCCTGCTGTGTAGGTGAACATTTATATTATCTGTAGTGCAGCTGTGCTTGGCCTGCATGTTTCACACATAATGGGCACCCATAACAAATATTTTATTTGAGAACAAAAATTATATAAATGGTGCAAAATTTTGATGTAAATAAGTACAGAGGAGAAGTTATGTACTAGTGTAGAAAAAATTCAATGTTGACTTGATGGGCAAAAGAGCCTTTCTTTTATGTACTGGGACAAGTTCAGGGGTGTGGGTGAGAAAGCTATTTCTGTACACTGTGTTTTGGAGTCCTCAGTCCATACGAGGGTTGGGAGGGTCTGAGTGTCTTATAGAGAGTCAGCCATGAAATAGTTTGACCAAGAGTCCCATCACTTGTATACTTCTGTTGCTAAACTGCTTTTGAGCAGCCATAGCACAGATGTAGGATGAACTTCTGGGCTCAGGCAGACTGGTCACACCAAGTGTTAGCAGTGCATGAAGAGACCAAGCTATCCAGCACAACATGTATCGCTAATCAATGTCATCCTTTCTCCGGTCCAGAGTCTCTCTGTTCACGACTATACTCTCGCATCCTAATTCTCTTGCTTGGCTTTAGTTTCAGCAATGCTCCTTATACAGCATTTCAGCTTTATGTGATCTCTCGAGCCATATGCATCTCTTGCCTCCTTGGAGGAGTTGCCCAACTCATTCACTACCTACTCCTTGTTCTTTTCCTTCCAGGTCCTCAATTTAAAAAGACGAGTGGCAAATATCTCTACATGGCATTTTTTACAGGCTCACTCAAGACTGAGTAATACTGACCTAGCTCAGTTTTCCTCAGAAGCATTAACGGCTTGCTAGAGTTCATTACAGGTCCTTAAGAAACCTGCGGAAAAATATCTGAGGGAACTGCACTTGTGAATAAGATCTAATTCATAAATCTGCAATGCAGTTGAACAATTACACCTCACTCACTGAATAACTTTTAACAAAGTAAATGTTAATGATGTTAAATTTATTTTTAAAACACTCAACTTTGTTGAGTAATACTGCTTTCCTTTTCCTGTTAAGGGCTAGATATCCAATAAGGAACTACATCTTTCACCCTCAAAGCCTGTCATATGAATAATGGGATCACAGCACTGGAGATAATAGGCATAAAATTTAAAACCAAAAATAATTTCTCTATAAAAATAACACTTTTAGCTTGCACAAAGTTCTATACTTTATTAATCTACTTGTATCTGTATATTCTAACAAAAAAGCTTTCATAGTACAATGCATGCAGATTTGTGGAAATTCAGATTTATTTACAAGAAATCAGAAATACATTATTCTTACTAACTTAAACTGAAAGAAAGCCTTCATTTAAGTGACTTAATCATACCCAGAAAGCATGTAATAAAATAATGACCTCTATTACAGATCATAAATAGCAATCAAATCTCTACAAAATAATGATCAAACTAGATAATAAGTCTGATTACATTCAAAATCCTGTGCTGCTACTGTGTTTTATTTCTAGAGTGTGAAATAGAAATTGACTTATGAGAAGATGCTGGGCCAACAACCGAAGGGAGTCTAAGTAAATTGAAGAATGCCAATTAAGCCTGGAGGAAGTCTAAATTGAGGTAGCTTACCTCTTCTTCCAGACCCCTCACTGTGCACATCATACCAATTTAGACCCCCGTGAGACTCACTTAGACATATGCACTGAGACTCAGTTACTTAGGTAGGCAAACTACTTAGTAATGTGTAACTTCCATATTGCCTCTGAATATGATGCACAGATTCTAAGTCCAAATTAGTATAGCTCATATTCCAAGAGGTCAGAAGTAAAGAAAGAAAAGCAACTAACTGGAAAGAGAAAGAAACTGTAAGCTAAAAAAAAAAGCCACTTCTCCAGAGTCATCTTTTCTGGTTTGCCAGCATGTGAGGTATACCAGTGTAATGAATGGTGCAAGTAAGCCTGCGGAGCTTAACAGATTCCAACGTTTCAAAAGCTGGTTCCAACAGGGCCTCATAAGCCAGTGTCTCCCAAAGCTTTGGGATGTGCTAACAACTGTCTTTGACCTGCAATCCCATATCTGACAAATCTGCATGTTGAGATCTGTTTTCAGTTATGGTTTTGTTCCTCCTGCTTCTCTTTCTGACAGAAGCATGAAGTATTGACATGCTAACCTCTCTCAGCCTTCCATAAGAGAAATACAAGATTAGTTCCTCCAGATTTCTGCAATTTCCAATTAACAACTGTGATTTCATAATTTATATGTCAGAGTCTTTAAATTTTCAGGGCAACACTTCCTATGCCAACTGCAAGAATCTAGTCTCCCTCGAAATATTAAATTCTAGATACTAAAGATAAAGGGCATATCCATATGACAAGGTGGAGAGAGATGTAAGCCTCTTTCTGTGCTCCAGACTGGCTGAAACAAGCTAGCTCTGGGACAGATGATGTAATTTAAAACTACAATAACCACTACTTAAGCATTGTATTAGGATACATGAAGACTCCTGTTTCCAACCAGGGTTCTCGATAAGATCTAAACACCAGACACTTGCAATTAGTATAGGAAGTCATTTCTCCCTTTTTTTTCATTTAGGACAACTAATAGAGCCCTACCCAGGTTCTCTTCCAACTCTCCCTTAGGAGGTACTGAGTATTACCTTGTACTCATCTTTCCTGTAACCACCATGCCACAAGTTATGCTGAAGGGGAGGAAACTCCCTTGTTCGCCTTGTGCTGGAATCCCTTCTAATGGAATCCACTCTGCAAAGCTTGATCAGCAAGAGAAGGAACAGAGCAAGCATGCCTACAGGTTAGTTGTCAGAGCTCTCACCTGTGAGATTGGAACTTGATTTTCAGTCTCTTTGCACAAGCATTAATAGGAGCAGAGACTGAATATACGCTTCTGAGAGATATACTTCTATGCACAGAATTTGAGTGACCTACAATACCACCCTAAAATACTGTGCCTGGGATTCACAATTGGAATAGTCACCCACTGACAGCATTATCAACAGCTTTTCCAAACTTTCCATTTCACTGTCGCCATTCAGTATAAAAAAGCCTAGATTTGTTTGTTCAGTAGCTGTATAGATCCTACAGTAATAACAACCACAAACATATCTTAGATATTGCACTAGTCATTCATGATGATGTGAACAGGTGGCACTAAATTCCTAACCTGTTACAGGAAAATTAAAAGCTTCTCATTTTGCTAACAAAATGTTCGTTTTGCCCATTGGCTCCACCCCAGTAGAATAGCCTGAAGCCATTCAAATAGCCCTCAACCAGCCTGAATATCTGTTTTCATCCCCACATTTGAAAACTAGAAATCTAACTGAAAGCCAAGTGCTGATTAATAGTGACATCGAAGTCAAGGCTTTAAGAATATGTTTCATCAGTAGAATGAGGTTTGTGTGGGCTAGGTACCTAATACCTATAATACATAAAGCTCCAGAAATGCCTAAGGTTTGCAGGTTACAAAGAGCCAAGAGAGCATGTATAGAAAAGGTGGAACAGATACAAACAGAAGGCAGAGACAGCACAGAAAACTGTCACAGGCTACATAAATAGAAGAAACTTTAAGAACATACTGACAGCATTGTTGAAAATGAAATAGGAGAGCATTTCCTTTATATATATCAAAGACAACTGCTCCATCACTAATCTACTATCTAGGCAGAGGAGAACAAAACCTGATGAGACTCAAAGTTAGAGAGGAACATGGTATAGCACCTTTTCTACCCACTTACGATCAGCTTAAATAGTCTCTTACTTGCTGGAGATATGTACACATATCATATATTGCAGCACATTTTAGAAAAAACCAAGGAAGTCCTTTACCACTCCACGTGCAGGCCAAACTAGTTCAAATTTAACACAGTTTTCTCAGTAGGACCCTGGCCTACCATGCAGGGGTCAGTAGCTGCCCACGTGGAGGCTCTGGACAGTCCCCCTGAGTGCAGGTTTGGTTGCATCTTGTACCTGAGGCAGTGGCCCCCATTATGCTCTGTCAGAAAGCAATCTGCTGTCTGTAAAAGCGGGCACAGTAGTAGCCTTCAAAGTAAAAATGGTGCTGTGACACACTATCACTCCACTATAAGCACTGTGGGCACGTTCACATCAGCAAGCCACTATGCTAATGCCTGAACCTTAAACACAGCCCCATTCTGATTACAATGCCAGAAAACATGCTAAGAGTGAACTTTAAAATGTGACTTTTTGGGAAGGCTCAGAATACCATAAGCAGGTCTGCAACATCATAATAATGCTTTGGGAAGGTGTAATTAGTGCCTAGAAAGGGCTCTGGGCAACGAGAGGTTGTGTGGTAGACACAATGAATCCACAGATATTCAGGGAATCAATTGCTGGTGGGGAGAGCTGCAGTGAGCTAATTCTCTGAAAAGACCTTACAGACAGCTATGAGGGAACCATAATTGCACATTGCTCCTATCCAATACAGCATTTCAGCACTAAAGTTCCAATAGCACATGCTAATTGAGAGGTACTTAATAATTGAATAAATACTAAGTAATAATTTAATAGCGTACTTTGTTTACAAATATCTGTACACAATATGCTCTTTTAATACCAAAACCAGCATCCGTTTTCTTGTCGATGCTGTTCTGTAGGAGAGAAATCAATGTAGCAGCCGTGCGGTACTGTAGTATCTGCTACAAAGTAGTTGCAGCCTTAAGAACTCGCCCTGAAACATACTACTATACATATTGATTCTGAGTATAAATGTTGTCACGTAGTATAATTTTATCAATTTCATTTTTAAAACTCTGTCAAAATAAATTTGGCAATTTAAGTTTTTCAAAAATTGAGCAAGATGCCTTATTAACCACATTTGTTTTTATCTAAAAAAAAAAAAATCAGATTCCTCACATTCTACAGTAGCTGTTTCTGTATTAGACTGCCAGTACCTCAGGGCAGAGATTGCCTATGTTACACACATGCAACACAATATACATACTTATCCCTCATATAATATTCATAACAAAATAATAGCAGAAACAGAAAACCTTAACATGAGCTCAGCAAAACAGTCTAGAAGGAGAAAAAAGGCAGATTAATCAGATGTGAAACAAATACAGTTCTTTATGAGTCAAGAGCTGGGCTCAAAGTTGAGCTAAATTTTCTCCCAACCCTATAAGATGTGGTGTTGAAGGGCATTATCCTTCCCTCTGTGAATGAGACACTAATATTAGGTATTATAGCAAAGATCCTGCAGAAACGGTTCACACTCTTGAATGTTTTTTCCAAATACCCTTTCACATACGGAGCGGATCTGGTTTTTCTCATGCTTTGAGGCATGGGAAAGCATGGGGCATGCTTAATCTCAGAGAGTTGGCCCTATCCCCAGCTATGCAGAGTTAACATGATGATCTTCTCTATAGAGCTATGAGGGTGAAAGGCTTCTCTCTGCTTTCTCTCTAGCCTCTACAAGTGAACATAGTAAATTGAGGATACTTTCTGAGATGGCTTTTATGTGCTGCATAGAAACTGGGCAATTAGGGAATTTGTCAATACGAGCATCCACTAGAGACCACAAACATGTTGGTGACGTGAAATGCTTGATACACCTCTTAGAAACGTACTTCAGGAAAGGTCTGCAACTGGGGCAGTTATGAAAAGCTACCACTGTGTGTCAGATAATAGAGAAGGGCTAATGATAAATGGCCAGACTCAAAAAATGCTGGATGCAGACCCACAGGGATTGCTGATAAAATTTCTTTATCTGCAAGTCTCTATCCAGACAGTAGAGGGCTGCAAAATTTCTCCAGCATGGGGAAGGTTAAATGTGACAGGAGGCAGGACTGAGCCTGTGCATGACTGTGTGGAGAGGCTAGGCTTAGCACCAGGCTAGAAAACAGCCCGTTTCTGATAAGCAGGACAGCATTAGTCAAGGTAGGCAGATATTTGGGAGCAATTTGCCAGCAAATGAGTGACGTGGACAGGCCTTCAGCACAACAAGTGAGCAACTGAAGCTTGGCTGCTTGCAGGGGAGGTTTGGCTTGCCCACATTCCCCTTGCACTGGCTGAAACTCTTCTCCCAAGAAACTAGCGATAGGACGAGAGGGAATGGCCTCAAGTTGCGTCAGGGGAGGTTTAGATTGGACATCAGGAAGAATTTCTTTACCGAAAGAGTGGTTAGGCATTGGAACAGGCTGCCCAGAGAGGTGGTGGAGTCATCAACCCTGGAGGCGTTCAAAAAAGGTGTAGACGTGGCACTCCAGGGCCTAGTTTAGGAGTCAAGGTGGTGTTAGTTGATGGTTGGACTTGATGATCTTAGAGGTCTTTTCCAACCTTAATGATTCTATGATTCTATGAATTCAGGGGGGGGAAAATGGAATCAACTTCACACCTGGGCTGATTCACCCTTTGGGCCTCAGTTAGGTTCAGGTCTTGTTTGTGACTGAGAATATGCCATGTTTAAGATGGCTACAACACATTTCAGGTTCCCTATTTTGTACAGCGTCCCCTCATGGCTGTGCCTGGCAGCAGCCCTGTTTGCTTTGCTGCCTTCATGATGAGAGCTCTCAGCTTTCACGGGTGCTGGAAACATCAAACCCAATCCCAAAGCACAGGCTAGCACCTTTGGGTCTCTCCTTGGTGTAAGAGTCACCACTTTTTGCCATTTTCCTTTCAGGGAAAACAAGACAGGAGACATCAAGGTTCTCAAGCCAATTCTCCCTCCCCAGAGTCACCCCAGGGCAGCTCCAGCCTGCTTGGGGCATTTTAGATCTGCCCTACTCCTCGGCTTTAGTCCCAGCTGCAGCAGTAATTAGTCCCTCCCTTACATACTTTACCATTTGCTGTTGTCTGGGATCTACATTTGTCATTTATTTGTCTCTGTGAGTGATTCAGCTCCCTGTGTTACACCTGGAGGGGCAATGATAGTGCTTGCTCTGAAGGTGTAGCACAGACCTTGCTCTATCAAATGCCTGGGCACTGACATACTACAGTGCTCACGGCAGTCCCTGGCAGTGGGGTCATTCACCATAAATATTCAACAGAGAGATGCTTGGAGAATAGTGATACTGAGATATCTAAGGGTGATAGCTCTAGAGAAATAAATTACCCCCCAAAGCTTGTATGATTTCCCGTCTCATGCACTGAAGCATCAAGGCACAGAATAGCCTCACTAATAGCTTATTGTGAGGGAGATTTGGGGCTTTGGGGTTTATTTTGCTGAGAGACACCAAGTGCTTTGAGAGAGATAATACAGTTTATCAGGCCATATGAGAAAGCTGGAAAAAGCAGCTACATTTTCCAGAACACGGGACCTGCATGAGGTCATTTAATGTTTTGATCCTTTGAACATCATCACTCTTGGCTCACTTTGGGCACTGCATCTTTCCAAAGGCACTAATTGATTTGGCTCTGCACAAGATGAATAAGAAAATGGCAACTAAAAATTTATTCTTGAATAGAATGCTGAGGAATGAGTAACATACCTCTTTTTCCACTAATTTCTATAATAGGTTCTAATTAAATATGGCAAAGAAAAAGATAGGTAGGTTGCCTTATTCAGAAACAAGTAGATCATCCAAGCAACAAATTTGTGGTATGGCAGTTTGGCATTTACCTCTAGCCTAGAAATTTGTACCAATTATCTTACCATTAGCGGAACATGGTACATCACAGATTGCATACTCCAGGCATATAATTTCAAGGGCAGGGAAGGCATATCAAAAACATCATTTTCTAATTCTGTAGATGAGGGTTTGTTTACACCATCTTATACCATTTCAGATGAATGGAGGCAAGATCAGTAGAAAAAATTAGCTTTCCTATAGATAATGTGAGCCTCAGCAGGCCTATTTCTTAAGGCTTATATTAATGTCAATACAAGTTTCAAGGGATTACCCATAGGATACTCTTGAAAATAAGATGTCACATTTCAATGAATTTAACCCAAGGCACAAATTTTTAAGTTGCACACTGTAAATATTAAATAAATTTGTCTACTCCCTTGTAGCTGCTGCTTATTGTTTGAGAAATATTTCAACTTAAAAACTAAAAACTGTGAAAATTTTGGCATGTGCCAAAAGAATTTTAGAATTTTGACATAAACTGTGATCTAATTAAACAATAAGACCTGACAAAACAGTCACCACTGTCTGATAATGACCTCCTGGGGCAGTTAAACATACCAAAGCAAAGCAGAACAGACTGAGAAGGTCAGCAGCAGCACTAAGAAACCTTTTACAAGAGGTCTAATCATTCCTGTAGCCCTCACTTTCTCTGTTTTATTTTTCTTCTATTTAAAAAATAAACCACACATATAGAAACATAGAGAAGACATTGTTCTGAATTATTTGCAAGTACAAAAACTCTAAAAGATAACTATGTGGTCTGATAAATAGTCCCAGTCTGGCTGGCACATTATTTTGCAAATTTCACTAAAACGTAATTATTGTCCTCATCTAGGATAATGAATACCAACATACTAGGGCTAAAAAGAATGTGATGGAGACAGACTGTACAAGGTACTTACACAACTGCTAGCATATGTGTCCCTCTAAAATGGAGGCCAGAACACATACAGCTCTGCATCCTCTGTCAGATATAAGCAAAAGGTTCAAGTTCACGGTGTGGATAGAATCTCTTCATATGGGTTGCCCCGAGCTGAGCTATTCACATGCAATTTAGGATTTTCAGGCATCTTGCTAACGTGCAATTGAGAGTACCTAATTTTAGTGAGTTAAGCTGTGCCCATATAATAGCTCGAAATGATGGATACATTCACAGGTTAGTTCAAGGTTCTTAAGTGCTATACCTAAGTTTACGCTGCAAAACATACTTCCGCGGGCAGCTTCCTTTTCATCCATGACAAAATAGAGCAGTTTTTAAGGTACAGAATTAATCTGGGGAGATGTTTGTATTACTTCTTTTTTATAATGCAGTTAAGTAACTGGAAACATGGCATGGGCATCTCCTCATGGAGCTGACAATTTATGGACCAGCAGTGGAGCCCATTCCTTTGTTATGTGCTGGTTCTTTGAAAGACCACTGGTTGAGAAAAAGTGCTACATATGACATACTTAAAGGAACCTCAACAATTACTCTATAAATTTGATTTCTGAAGTCAATTAAAAGTTTACACATGACACCAAAAAGTAATTCCCTACAGAAAGGTAGGGAACATATCCTGGTATAAAGGCTCTTCCTAATTTGGAGAAAAAGTCCACATAAATACATGTACGTGCATATACTGAAACTGCACGTAACTTGCTGCTCAGTTACATCCCAGCAGCATGGCAATTATTATACTAATCTTATTACATTTACACCCTCTAAGGATAGGTTTTCGTGGGTTCCAGAAAATTAATCCTAATATGCTAATTTTTTTGCTAATTAAGAATATCAGAGTACGCAATATGCAAAAAATGATCCTATTTGCTTTTGTATACGTAAAAAGGATTCGTTCACCCTCCTTGTCCTCGAAAACATTTTGATTTGTTTTTTAGTTTTTAAGCAGCTAATGCTATCTTTACCTGCTGGCTTCCATTGGGATTTCTGCATGGTTTAGTCTAATTACTCTTGAGGCTGGACCTCTCATGCTATGAGCTACTTCAAAGGAGAGAACTAGAAAAGGGATTGCTTTTCTAAAAAGCACAATATCAAGGAGAAAAGATAGCATTTTGTTCTCATGATATGATGGACAAATCATAGAGAAAATCTATTAGAATGATAGATGGTATAAATTTTAATATAAAACACCAGCAGAGGTGCATTTTTTTTCCTGGAGTGGCTTTGAAATTGTACAGTCTCTGTTTCATCCAAATTTATTGCTAAAGCCTCTAGTTGAAAAGTTCACCAATGAACAGAATCAAAGTAATCAGATTTTTACATTACAAGAACTAGTAAAATCTTGGTTCACAGCTATGATTTCCTAATGAAGCACCAGTACCCATAAATGAATATCATTTCCTGCCTCAAGGCTCCCCTGTGTTTTAAGTACAGTGCCTGTTTATCCATCAGCATTGACCAGATACTGTTGGATTATGATCTGCTTTTTGGAAGCAACATAAAGCAGGTCCATTTTTTTAAGGCTTAATGTAGCATGTAGTTTATTATAATTTTTCTGGTCAAAGGAATTTTTCCATAAATATTCCAATATATCCCAATCAAAACATAGTTTTGGTTCCTAGAGCAAACTTTTTTTCTTGATCAACAATTGGTGCTTTATTATTAATCCAAACAAATATATGTGTTAAAGCAATGTTATGATGTTTTGATTAGAAGAAGCAGACTGGCAGTCAGTCAGTCAGTGGTACTGATCAGAGGGAACGAATTTAACTTTAAGTTAAAATTCCAGCACAAATTCAAACCGAAATTATGTCAGCTTCTACCAACCTATGCCAAAGCCCAGTGCCCTGCTCAGTGGTGGCAGCAGGGGAATGAAAGTACCACAGCTGACCAAAACATGTGCTAGACAGCCAAGCAGCAAATGGCCAGAGCAACAGAGGAATGCACTGATTCAGCAGCCGCTAACAGCAAGGCTCATATGAAATCCCAACCACAAATTAAATTAATCTCCTTCCATCATCAGAAAACACCAAAGTAAGGCAGAGTGCAACGAGCCATGCTGAAACAAGAAAGTGTTATTTATATCTTCCAGACCCAGCACTGGTGAATTTGGCCCTTCATCTATAAATTACCCATTTATGCTTTTAATAGGTATTTCAGGGCCAATGATTTGTAAAACAAAAAAGAAGGTTGAGACTCATGCAATAGCTCAGTGGAGTTATGTGTTAACCAATAGGTTCAGCCTTTGCCCTAAATTTTCTGGGCCAAATTATAGCATTAATCAGAATGTAGTTAATCGAGTTGCAGGGTTATATTTGAAGGCAGAAGTTAGTTCTCTGTTTTGTGGGTTTCAGTGTCTCCAATAGCACAATATGTTCCCAAGCAATATTTCCATGGATTGGTCAAGATTGGCGGGCTTCTGGAAAGAACATATGTTTGGGGCCATTTTGTAGTTTATTATATCCCAGCATCTGAGGTGTTAACTTGTTTCATTGTTGGTTTGAGTGGAATTCTGGCAAACAATGGTATTTTTAAATGATCAAATAAAAATAATAAAAAGCTTTCTTACATTGTAAACCATTCTTAAGCATTCATTTTTTGGCATTTTGTAAATGTAAAAACAACTGGATTAAAAAAAAGCAATAGTTTATAATTATATGGGTAAATTCATCCTAAAGAGCAGGTTCTCTGTCCAGGTTACAACTCCTAATAAATGTGGATTTATAATAAAACTAATGACAGACGTTAACCACAGAGGTGTCAGCAGGCACCACTGTTATTATTACTGTGATCTGCTTATTGACAGCTGTAACAAATCCTAACAGACAGAAACTGGAATCTTAAGCGTAGCAACTGGACTACGTTTAAGTACTATTAGATACTAACTAGTAAGAACTGTCAGGCTGGCCTTACTTCAAAACATAAGGAAAATATCCCCAAAAGGAAGACTTTTTTTTATAGCCCATCCCTTTTCTTTTTTCTTGAAAGAGCTTAACAGGCTGCAAATACTTTTTGAGTAGCAGTCATTAGGGCGATGTAAAGGGCTGCAGCCTGCTCTCCAGTACTGTGTTCAGAGAGAACCAGCCTACAAACAAGTTACCACAGGGTAACACAGGGTGTGAACTTACAGTGCATCAGCTGCTCTCTGGTAATTGCCTGTGTGCATGCTTTTATCCTGTGGTTACTTCAAGGTTGTTTATCTTTCTTTCATAGAGAGGTAAGCTGCCTTGAATTATCTGATTAGCTGAGGAGAGAGAGGGTGCAGATGGGCTGACCCTCTGAAGCAGCTGATGTGCTGTGGGTCCCCAGCCTCCCTTGCCCCCCAGTAACGGGCTCCAAGTTCTTCCAGCTCCGGTGACCTAACTCCAGCTGAGTGGAGTGACTCAGGATTTACCTCGCTGGAGCTGCGAGCAAACCTGAGCCGTTACTCTTCATCACGTAGGGCCATACTGTATCATCAATTTTTAAGTCTAAGTCCCAACTGGAATCAGTTAAGAGATCAGCCTAAAAATCAATGACACAATATGGCCCAGAGATAGCTGTAATCCTTCCTGTAGATCTCACATCTTTGCTTTTAAATCTCCTCCCTTGGACAGACCTGGCTTGTTTTGTTCTGCTCCTACTGTATCTGAGTAAAAATCAGAGATGGGCCCAGAGTAAAACATGGCGTCTGAATTCCAGTCACCTGGATACGTCTGAAATTGGAATTCAGGCCCTGACTCTACATGGCCCTAATGTCACACAGATGCCTAGACCGTACGCTTGTCGATCTGCCTGAGAGCTGGGGAATACAAATTCTCTACTAATGATGGCAAAGAGTAATGGAAGTAATTTTCAAGAGATTTTCACTACTTTGCAAGATCAAGTACTTATCGCTATGGGGTAAGACACTATGATACCTCTTAAAACAGGAAGTCTCACTCTGACCTTCTACCTTCAGCCCTCACAGAGCTCCAGAGCAGCCGAAGAACCTCTCTGGTTGGGACTTTCACTTTGGTTTCACACTGGAATGCCGAGGGTTCAGCTCTGCAGCTCTCTCTCTAGCTGGAAAGAAGAATGTCTCATCAATAGCAGTCTCTGTGAGTGTATTTTCCTGAATGAAGGACACATAGTTACCTTTCAGCAGTGCAAAGAGTTTACAGGTTCTTCCTGTTCAGCTCCCCACACTTATACGCTGCTGCTCAAAGAAGCTGGTATGCGAATGTCTCATTTGAACATGATCAAGCTGGCTGACAGGTGGAAGCTCACAAACGCAATGAAAAGTACCAGGGCAGCACAGCTTTCTTAAACTAATTGCATTTGGCTAGTTTTTAAAATAGCAATACATTTCGAAGACAAAAATGCCACTGTCAAGGCTGGCTATAACTTCTGTGAGGTGAATAAGACTGAAAAGATTTTTGGCCTTCCTGCCGTAGGGACCCCACCCCACAAGCACACCACAGCAACCTCCACCTGCAGGGGCACGAGGCGGACCGTGTCTGTCTGTGCATGTAGGTGTACACATGCCCATGCGTGGTTTCTCAGCCAAAGTGGATTTAGAATCCCGTGGCTAAATTCTGCGCTCATTTACATCCCCTCTAATCCCAGCAAAATTAGTGGGATAGCAGGCGTGTGAGGCGGCACAGGGCTGGCCTCCAGGCTTTGTGATTCCATTCAATAAACACACTGAGGCACTTGTGCTGAATGCATGCTTTTACCTTCTCCCTTTAAACCTGATATTTTAGATATTAAGAGAAAATAATTACATCCTCCTCCTGGGAGGTTTATTTCAAATCCTTGCTAGGGCCCCACTGTGGCCAGTGCTTACATTTTTCCAAATTGATTTTAGGCGGTATAAATAGTCTGAAGCTGCACATGACATTTCCTCACCCTAACAATGACACACTATTGCGGAAACGTTTCCGAATGCAACACGTGGTTTTGTTTTTTGGCATTGCTTATTCATTAACTCTTCTCTCCAATGCCAGCAAGTGATACCTTTACCACATGAACAAACTTATTACTGTTGACAATTAGAAGAGGGCCTCAGATTAATATCTTAGTATATAGGCTCACGCTTAAAAGGGATTGCGCTCCTATAACTTAACAAGTTACTACTTGTCAGCTGAACAATAGAAAAAGATCATGCGTGTGCCTTCAGCCAGTCCTAAAGGTAGACTAAAATACATCAGCTTAAATCACCTTCCTGGTGGTGTCTGCTGCTCTCGAACTGCACGCACAAACACTCTCCATTGAGAAGCAAATCAAATTAATTTACCCCCTATTTCATGTAAAAACTGTTCTTTGCAATTCTTCATTAAGGTGAGGGAAGAACTTTTTAATTCTTAAGTCTCTTTAATGATTTCTATTTCTGACTCCGTTTCTGGACAGCTAATCTGGGGAAAAAATAAAAGCAAAAGACAACCTGTCTCATGAAATAGACTTTGAGTATTAGAGCTTATGTTAATTTAAAAATAAAAATCAATGTAAGTCTTTATTTCTAGGTTGGTACTCTAAGCCCATAAATGCAGGGTAAAAGGCACATATATGAAGAAAACCCTATTTAGTAACTTTAATGATTGAGGTGTGTGGATCAAAGGTATTCAGCACGTTGTAACTTCTGGAGGTAAATGCTCCAAGTTATAATTTTTGTGCTTGATATTTACACAAACCTTTTTCTGCTGCAAGCCACGGAGACTCTGTCCATCCTTTCAGCTTTCACCTTTCTTCCTGTTTCTATATATGTGTTTTTAAATCCAGGGTGTTATGAGGTGACAAAATGCTTATGATGATTGATGTAAATACTTGAAATGTGAAAGCAAATAGGTACTATCCCAGCTGAGCACCATGACCACTAATAGCTTGCCTAAAATCAACTTCTGAAGATGAGAAGCACTGATGAAACAGTACAGAGTGTTTCATCATTCCACGGCTTGAAGGCTAAGTCCAATAGAAATGTCTTAACTAACCTGGGAAAATCTGCAGGGCCCTGCGAGGAACTCTAATGTTAGCGGCCTTCTTACTTCCACCACATGCAGAACTGGCTCACTACTTCAATTAAAATGTAATCTTAAAGGAAAATCCCCAAAGGCCAATTTCAGTAGAAAAACACTTCCACAGATTTTTATTGGCTCTAGACATGGCCACCGATACTCCTAGCCGTGTCTTGATATGATTTTGGTCTGAAGAAGTCTGAATGTTTTAAATCCCTGAGCTTTAAACTCCTTCCTATGAGCTGAATTTAAAACACATTGGTGTGACTGTGCTATGCACACAAACACACATCAGTGAAAACAGCAGCGACTGCCCTTTGCTAAAACATTTGTCTATTGATTTTGTTACAGTATTAGTTACAGCCATATCTTGAGTCTATGCTGTAAATCTGTTACTGTTTAAATGATAGTATAAAACTCAGATCATATTGATGTTGCGGGTAAATGATGTTTTAGATCTGTGAGTTGCTGGAACAATGCTTAGCCAACTCTCTGAATTACTGCACTTCCTAGAAATTTTGTACGTCTGGAATGTGAGCAGAGTTTCAGCCTCTGGTTTTCTAACATTACAGTAGCTGCTTAGCAAGACCTCCTTGCTTCCACAGTAAACCTTTTCGATGAGTATTTCAGTTTGTTTGCTATATTTCATTAACACTTGTGTGCGCATGCACACATACGCGTGCACATATTTTGTTGTTTATTTACAAAGCACAGGGTGAGAATATGATAATATTGTATTAAAAAGAATCCAGGAGACAGCAGCAGTAAAGCATTTAGCCTGAAAACCTTTCATCAGACGTCTTGAAGCGAAGTTGCTTTGTTTGTTACGCTGACCTACACGAGCCGTTATTGCCATTTGGCTCTGAATTATTAACAATCAGCAGAAAGATTTAGCACCCCTTCAACTCCAGCCTTGTCTATATCCTCCAAGATACAACCAGTTTACTCTCTCTGCTAGTTAAAAAACATCTGTGAGCACCCCAGCACTCAGCTTCTAGTGATAACGCTGTTAGTGCTCCATATAACTGCATGGAACCACTCAGCATGACAACCTTTTGCATTTCTCTTTATGAATAATTTTGTTATACCACATCCATTTTCATGTGCTCTTTATTACAGCACGCGACTACATTTATTAGAGTCCCCATCAGAGAATTCTTCTTCTTGTTATCCTTAAATGGTGCCATGTACCACCCTATCTGGACTGTAAGCTTGGCACTTTTCAAATCCCATTCACTAGGGGTTTTTTCACTTTATTTTTTAAAATTCCTGCACAGAATTTCACAGGTGGCAAAATACTTAAATAAATATCCGACACATACATAAGAAGCAAGTTAAATACAAAAGGAAGAATTTCAGCAGAGTGTGGGATCAAAATGGAGTGAAAGGTGAACTCTGCTACTTCAGTATAACATTTTATGTGGGAACACTGTGATTTTTCAACCAAAAATTTAATTTTCTCTTGAGTGATGAATGAGAGCAAATCTGGGACCTATCCACAAAATTTTTTTTTGGCCCAGTTACCAATTTATTTACCACATAAATTGGAAAATTGAGAAAAGGTTAGGAAAAAAGACTAGACATACTGCTCTACTTTCACTAAGCTGACAAAAAGGACCAATTACAGAATTTGAGTGGAAAAGTAATGCTACTTGTGGTGGATTTTCATATCTCTAAATCTGGTTTCATTAGAAAATATCACGACCTTCAGAGCATGCTTTAAAGCCTAATGTTCCCAGGCATTTAACAGAGATTTGTAGGTGGGAACCAGGATCCAAGCTCCCTCCTCTGTGCTAATAAAGATGATATACTTTGGGAAATTGAGGTGTCAGGCGAAAAGGTTCTTGAGCAAACTGATAATTATAAAAACAATGAGTCATCAGGTACAGATGATGACATTACACCAAGAGTTCAGAAGGTCCTGAGTATAAATTGGCTAGGCTGCTGGCAAAAGGCAAGCTCTTACTTGAGAAAGGTAGTGTTCCAAAGGAGTTGGGCCAAGTGAATGCTGTCCCTTCAGTGCATAACAGACATCCCAGAATGATCAAGGAATTAGAGTCTTGTATCATTCATCATATGTCTGACCATCTGAATTTGGTAAACTGACTCAAGTAATAGGAAACTATGCCTTAATCTCTTGTGATTCATCACGTCTGTGTCAGTATCATAGCAGGTAAGGAGAGCTGCTTGACACAAGGTAGCTCCAGTTAGAAAGGGCCTGTGACAAGCTGCTTCTTGAGAAGCTACTAAGGAAGCCAAGTGGTTAGGAAGACATATACTGCTGGGGTAAAAATTTATGTGGCAGAAAGTTGAGTATAGCATTCAGGTCAATTTTCTGTACAGCAAAAGGCTAACTTTGAAGGCCTCATGTTCTGCACTACACCTCTGATTATTTCATTGTCTCTTAATGCTTTGAGAGGTCCAGAAGCAGTGAGACGGCAGCATCTGCAGGGTACGCAAGGGTTAAATACCCTTACGTACTTAGGACAAAGGAGGACCGTGATGATACTCTGAGATATCACAAGCAGCTATGTGAGTGGACAAGAAATTAATTGTTGATAATTGTAAAGTAACGTACTTCAAAATAAAAAAATGTGCACCTTTGAAGTCAAGAGCAGGACCTAAAAAACCCAGTGAAACCCCAGCAAAATCTGCAACTGCCAGAAAAGAGGGGAAAAAGAAGTGTTAGGTGATGAATGAGATACAGTGAATTACAATTAGACTGTCTGAATGCTCTGAAAAGACTAAGATTATTTACTCTAGAAGGGAGATGAACAGGAAGAGGACATATTGGAAGCATGCTAATGAATGGCACAGAGAAGGTAAATCATCTTTTTTCTGTCACGATCAAGAACCAAAAAACCCTCAATCAAGTTTAAAGTTGGGGAATTCAAAACTTTTCATACCATTTATAGCCAGTGGAAATAAATGGGACAAAAAACTTCTCAAGATAGAAACCTGACACTTCTACAGAGGAAAAAAAAAGAAGAAAAGCCGAAGTTATCAGCACTGAGTTTTGAAAATACTAACGTCCTTCCTTCCAAATTTAAATCAGTCTCAGAATATTATGTATTATCAAGACATTGGATACTGTAAGGGAGAAAAGTCATCCCACGCCTTCCTAATGTAGGACAAATGTAGACACTTGTTATCTCAAGTGTCTGCCATGGATCACTGTCAGAGATGAATCTAAAGCCCTTTCCAGAGTGCAGACAGCTCCATTTCTTTGTTTTGATTGTCTTTATTTCAATTTGCCAAGCAGGCAGGTCAACACAGCAGAATCAGTGACCAGCTAACAGCAGGTGAACATTAAACTATCTGCTGTCACTAAATAATGATATATTCACAATGTTCACAATGGAGAAGGTGGTTATTTTGCTACGTGGACTTTAATTCAGACCCTCCTCTGTACTCTTTTTGGCTGTGAGAAACAGTCCACTCCTCCAAATGCTGCAGATGCTGATACTTAAGCCAATCACAAAGACTGTTTCTCACACACATGAAGACTTGCCTAGCTTTATCATACTGACGAACTCAATGCTTGCACTGGACTACAGACTTGACTTGATCTGGTATGAAAGCTGATAGTCACCTTAGGACCTCAACTACAAGAATATAAAAATGAATGCCACAATATTTTGAAATGCACTTTTCACTGTAAATTCCCAAATAATATTTTTCAATATTCATAACAGAAAAACAGTTGCCCAAGTAGTAATCTTTTCTCTAAAATTACTATCAAAATTCCATATGCTCTAATGTCAAGTTTTGTAAAGGAGAACCCAAAAATCTGCTGCAGTCCGTGTGGAGAGGACATCTGGGCCTTTCATTAGCACTCCAGAGTCTCACATTTATTAAAAACGAATAAGCTTATAGTTTGTAGAATTTCAAAGAAAAAAAAAACATACTACAAAACAAGTGAAACAAATGCAGATAGATTTGCTTGTGTTTGGAAGGAGCCTGAAAAAAATAATTCAAAATATAAGCTGCCCTGTTCATCTCAAAATGGACAAACTGTGAAACCCATCACGATATATTCAATATTAGCATCTGTAACTAATTCCCTAGAATATATAGCAAAGGTGAGGAATATTATTAACTGAAATCTACAGAGAATTTCCCAGACTACAACATGCTTCCCTGGGAGAACATGTGTGAAAGCCTGGCTATACAGGATACGGAACGTTAAGACAGGTACATCTTAATCAACACACTGGGGCTGGGTTGCAGGAACTCAATCTTTGAACAGTTTGTGAAAAGCAGTTATAAGAGCAAGTCAAAGTACGTTTCCACAGCAGCTTGCAATTAGACAAGGTATGTGCTCTTCAACACTACAAACAAGTTTCAATAATACCAGCAAGTTTCATGACCCAAATGCAACGGCAGTCACAAAGTATTCTACAACACCCTCATTTTTATGAGCACGTAAGAAAGGGTTATAAAGAATTTTGGCAAAATTAATGAATAAGATGCTTAAATCATTGCTTCCCTAGTAGAGCAAAATTCGGCTTTCCAGTAAAAGTTTAAACAGAGATTAAAGCTGGTCACCTATAAGGGGAAAAACTGGTCTATTGCTATCTGTAAAGGAAGGAAGAATTGGAAGAGTCCTTCAAGAACATCACATTGCCAGTGGAAGATTTTCTGTGGAAGGTTTACAGATTATTTGCACATATCCTTGTTACATGAGGGGCTACAATGAAAATCAGATGGCTCAGCTCCTACCTTAGTCTTTATTCAGACTGATCAAATTAACTTTTAAACAATTTTGCTGTGCAAACTTCTGTAAGAGGGATGTAATGACTTATGTGTCTTAGAGTGGGAATGCTTACTGACTCACTGTGATATGTTTTTCTAAGGCACTTAGAGGTCCTTGGACGAAAGGCTCTATCTATGCATATGGCATAACTATATCTTAACAGCAATAAAAACCTGTTTAGGTAAAAGGATTTTTCTTGCTTGCATCTTTAAGTGTGAGAACTGCAGCACTAAGCAATACTAATGCCTTCAAAATTCCAAGAGAGGGGATACAGTTTTCCCCTAGTGTCATCCAACTGGTGCACAGTAATATACAAAAATACATGTATTTATAACTTTTAAATATTTAAGTCAAGGTACAAATTGAAGTATTTTTTTCTTTTAAATGTACAGGAATATATCCCATTCATAAACGAACTGTTCAAAGATTGCACTGAGACTCAGAAGGCACGCCAGCCACCATCTTCGCAAGACAATCAGCCTACTAGGCATCCCCAGTGCTCTGTGAATGGCTCAGATACTTCTGGCAAAATAAACGAGAAGCATCTGAGAACATTGGGGAATAACGAGCAGTGACTGGCTGGTTATGAGATGTATTAATAATATGGCTTGGAGGAGAGGTAGCAGATGACTTCATTTAACAACATGGTTACAGTGACTCATTGCCAGGAATGGAAAGAGGTGACCAAGCTGATCGGCTGACTTTCCACTCCGACGTTCCTTACCCTATCACAGTGCCTCATCGTCTCTGCCACCCTAGAGCACGTGCAACAACTGCACCCCAAACACTTGTTTTGCTCACCTTTTCCCCAGTACATGAAGAGGAAAAAGGTCAGTCTTTCCTCTTGGCCACAGTTCTGGTCCCAAACCATGATAGGATGGGAGAGATGAGAAGGTGGTGGGGACCAGTCCATTTTAAAGCTTTGATTTGCTTTGTCCATGATACTTTGCATTGCTGCCACAGGCAAGAGCTGACAGATGAGAGAGGGAGAAAACCATATCCCAAAGCAAACGGATCTATCCGTTGGCCTCTCAGGAGGAGTTGGCTGTATATCCTGGAATGCCTAATGTTCCGAAAATTTATCTTGGTAAAGGCTCAGGAAAATGTATGTTTTTATTTTACCCAAAGTAAAAATATTGGTCAATGTGAAATTAAAAAGTGAAAATAATACTCCCCCTTGTAAAAAATTCCAGCCTCCTACACTCACTGTATCTCGTAGACTTCTAAAACAAATAACATGCATTTTATGTGGTTTTTTTCTACTAACATTTTATTGGTATTTATAATGTAGTACAGAAGAGACTTTTAAGAGGGAAAAAGGCAAGTTGCAATAACATACCAAAGCATTTAGAAAAGGCTGTGATTGCAGAGGACACAGACCATGCTACCTTCCTTTTTCTTTCAAGGTGAGGAACAGAAAACATCAGGCAAGTAATGCAAATCCTTGCTGTTGCCACTGGGGCACACATTGGCATAGAAGGAACATATTGCAGAAGGTCACCTCTTCACACCTCCTATTCTGAATCCAGCAAATAAACTAGGTCTACAGACCCAAAGTAGTAGTATGTATAGTTATTAATACAATGTGTAGCAAACAATCCAAAAAACCCCCAAACATAGTAGGCTACGCTCAGCTACAATAGAAGGAGAAGGGGGAACAGCCTGGGTGACAGCTCTATAACTAAACAGAGTTCTGAGCACATTTTTCTCTTAATTGCTTGAGCCAGGTGTCAGTAACTATAGTCTCTGGAAAGGTGAAGTTTCTAATCATGTTTTACATATCTCTGACCAGGTATCCAAGACATGTTTGAGATGTACAAATGCAATCGCTCATGGCACTTGTTGAATATAGCAGATTTTATATCCAGAGTGCATGACTGATGTTAGCCAGTTAATCCTTCAGAATTCCCATAAATTAGCTCTCGAGACTTCTCTTTAGGAGAGTATTGGATAGTCTGTTATTTGGATTTTACAGTTATTGACACCTGAGAACCTTTTCAGCTGCCAGTATCATCTACTGCTGTCTTAATCAGGAAAATTTAAGCCAGATCTCCTCCTCCTCCCAGCCTTGAGGACAATGGTCTTGAAATGAGAAGCTCTGGTGTCTTATTTCAAATCCAATGGTTGTCCCTATGGTCAACTCATCTTTAGAGGGATATCTGGTCATCTGGACTCAGACTAGACATGGAGCTAAGCACATAGCTGCCTTTGCAAGACTGGATACAGAAAGTAATGGGTCTACATCAAGCTTAGCTGAAAGACTCAGCTGACCCTCTAATGCCCTGGGCTGGGGTGTGAGGGGCTCCCGGCACTCCACTGGCGGACGAGCTGAATTCTAAATTGTTTCTGCGATGTTGCTAATAACATATGTGAATCTGGTGCTTTTCCTCATGACTGCCACCAGAGCTTGGGAGTTTTGAAAGACAATGCTACTGATATCAGATCTTCTTTCCACTGCTGTGTCTTAGTCCCCAGGGTTGCTGTAAACACAGCAGCTCAGTGCTATTTCGGAGTGGCAGAATGAAACTGCACATGTCCAGCAACCTAACACTTATCTGACACTAAAAGAGATATACAATGGGCAATTGTTTTCCTTCCAGTACAAGACAGTATAACCATAGCTTAGCTCAAGTTGTTTCAGTAAATACAGGATACTGAAGTAAGTTTAGCTTCAATTAGTTATATTAATATCCACAGCTCTCAATCAAACATGTTTCCACCATACTGCCCTTAAATATCTTTTATGTTTGTGTATTAAGCCAGAAGTTCTTTCACAGATCTGCTTTTTTAAGAACTGTAGTCAAAATAAAGACATCAAAGTAATAAAGGCCTGGAATCCAATAATAATAATATGTTAATTCCAATACCACAGAATGGTAAAATTCCTTCACATTTCAGCAAACAATCTGTCTTTCTTACAGACTATAACTGCGCAGATGACTAAGGCAGTCTCTGAGGGGGTGGAAAGGCATGTAGAAATGTTCTGGGTTGCAGCTTGTTAACCATTCCAATGGAAGCAGAGTCCACCGCCTCTAATGAGCTCACTATTTTAAAAGAAAGATTTGCAACTGTAGAACTCGCTGGTGCCACCAATTAGTGAAAATACAGGCTTGGTTATTGTTCCTTCTAAGGTAAAACTAACTGTCATTTGAGAGCATCAAAGCCACTCTCATCACTGGTGAAAGCACAGTTCACTGTACCATCTCTGTGAAAAATTATCCAGAGGATGGAAAAATAAAAATAAATAGTATAATAAAAATAACATTACGATGGCTACTATCCAGATGTGGTTGTTAGCCCTTAGTCTTCTATTTAATTTTCTTAAGCATGAAAGCTTGTAAATGCATGAGATTCATAGTGGACTGCCTGTCTGCAAGGCACGATGTTTTGGATTAGTGCATTAGTTTAACATTAGATACCAGGACATGGAAAAAGATGGGCGTTTCTGATACAACGTCAGACACATCAACACCACCTTTCTCGCACAACAGCAAAAGTTAGTCTGACGTTAAGAAAGAGGCTGTCACTGGAACCAGTAGGAACATGATGACCATGTTGCATCACTGCACAATTTGGTGAGACATACAGGAAATGAAGAAGGCCTCAGGGAACCAGCACAAGGGTTTAGGACAAAAAGTATCTTGAGAGAGGAACTTGGACAGTGGGGAGGAAACAGCAGTGGGACAGCGGGGAAGAGACGCTGAAATATTACCAGGTTGAAACAAGCCCAAAAAGCAACCCCAGTAAAACAACTACGGCACAAATGAGTGGCACATCCACATGGTCACAGCCATTTTTGTCCCAAAACTAAAGAGAATGAGAAGATGAGGTAGAAACGCAGTGGGTTCGGTTCACATGACAAACTGAAATTTCCACAAGAGAAACACACATGGGCTACGTAGCATGTTTAGTTCCTAAGAGTGCAAGAGAGGCAGTCCTGATTGAGAACCTATAACCGATCATGAAGGTGTTAGTTCTGTCCTCTAGGAAGAAGTAGAAATCACAACGTCAAAAAGCACTTTTCCCTTTGAGGCTGCAGCTATTTAGTCCGTCCGTCCCCCGCCAGCACCTTTACTGTCTGACCAGACAGGCAGCTCCATCTAGGAAGTGGAAAGAAGGCAAATTCCTAGAACTCTTGGCCCTCTCTACAGAACATATGCAGTATTTATTTAGGAACTAGCTTTCTGTTAGTAACCCATGCCCCCAAACAGATAGCTTTTACTACCTCATAGTTTTGCACTTAGTAATTGCCATTTGTTTGCATTTTATAAGAAGAGCTGGTCTGAAAGCAACAACATCTGAACCATCTCAAACTGCTGGTAACTAGAGCTCATTGGGAATTCTCCAGTGAAACTTGCTTGTTGAAAATGCTGCTTCATCAAAATCTATATATTTTCCCCAAAGTCTCTATTTCAGCCAACATCTGATGAAATCCTGTCTGTCAAGCAGGTCTTGGCATGTCTGGCTTCCTGCCAGGCTGTCTGCTGAGCTGTTGGGAAGGCCAATTTCCCAGACTGCTGTATGTCCTTCTGCTGAAGTTCTCAGTTATCTGTCCGGAAGTCTTGCCAACCTCAATCAAACCAGAGCTTTTGGGATCAAGGACCCTTGCCACATGCCTGAAAATGGCCTTCAGGGTCTGTAGCTTGGGGGTGTCTGCAGGATGACATCTGCCACCATACTGAATCCCAAAGCTTTCAGATTCCCAGTTCTGAAATCTGTGCAGGCTGCCTGGCTCCCATACTGCTCCACAAGTTGGGAGCCAAGTGGTCTACAAATCTTGGGTCCTTGCTCTCAGGACAGACCGCACGATGGACTGTGAGCCCTGGAAGCCCTGGCACCATCAGAATTCCCTCCACTTTGACTCTTCTCTGCAACTCACAGCACTAAAACTGACCAAAATTATGTCAGACTCCATCAGTCAGCTCAGTGTTCCCTGCAGCATAGTTCATTTCGGATATACTGTGTTTCCTGTGGTTTTGGCTTTTGTCAAAATTGGGGGGTAATTCTCCCCTCTTCCTTCCTCCAACCTCAAAGAAAACATTAAAATCTATGGCAGAATGGAAGTTCAGTTTCCTGGCCAGCTCTACCTGCACTGTTAGAAGCAACATATTTGGGTATTTCATGACAGTATCCAGAGATCTCTGTAATGCAGACATTGGTATTTCGAGGTCTGTTTTCTACAGCTCTTCTCTGTTAGGAAGAGATTTATTTTCCTTTCACCAGGCAGAGTAGAATGCACCTTGCCCTGCAGAGGCATTTTTAAGTTTCGAAATAGGCCCTTCTATTCCCAGCATTTTCTTTGAGATTGCTTCAGTCAGTGCTTGATAAAGTAACCTGCACTGTAGCAAAGTGTTGATGCAGAAGCCCCAGGAAATCATAATTTTCCAAAACCTTTATGCTAAGTCTCTCAACTCCTGCTACAGTAGCTAATACAGTATGAACAACACTCATCCTCTTAAACCTTTGGGTTCCTGTGTCTAAAAATTAATTCCTTTAGGGTTTGTTTGTTTCTAGATATCACAGGCTCAGTCCAGGATACATAACACTTTGTCAAAAATATGAAGAAAAAAGCAAAAGCATCTTCAGGAAGTATAACTGAAAGACTGCCAGAAAGCTCACAGAACGTCAAAATGGTGTGCAACATGCCCAGGCTTGTTTTCCTTTCCAGTTAACTGAACGTTAGGCATAATTTAGAGCCTGATTCACTACAAAATACACCCACAGTTTCCCTACAGTAAAAGCTTGCACAAGGCTTCTGTAACGCTGAGCCTGAATGAGTTCTTTGCTAAATCAGGCCCTCAGGATTCCCAGTACACATACGTAAGCATGGCTGGAAATGGGGAAAGAAAAGGGGGCAGACTCCTTACCGCTGCCGTGCAGGCCTGATCTGTGTAGCAGACCAGAAGGTCACAGCAGAGGGTGGGAGGAAGCACTGTTCTGCTCCATTCGGGCAGAAGAATTTTATGTTTGTTCAGAAGCATAAGAAACTTTGAAACACCATATAAGGGCTGAGACTCAGGCCCTGCTGGAAAAACCTGCTGGAGCTGAGCTCTGCGCATAACTCATATGAACATTAATGAGAGTCAAATGCATGCATTGAAAGAAGAATAGACCCCTTAGTGATTTGTCAAGATAAAATTCAAAATAACTTTGAATGCTCAGAGGTAAATATTAGGTTTAGGAATTAAAACCAGCAGAAGTAGTGGAACAATTGCCTATAATGAGATCCAGGAACAATCTACCCACTGTACCAGGTTTTCATTAGAGTTATGGCCTGCAGCCATACCACCTTGTGCTGTGATCTTAAAAGCTAAGACGGGTTGGGCTGGTTAGTATTTGGAAGGGAGACCTCCAAGCAAGCTTACCGCTGCAGGAACAGCTTAGTGATGCCGTAGATAATGTTCTTCCTTCTGATTCAGTATTGGATCCAGGTGTTAGGAGATCTGAACGTCTTTTGTGCAAGATCTAAATCTAAGGATCTGATGATCTGTGGTCATTAAAGTATGCCTGTCATTTCTCATGAGTGTTACAATGTCACTTTGAAATGGCTACTGCATTTCACTGTAGAAGTGGTTGCATGTCAGTAATAGATAAGTGCTGCCAATATAATGTACCAATCAACTTCACAGGGAGGCTGAAAAGCTAAATTTGCCAATATGGGGTAAGTGGTTTCAGTCCCAAAAGCTCCAGAGAGGTGCTAAGAAGTGTTTGCTGTATTTTTTTTAGGCATCCATATCTACTCTGGAAACATCGTTCCATCTCAGAGCTCTGTGAAGGGAGAGCACTTTTAACCCTGGGGTTACCACTGACGTTATCACATGCGTGCTTATGTGCTCTAACCCCTGCACACACAGTTGAGCTGCCTCTGCAGCAGCACCTGAACCATCAGAGTCCACAAAATGGGCTCCAAGCTGTTAACAGCAGTGGTGGAGGAGCAGCTCCTGAGGAAGCTCAGCTGTCTAGCTGATGGCAGACAGCTTGTCAACTGTCCCATCCCTGCTCTTAAATCTGCTGGGATCAAACCCCACAGGCATTAGCCCTGCAAGGAATTAGGTGCATATTCAGTTGCAGACACTGAATAGTTCCCTATATCTAAATCAATGGGACAACTCACAGTGCACGAAGTTAAAGATGCATCTGTCTCCAAAGAACGAAGGCATAAATGAGCAGTGTGGCTACACAATTCCTAATTGATGTTCTTGATTTATTAACCTCCCTGGTTGTCATCCAGGACACTGTACTAACATTGTTTTGTTTGTCCATGTAGGACATGATCCTGAATACTGCCGAGAGCCCTTGAGCCTGTAGTGCTCACAGGGCTGACTTCATCAGGAATTCACTGAAATACATCAATTGGAGTTCATTGAATTCAATGGGATTTGAGAGCATTTGGCATCCCTTAGGAGGCAATTAGCACCTTCCAGAAAACAGGCCTTAGACAATCAGGTCTAGGAAGTTCAGACAGGTTTTCCTCTGGGTTTTGGGGCAGTTACTACTTGTATCTAATAAATAGCCATTTTAATTTTTTGCCTTCATTTTAAAATGTAATTTTGAACAGAGCTTGAGCTGCCTATTAACATTTGGTATCATGTTAGGACTGGACACAGCAACAAGTCTCTGATACTGGCGAGTAACCTACTGGTGATTTGCCAGAGCCGAGTTGCTAAATTGGTTTAATATGGAAATGCATTATAACGGGACCCAAATAAAACATCTCTCCCCTTTACCATGATGGTTTTATTTGCATCATGTGGCTGAAAAAAATGATCTGTTCGAGATACCCATACAACTTTCAATAGTTGCTCATCTCTGACTTCTCGCAGCGACAAGGAGGAGGCCATGAGTCTGTTGGCTTTAAGTAGCTTCCAGGCTATGTCATGACTTGTGTTTGCACATGGGCTGTATTTGCTTAATATCCCAGTTTTACCATTGACTTCATGGGAACAAGCAGGATCACATAAACCAGCTGGTGATAACATATTTGTGAGGAGGAGGGAAACTATCAGCACATACTACCCGCTGTCTTATATCAAAAACTCTTCCAACTTACTGTAAAAGAGGTTGGAAACTGGAGCCGTAAGAAAAGCCTTTCCTTAATTTTGATATTTTTCTTTGCACTAAATAAACTTAGCCTTAGGACTTCACTCCTGTTGCCACAGGCATTCCTCTTGAATGAGTATGTTTGATATCTCTGTCTGTTATCATAATGCTGAGAAAATACTGTGGCTGTTGAGCACAATGAAGACTTTACTACACAAAATGCTGGATAGGGTCCTGTGAACTGACAAATTGCATATGAAATCAGTTATTCAGGACATCCTGGTGATCCGCTTGAGTGAAAAGAGCTTGGAAGATTTTCTACAGACAAAATGGTGGTGAGGGAAGAGAAATTACCAATTGAAAATATCTATTATAGCTACTGGTAATGTTAAGGCAAGCACCTCGAGCCCATTCAGAGAGACCTTTTAATAGTGCCCTGTGTTTGCAATAGCTCCAACTTTGTTTGGATAAATAAGACTTCCTTCCTTCCTTGAGGCATGATCCAAAGACCACTGGAGTCCATAGGAGTTTTTAAATCAAATCAAATAGGTTTTGGATTAGTCCCTTAAAGACAATTTTGCAGGAAAATGAAGCATTGTAGTTAGTACACTTTGACAAGTATTTCATACTCATAAATAACAGAACGCTTTAAAGTCTGCACACTGTTCCTTCTTTGCTTTGCTGTTTATAGGTTTATAACTACATTTCCTACTAATAGCAAATTATAACATAAAGAATCATGTCAATGTCCAGTGCTCAATACCATCAGAAGAACTGAAGGAAGCATGTCCCCATTTAGTTTCCAAATGCTGCTCTAATCCCTCCTAAAATCCTAACACCTTCTACAGCACTGCATGGGAATCCTTATGCTTCAGAAATACATCTTATTTATCCATGCAGCAGGCAGCTCAAGGCAATAGAAAAAATCCACATTAGAAAGAAGAAGAGTGTAATGCTTTTATAGCATCCTATATCAGCTTTCACACCAGAAAGATGTAAACCACCAAATGTCGAAAGAGCATATTATCCAGGATAAACTGAGCACTGCTGCCTCTGTCAACTGCTTTAATATATATGCACTTGAAGCACTGACAGCAATAAGTGAAACTCCTGTTTACATTTTTTTTTTAAGAAATACACATCCACTTTTTTTATCCAGATAATGCTGTAAAGTTCTACCAAGAGCTTACACAAAACAACTGCAAATAAAGTGCATGTCCATAAATAACTTTTTCTGACTTTTTGTTTAATGTCCAAGATGATTGGAACAGATTGTATCATGAACTACTTTCCCTTTGGCTAATTAAATAGCCATCCCCACTTACCATAAAGCATATTCTTATTAAAACAAGTATCTATATTCACTCTGTTGGATAAACCACTTCCAAGTAAGTGCCATAAAGCCCATTACATTCCTGCTTTAGAAGTGGATCAGGTCCAAACAGACAATCAAAGGATTTCACTGGGATTATTTTAGATTAGAAAAACTACAGAAGACATGAGGCACTGACAAGATCGTAAAGACATAAAGGATAAATTAGCAGTTACATACCAAACAAAGTACTCCAGTAGTTAGTTCCTAGCATATTCAAAAAGGAAAAAAAAAAAAAAAAAAAAAAAGGGAAAAAAATCCTATTGTACTAATCTAAACCCAAATGGAAATCTGTTTTTGCAGAAATAGTGTCATGACTAAATGTTATCTCCCATACCAATCAAATAGCTATTTCAAAGTTTAAAAACCAGCAATATACAAAAATAACCAAGTTCACCAAGTAGCTGAGTAGGAACTTATTTCTTTCCACAAGTTCCTTTTTAAATTGAATAGAAAAGACCATGTTATGCTTTACCATATTAATGAGCCATTATTGCATAACTGTATTTTTATTGCAGATATATTACCTGCTAAATGATGCTGTTTTTCCAGAAAAAGTTCACAGTACAGATTCTGTGGGAATGTTTCCTGCTGACAGTTCCTAAATCTTTCAGAAGCTGTCAGCAACCTCAGAAATCAAGTTTGCAGTACCCTAGCAAGCAGAATCACATGCACCAGCTTTCTATTTTTAAACTGCAATCCAAACCATTAAAGAAACGCCTTAAACATAAAAGATTATTGAAAATAAGATGATCCTATCTCACTTGTCAATCTAAAGGACACTGTCAATTACATGTAATCTAAGCTGCAATTTCTATAAATATAACTTGACATTTAAAATCTACCTCCCCCCCCCCACTAACTTCTGCCCAAACTGATTATCCTCAGAACCACATTAACAAATACTTGATACTAAACTAAGTAACATTAAGTAAAATAAACATTTCCACAGAGAACACTGATCCATGGGGAACATGCTGCCTTTTCTGTTTACCTGATTCCAGCCTGCCTATCACACAGTCATAGAATCATAGAATCATTAAGGTTGGAAAAGACCTCTAAGATCATCAAGTCCAACCATCAACCCAACACCACCATGACTCCTAAACCAGGCCCTGGAGTGCCACGTCAATACTTTTTTTGAACGCCTCCAGGGTTGACAACTCCACCACCTCTCTGGGCAGCCTGTTCCAATGCTTAACCACTCTTTCGGTAAAGATATTCTTCCTGATGTCCAGTCTAAACCTCCCCTGGCACAACTTGAGGCCATTTCTTCTCGTCCTATCGCTAGTTTCTTGGGAGAAGAGTCCAAGACCCACTTCACTACAACCTCCTTTCAGGTAGTTGTAGAGAGCGATAAGGTCTCCCCTCAGCCTCCTCTTCTCCAAGCTAAACAGCCCCAGTTCCCTCAGCCACTCCTCAGAAGACTTGTGCTCTAGACCCTTCACCAGCTTCGTTGCCCTTCTCTGGACACGCTCCAGCACCTCAATGCCTTTCTTGTAGTGAGGGGCCCAAAACTGAACACAGTACTCGAGGTGCGGCCTCACCAGTGCCGAGTACAGGGGCACGATCACTTCCCTACTCCTGCTGGTCACGCTATTCCTAATACAAGCCAGGATGCCGTTGGCCTCCTTGGCCACCTGGGCACACTGCCGGCTCATGTTCAGCTGGCTGTAGACCAACACCCCCAGGGCCTGTTCTGCTGGGCAGCCTTCCAGCCACTCTTCCCCAAGCCTGTAGCGTTGCATGGGGTTGTTGTGACCAAAGTGCAGGGCCCAGCACTTGGCCTTGTTAAACCTCATACAGTTGGCCTCGGCCCATTGATCCAGCCTGTCCAGATCCCTCTGCAGGGTCTTCCTTCCCTCGAGCAGATCGACACTCCCGCCCAGCTTGGTGTCACCTGCAGACTTGCTGAGGGTGCACTCAATCCCCTCATCCAGATCATTGATAAAGAAGACATTAAACAACACTGGCCCCAAAACTGAGCCATGGGGAACACCGCTTGTGAGCAGCCGCCAACTGGATTGAACTCCATTCACCACCACTCTCTGGGCTTGGCCATCCAGCCAGTTTTTTACCCATGGAGCTCATGAAAGGATGGCAAATCTGCCAGAAGCTTACAAGAAATTAAGCAAAAAAGGCTATAATTGCAATCAATTACTAAAGAGGACCTGCCAGAATTTTGAAATGTCCTCAGGCTTTGCTTTACTGTAATGCTCTTGTTCTGCTTTTTACATTTTTTTGAATCAAGACACAGAGGAACCAGACCCAACTGAGTGTAACTCTTTGCTAGAAATAGGACTGTACCAATACCACAATGTCCTATTATACACTGAACATGAGCACAAACATTCCTTACCAAAGCTTACCAGAAAAACTGATTACCCAGGCTTCCATCCAATCTGATTACTCCCTGTTTATTACAGTGGCCATTTGCAAAGTGGTGCTCAAGAGTTTACAGGCACAAACTCCGCTATTGGTAAATTGGATTTTTATGACTAATCTCCCCATTTGCTGTTTGTTATGAAGATTTGTACGCATAAACCTGGTACACAATTTCATGACTATATTTTAGAATGTCCCTTTGTCTTGGATTTCAGCTAGAAGATAACTTTCTCAAGAGCATAATGTTCTCTAATATACAATATTCCACGCTGCTTTTCAGCTGGCTCGAGCAACACAGAGTAGCTAGAAAACTGCCACAGTGGGAAAGGGAAATTTCCCCACCACAGCCAGGAGTTTGAAGGTTTTATTACCACTAAACCAACCTCTCTTACATTCTTCAGGGTTGTGAATCAGGGCAAGGGTTGTATTCCAGAAATCACTGGCTGGCAGAACATTTTCTGTGAAGACCATTTCAGCTGCTGATCTTAGCTTAATAAGTAACGATTCAAATAGATGTGGATCAACTTCAAGACAGGCAAGAAAAGGCGAGTTAGAGCAGTCATTTCCACCTATCTTGCGGATGCTGCCTTGAGACCTAGTTTAGTAGTTCAGCCCATCATCTATACATATCTGTGTGAAAGCTACTGGCTACTCACAAACAAGACTAAACTAACTCGTAACTCCTGGATGGGACCTCATGAGAACAAAGTGCAACTGTTCTGAAGGGCAGCAAAATCTGCAGTTTTTTAACCTTATGACCACAGAGGCTGCAGGTTCACTAGTTCCATATTCATCATACTTTAATAACAAAAAGTGATAGTAGGAATTATTTCTGAAAAGTAATGAGGATTTTTTTGGCTAGTCTTAATTGAGCTTTTCAAATATACACTTAGCTGCAGTTGCCACTATAGAAAATGCTGTAAAATCAAAACTCGTGGCCACAGAGGTTGCTTTAAAACTGAAGGCCAAGAAAAGAAGGGGAGAATGTGGATTATGATTTGCTACAAAGAGAGAAAGGAGAGGATGGATCATAAAATATAAAGTACGTGCATGGAGGCACGTGTGTATATTTTATACACCCACTTGCATCTATATGCATACATATATACACTTCTGGTCTATATGTATATTGGGCAACATACATATTGTTCAGCAAGTAAGGAAACTACAGTGCAGGGTTTTCATTTTGCATAAGATTTACAATAAGTCCAGAATCTAAAAACATTTATATTTTTTATTATTTTATCATTGCCAGTTGCCTCTCCTCTGCTATGGATTGATGTAAACATCTTCACGTGAAAAACAGGAGTTTGCCTTCCACCCCTAACTTCGGTTACAAATCCTCCAACTGAACTTCAACAAAATAATGTCAATCCAGCTAACACTTTACAGATCTGTTCCTAGGTAAATAGAATTTTTCTGGGGTAATAGCACACATTTAACAATGTTTTGGAGAGACCAGAGGACAAACGTTCAGCAGATATGGTTTGTCATATACTGTCTAAAGCTTTTCAGAAGACCACCGCTCAGTGTTGAGAACTACTTTTAGGTCTTCAGCAAATCTACAAAGCCCTCCTTAGTTTCAGTTCCCCACCTGCAAAGTAGAGACAATGATCATACTTAATTTCCTTCATAAAAGCCTTTGATACTTATTGAATAAAAACACCTTGTAAGAAACTTGCACATACAGAGTTGATTTCATATATATTTATAAGTGAATTACACCTATGGGTGCAGATGCATGTATAGAACAGATTGGCAAGTTAATGTTCCTACAAAAACAGAACTATAAAACTATCATAGCATTTATGGTCAAACTTGATTTGTTTTGTAAATCGTATGGAGCCTTAAGCCAAGCTTGAGCATTATGCTCTATACTGTGTATTCTGAATGGACAGAATTTCTAAAGAACTACCCACTAGAAACTTAACGCGCTTCTTAACCCAGAGGTTTGTCTTCAGTCTCAAATGAGCACTCTAAAGAAGCCTTCTTATGAAAAACTACCACCATTGTTACAGCTAATTTTCTCATATATATCATACGCCACTCACATAATTGTACATACTTATGATTAGAATGGGTTGAATAATTTATAGTTTTTTAAAAACTTCAAATCTTCAAAATTGTTTTCATTTGCATATATGGAAATGCAACTACTTTTCCTCCAAAATTTTGTCATTTTTTCCAATGAATATATCAAAGGACCTCTCAAAACCATTACTAAGATACTTTCATAAACATACACTGAGTTTCAACAAAGCAGGCTAACATTTTGCTCTAAGTGTGTTAAGTCTTCTGAAGAGGATTGATTGTATATGATACACACGAGCTCACTTACTCGGATTGTTCATTTTTCTGAGGTGAATGTTCAGCTATCTGCCTCAGGGCACAATTATTGGGCCGAATCACTTTTTGAGGTAGTATATTTTGGTGAGTGTGTGGTGGTTACACATATGCAAACACAGACTAGCAGGAGCAGAAGGAGAAGCAGCAAGATGAATGCTAATATTTATGAGGTTAAAGGATTTAGCAGACTTCGAAACAGAAGTATTTTGTTTATCCAGAGTCCAGCTACAATTTAGAGAGTGCCAATGCAAACTTCTAACAACCATGCAAAAAATGACAAAAACCAGTAAGAACCAGCTCAGTTTAAAGTCTGCCTGTGGTTAAAAAAAACAGGCATTAAAACACGCTGTTACATAGCAGGTTTTAAATATGCTTTTTATCTGATTTTCTCCATACTTTTTATCTCAGCAGGCATCTACTATCAGCTATGCTGACTGTGTCCTCTAGCCAGCCCTTGCAGGCATCAGCATGTCCTTCAGACTTTCATCCTCCCAGAGCACCTGGTTCATAGCTATCACAGAATCTCTCTTTTTGTCTCTCCATGGTCCTTCTCAACTGAGACCTGGTATCTGTAAAACCCTTGAGATTCTCCTCTCCAAGGAGCTCTAATTCCCATCTTCCTCTCACACTTGTTTCTTTCAGCTGGCAACATGCTGTGCTAGAGGCAAACTTTTTTTTTTTCCGTCAAGTTTTAACAAGCCTTGTAAAATGTGTCACCTCAAATCTCCTGATTTTTATCATGAAGCAAATGAACTACTACTAAACACTTGGGAATTCCTAAAATGGAAAGAAAGGGGTTCCCTTCTGCTGTGGCCTCTAAGCCACGTTTAGTGGTGTATTTTGGTTATTTCAGCCTTTCCCAGCAGCAAGTCCTTCTTCGTCTCTTCTACAGCACTCTTTCTTTACAGCCCAGATTACAGCCATTTGCTAGTTCCCTGTGAGTTTGTCGCTCTAATATCTGTCCTTCCCTGGGCCTACAAACATGCGAAGAATCTATAGCTGAAGGTCATGGGAGGTATCTTCTGTCTGAAGTAAGCGGACAGGCACTCACGTCTCCTTTGGACCATTCCATCTGATTGAGAGGTGCACCTACCTGACAGGATGCTGTTTTGGTCTGTTATCACCACTGTTGTACAACTGGTTTTAGGACTCTCTCTGAGCAGTAGAGGATTAACCCTTATTTCTTCTTCCCTTCCCAGGGGTTACAGTGGGTGTCTCCTTAGAATTTCACCAATACATCGTGCCTGGAAGGGAATGGGATAGAGCTAAACCAGCAGTTCCTTAGACGTGAACAAGTGGCCCTGTTCTTAGATGACCACACTGACTACCTTCTGCTTAGTTTTAACAGAAAATGTTATCCATTGTCTAACAATAGAGCTCTGATAGCTCTCTGGCTTATGGTTGCTATTGAAATAAACCAATATATCTATCCATACCAGCAACACCGTCTTTCTTAGGGCCTGAATACAATTTATCATTTCCAAAAGTCGCATTTCTAATACAGTCATCATCTGGATTTTCCAAGAACCCTGTGGATAGATATAGCCTAGCAGATAGGAGAGTCTATCTTGCCATCATTCTGGCGTTGAGGACAAGAATAAAGAAGTCATTAAATATTTTAGTAAAATAAGGTTATTTCTCCAGGCTTCTTTCTTTTTGCAGTATTTAAGAATAGAACCATGTCAGATAAAAGATCCATCTAGTCAAGTATCCTGACTCTGACAATGTCCAGCAGACATTGAAAAGCATGTGAATAGAGGTAAGCATGTAGTGACATTTTTCCAGAATACTTTCCCAGCAGAGACACCAGCACTAGAGTTGTATACAATAACCCTTGATGGATTCCCCGCTCCCCGACTCTGATCTTCCCCTATCATTTTTGAACTTGTGTAAAATTTTAGCATCATGCGACGGGGATTTCCACAGTGACTGCCTGTTCTGCTCTAAGGGATCACCTTCAATCAGGAAATGTCACTCAGAATTCCAGGTTCTTTTTTTTTAAACCACACATCTTTTACACAATCTTGACAATAAATAAGAAAAAATATTTTTTTTCTTTATCAAACACTTCCCTTTAAAACTCTACATTTATGGTATTAGTTAAAAATCCCAAAATAAGGCTTAATAAAGCAAATAAGAAATGACAGAACAACTAAGCAACATTTGTTACGCAAACCAAAAAAACCCCAAACAACCCAGGAAAGAGAGTTTTGGGGGTTTTTTTTAATATTTTCAGTTTATCTAATAGAAGATAGGCTGTTAGGTGCCATTAAACATGCTCAGCCATAGCATGTGCAGGGATGGTGATGCCGAGGTGTCCTCATTGCCAGCACTACTGCTCAGGCTCCTTCACAACTGCAGGAAGACATTACCAAGAACCTGTTGTGCCTGCTGGCTTCAGAGGTACGCCAAGCAAAAGCAAAGGACAGCACATCCTATACAACAGATCTAAGTGCCTCAGATAAACTTTATACTGTGTTTCCGTACAAGGACCCACGTAGAGCAGAATGCAGTTCCTACCATCACACAGTAATTTTGAAATCTTTACCACACAGGCAGCATGGTAAGGCAGAGTGTTGAAGACAAGAGCTTTCAAGAGATACTAGAAGATGTAAAGTACAGGCATGGACAAGTGCCTTGTAAAGGTAAGTACCCCCTCTGCTGACCTTAAGATGATAACTTCCCAACAGACTAGAAATATAGCATGTACATGTGTGTGATTACACCCACAGTATGGGCGTATATGCATGCACTGATATGTTCACAGAAATGCAAAAGATGAATGCCAACCATTAATATGGCAATATTTTGTCTCTAGAGATGTATCAATATTGGTTTCTTTCTAAGGTCTATAGCTAATTTCAACTCTGGGTCATATAAGCTTCATCTAATAGCACACCCATTTATCAAATATGTCATACTACATCACCAAGAAAAAGTGTTGAGCTGCTTTCTAAATCAGCTCCTTTTGCCAAGAGTATTTTGGACAATGCCACCTGCCCAAGGAATTATTTCTGCTAAGCTGTGTCTTAAAGCCCTGTTGGCTGTGGGGCTGCTTCCACTCTTCAGTAAAATCAATGGATACCCTTGACTTCAGTGACAGCAGGGTAAGGTTTCATGCTATAAAAATATAATGCCCACAATATTTGTCAAAGCAACTTCATTCTGAGATCCTCTGTCACCGTGAGGAAAACGCAATTACTGGCTCACTTTAAAACTGAACTGTGGTTTAAGACCAAGCGCTAAATCAAATTCAGTCATACACAGCCTAGGATTTAAATATATATATTTTAAAGGGACAGTTAAAGAGCAGTTTAGGCACCAAATCCACCAGCTAATTCATGTTTAAAATAAGTCTGATGCAGTCTGAAGTATGTAGTATGCTTGTACTTCAGAATGCAATGTTTGTTGGGATATTTAAGGCCTTTGACACGGTCTCCCACGGCATTCTCCTGGACAAGCTGGCAGCTCACGGCTTGGATGGGCATACACTTTGCTGGGTAAAAAACTGGCTGGATGGCCAAGCCCAGAGAGTGGTGGTGAATGGAGTTCAATCCAGTTGGCGGCTGCTCACAAGCGGTGTTCCCCAGGGCTCAGTTCTGGGGCCGGTTTTGTTCAATGTCTTCATCAATGATCTGGATGAGGGGATTGAGTGCACCCTCAGCAAGTCTGCAGGTGACACCAAGCTGGGCGGGAGTGTCGATCTGCTCGAGGGAAGGAAGGCCCTGCAGAGGGATCTGGATAGGCTGGATCGATGGGCCGAGGCCAACTGTATGAGGTTTAACAAGGCCAAGTGCTGGGCCCTGCACTTTGGTCACAACAACCCCATGCAACGCTACAGGCTTGGGGAAGAGTGGCTGGAAAGCTGCCCAGCAGAAAAGGACCTGGGGGTGCTGGTCGACAGCCGGCTGAACATGAGCCGGCAGTGTGCCCAGGTGGCCAAGAAGGCCAACAGCATCCTGGCTTGTATCAGGAATAGTGTGACCAGCAGGAGTAGGGAAGTGATCGTGCCCCTGTACTCGGCACTGGTGAGGCCGCACCTCGAGTACTGTGTTCAGTTTTGGGCCCCTCAGTACAAGAAGGACACTGAGGTGCTGGAGCGTGTCCAGAGAAGGGCAACGAGGCTGGTGAAGGGTCTAGAAAACAAGTCTTATGAGGAGCGGCTGAGAGAACTGGGGTTGTTTAGTCTGGAGAAGAGGAGGCTGAGGGGAGACCTTATCGCTCTCTACAACTACCTAAAAGGAGGTTGTAGTGAAGCGGGTCTTGGACTCTTCTCCCAAGAAACTAGCGATAGGACGAGAGGAAATGGCCTCAAGTTGTGCCAGGGGAGGTTTAGACTGGACATCAGGAAGAATATCTTTACCGAAAGAGTGGTTAGGCATTGGAACAGGCTGCCCAGAGAGGTGGTGGAGTCGTCATCCCTGGAGGTGTTCAAAAAATGTGTAGACGTGGCACTCCAGGGCCTGGTTTAGGAGTCATGGTGGTGTTGGTTGATGGTTGGACTTGATGATCTTAAAGGTCTTTTCCAACCTTAATGATTCTATGATTCTATGATCTGAGGCAGTTCAGTGTCAGAAATATATAACCCACAATTGTCCAGCACTCAGCGAGTCCAATATGCTCAGAGAAGTTTGTTTAAAGCTCAAATAACTTTACATGACATGGAACTGGGTGGTATAGAAATACATGTTGTATTAATGTCAGCTAGTTAAAATACATCTGTTCATATCTGGTGGGATGGAGTTGAAAGTCACCTGTCCTAATTCAGACAAGGCCTCAGAACTGATGTATGAAGGACAGTTAGACTATAAGGAGAGAAAGATGCATGTGCAAGACAGTCCAGGATGGTAGAGATGGAATGCACCAAAGGAGAAAAGATAATCGCTCAGAAGTTGCATTAGTTTGGGCTCTCTTTATATTCCCTTAAAATGCTCCTGGAACTGCCCTGTGCTAGCAAACTGTTTCCTGAAATGCCAGCTGCTCATTTCAGATTTTAGTTGCATAACCTTCTAAACTTCTAGAACTATTAAATAATTAGAAAATAAAATGTCTGACGAACACAAGGCCAGTGAAGACATGAAAATAACAGCAGCACAAAGTTGTTTTTTAACAAAGACATTATTTTATACAAATTTAGGTATCAGTAATAACGGGAATTATTACTTTAATGACTGCTAGATTGCTAAAGGATATTTAAATGCCACTTTTTATAGATGAGAATTTTTATCAAATTCATACTTAGAAGACATCAGTGGCAGACAGCTTGAAATACTTCTATATCAGCAATAGTATAATGTAATGAGAAGGAGCTGATAACTTGTGAAGTCAACATCATCATCTGTTGTGGTACAGGCCAAATTTAAGTGATTCCTGCTATTTCTGTCACTTACCTGAGCCATTCTCTTTTATCACACCTTATATTTGTGTTGATCCCCAGGTAGGTCACTGAAAGCTTTTTTGTTGACAAGAAATCCAGGTACTGAGGTCAGCCCTTCAACATTGAAATGTATGACTAGCAGGTAGGATTAATCTAAAACTACCCTGTAGTTTTCTTAACTCCTAAAGCAATTGCTTCATTCCCACTAGCAGCACCTTTGTACAGTAAGTGTTAAGCCTCACAAACCATGAAAACTTGAGATAACAGTGGCTGTACATCAAGGTCCATCAGGTGGTGGATATCAAACTGCTGTTCTTAGTGCTGTGGGCTCCATATATTAGCACTCAGAATAGTTGAATCAGCACACAAGTCCATTTCTTGAAAGGTATTAATCTTTTTAAAGGTGAAGAATTAATAACACAGAGAGAGAGAAAGGGTGAGAGAAATGCAATCTGTTACAGGACTGGGAGAGTGCAAATGAAGATTAGAGCTGTAGTTAGCTGTCGCAAGAGATTGCAGCCTCTGGTGAACAAACCCTCTCAACTCACTGGCATTTGTCACTCTCCAGCATTCTAGCCTAAATTACATTTAAAATAATTTTGAGACGGTGGAATTGTCCATAACCTGTGTATAAGAGAATATGAGTATGACAGGAGGCTAGAAGTAATGAAAAGGGGGGGGATAGATTCTTTATTGATTAACATGTATTCCTTGCAGAAGAAATAGGCAGAGGGGAGCAAAGCAGTATGGATTTTCTAGCTTGTATTAAACTGCAAGATGGAAATAACTGCAAGTACAGAACTATCTGCAAATTTTCAGAGACTCAGCAGGGCTTTTAAAATAATTTGTGTTTCTCTAATCCCAGTTTTCTACTTGATGTGTTTCAGAAAAGCCAAATGAGGATCAGGAATATGTCTACAGAAGAGATACAAGCAGGTCAGACATGTCCTAATACAGTCAGCAGCTATACTAAACCCTCCTGGGACAGGAGCTGAAGGGACAGCAGCTGGAACCTCCAGTTTAGAAGCCATTTCCTGCTGTTTCCCTCTGCTACTGAAATCAACCCAGGAATCAGGATGGAGCCATTTTGGGCTTGGGATTGTGCCATACTGCACAGACTGAGGACTCGAGGCTTGTGTCGGCACCAACACATCCACCGACAGAGGGATGGTGGTGCTGGATCCAAGGGATGGGTTCTCAACACTCAGTGCCATGCAGTGCAGTAACAGATTCCTTAAGGTTTGTGCTGCCAGTAGGGCTGCAGGAGAAAGATGTATAGAACTTCCTTTTCACAGCAAGTACCCAGCCATAGTGAAATGACAGATGACTTAAAAGAAACAGCCTTCAGCCAGGCTACTTCATGCCAAATCCCGTAAGGATCACTTTTGGGAGTGATTTTCCCTATGCTATGAGGACTTACAGCAATTTTATATTTTTTATCTGTACTAATACATACTATTGACATACATACATATGGATATTGACCCTTTTTGTTCATTTGTTTTACCTAACCTGGCTTACAACTTCAAGGATAAACTGTGGTAAGAGGGCCCACACGTTTATTCTGTGGTGAGGAAAAACTATCGCTACAGTTATGTCCTGTCTTTTATCATAATTTTGTATCCCTTTATTCTTGCCACAGGTAGGAAGCTTCGATGGTGCACCTGAGAGAGCTGCTCTGAACGCCTCTGTTTTCGTTTGCCCATATTGCCAGTTCCCAAAGTGTCCCATAAACAGGCCTAAATCTTTTCAATCTCCTTCAAGCTCAGTGGGAGAACTCATGTGGAAGAGTTTGCAAGACTGAAGTCTAAATATTTCATTTTAGTCTTGCAAATTAATTTATGAGCAATGGCATAACATAATATAATTGAAGATTTTTTGTTACTGTTTTGGAGAAAAAACATGCAAAAATCTAGTTAGAATACAGCACAGTAACCACGTTGTATAGCAGCCTTCATACAAACTGTGGCCCAAAACACTGTACAAAGTTATATAAAATGATGATTTAAATTACATAACACAGTTACAAAGACATTGTATGATTAATAAATTAAAGTACTTGATCATAAATCCAATGAGAGAGAGCAATTGACAAGCACAAGCAAGGCTGAAAGATGCATTTTAAGATGGATGTGAGAGGAGATGGAGAATCAGTGAAGCAGACACAAAGAAGGCTGGTCCATCCTGGCAAAGCACAGATGAGGAACTGTGGTTAAGGACAGAAAAGCTCTTGAGAAAGAGGGTGGGAACCGTAACAAAGGAGCTGGTGCTCCACTGCCTTGTTGCTCCTCCTGTCAATTTACCCCTAGGAAATGGGATGAAGTACAGCCAGATTAGACTGGTACTATTTACAGGAGTTGATTTTGCTCAGATAAAAAAAGGTCTGGAAGAAATGGAAAAAGCAGCGGAGTAGGTTGGTTGGATCCAAGAGGGCCACTGAGACCAAAGCTGCAGGAGTGGCAAAGGCAAATGAAGATGAGAGGATTTAGTGAGACGGTATAGAGGACATCATAGCTGTTTTGCACCTGGCACATTTATATGCAGAAGGAACAAAACCAGAGTTACTAAAGCATGTGTGCTATAGAGGTGACATTGAGAGGCAACATAAAGGTGATACAAACCAGGTCTTTTACACCGAGGTCAATTGGCTGCAGTCAATTGCTTGTCTCAAACTCAGACTATGCATGTCCTAATAACCGAAGTATGAGTCCTATACTAGGGACTCTGAATTGGCTTTTCAAAGAACTGGGACAAAAATTAAAGTTAACTGCAACAATTAGCTTAAATACACTATGTCTGTGAACCCAAGTACATTTCTCTACCACTTTCCAAGTTAGCATATTGCTGAGAGGCAAACCAAGCCAGGCTCTATAGAAAGTCTGAGGCATAAACAAAGTGATCTCTAAACTATACAAGCAAGCTCCAGCCTCCTCCTTAGGCAGGGATAAGAGATCAGGTAACAAAAGTCTTCAATGAGCTCCAGATATAGAGACACCAGTACCTTTCTGGAAGTCTGGCGTAGTCTGCACAGTACCATATTGACATAGGCTCTACTGATGCAGAGGCCACTGCGACACTGATGCCAAAAGGATTTTAAGAACTCACATTCATTTCTCTGCAATTTTGTGACACGTATCTTTGGCCTGGTGGCAATGCTGGCTGGGATCAGCACTGTCTTCCCATGCCTTCTGCAAAGAGAAATCACCGCTCTAGCAACAAGTATCCCTTTTAATGGTAAAGGCCTCCTTCCCTTTCTAACTCCCCAGGAAGAACATCACCTCTCACCTCACTCATCCCTCCTTCATCTGAAACAGACCAAAGCCTGTGCCAACTGCCGCTGATCTATGGGTGACTAACTTACAACATATTTCCACTGGAATGTAGATTCACCATGATTTAACATAAAATAATATCTGAATATGAAGTCATGTTAATAGATGCAGACTAAAAGAGTGCAAACAGAATTTGTCACTGTACTGCACAGCTCCTTGTGACAAGATACCATCAGTTAACCCTTTGTGGTAAGCTGCAGTGGCCCTCCACTCAGTATAACAATGAAAGTCTGCCACTAAGGTATCACACCAGTCCTTGCCCCATCTTTCCTCATTCAACATTCCATGCTGAAAACATTTTCCAGACAGAGCACCTTGTCTTTAAAGCTAGGATAAAACCAGAAAGAGAAAATGGGAGGCAGAAAGATAGGACTTCAACCCAGTTCAGTCTAATTTTTAAATGGAGTCAGTGTTTTTCACTCTAGATGCCTGCTTACTTATTCAACTCAAGTTCATTCTTAGGGGGATCTTGTCAATAAAGTCAAATCAGGCTCTCTGTGAGCAGTGAGGTTTTTGAGGGTCTTTTTTGAGGGCTTCATTAAAAGCAGACAGTTTCTCTAACCTTTTAGCAGAACCTGTTATCTGATGACGTGAATTAAAGTCTCTCAAATGACTAATAATCATATCAAGGCTGCCATGTCAGCTTGTAGATTTGAATAAGAGGGTCTGAAAACATTTGCATGCCTCGATGTGCCAGTGCTAAGAAGCTAATGTGATAGTGCTGTCATAAAGCACTGGAAAGACATGACTTAATGTAATCTGTCATGTCATATGCTAATCTTCAGCCATTACTTGAGTGCTGTAAGTAAGTAGAAAGCATTTGGGAGAAATCCTTTTCAATTTCTCTGAGTACCACTTCTGCTGCTGGTCAGCTCAAATGGGTTTTGTGCATTTAATGCAGAGCTCAAGTCAAGTTGGTTTAGGTCACACTTAATTAACCAGCACATTGATGGGTTGGGCTGGTACAGCACTTGGAAAATGGGTATTCCTGATACTGCCTAACAAGTAAATATTTCATATGCTGAAGGAAAAAAAAAGAAGATACTTTCTCAGTCCTTGATAAGAATATGTCCTTTCACAAAAACACTGGCTTTTTAGCAAGACACTGTTTTCTGTGCCTCACTTACCGTGCTTCTAACATGTGAAGACAATTTAAACAAAGATGATGATAAATAGTTAAAGACATTTCCATTTGTAACTGCAAACTTTTAAAGCACCTGATCTGGACTTGACATTTAAACAATAGACAAGAGGCAGCTTTAAATGCAATGTACTTTTTAATAAGAACAAAGATGATGATCAAAGGGAAAATTTCACTTTACTTATTTGTTGTAGGAAAATGACACGAACTTTTTTTTAATATACAGCAGGTAGAAGAGGGAGAAATTCTCACAATGCTAAGTACAGCATGTGGGACGGAAAATGAAACATATTAGTGAGAATGACAGAAATTTCAGGACAATTTTAGCAAAGTGTGAAGGGATTTTGAGTCAACACTTGAAGGTTATTTTAATAATAGCTACAGCCTATTCAAATAAAAGCTTAAGAACCCTGTGCCTTTTGCAGCTATGAGGATGTTTAGCAGGGCTCAGCAGTTTGCAACCTGCCCCAGCTAAACCTGAAGGCTTTGTGCTCAAGGATTTCAGATCGTTTAGATTAGGACTGCCATAAAGAAACGTGGGAACATTACACCCACACCAAGAATAAGAAAACTTTCTTCATTCTGTTTTCTTGGTGGTCACATTGGAATCAAATCCTGCAAGAGTCAGACATTTCATAGACCTACAGGAAACAGAGATAGACAATCTTTACAGTATTAGGTCATTACGTTCATTCTCTTGCCAATGCTGGACTGTTCCCCACAGTAAATTCTGAAGTGCTTCATTCAGCCTAAATTTAAAATGACTCATTTTAATAGGGCTTCCACCATTCCCAAAGGGAAAGGGTAAAGTATTCTTACTCTCCAGCATAAAGTGTGGCTTTTCCTCCCTTAGATCTAAGCCCCCGCCCTACCTTGCTACAGCATAGGGAAACCTGTGTTATAATTTCAAGCCTCGGTTTCCCTTGCTACTAAAACACTTAAGAGTTTCTGATCAAGAAACAGTCTTCCCCTTCTGCAAGAATAAAAGGACACAAAATATGCTGTCAGCTCTGCACAGGATCAGTAATCTTTCAGTCCTTTAATACTGGGCTGTTCAATTTTGTTCTCAAGCTAAAGACCTTCCTTCCCATTTAATGGGTTTAATCCTTCAAACACTTGTCTTTTAGAGACTTTTTTCTGAAGTTCCTCATCTGTTGATGGCACTACTACAATGAAATAAAGTCCTCTGCCTTTTTCTGCGTCACAGAGGTATGACAGCAGGTCTTCCTCCCATTCTCACTAGAAGTACCAACTGGAAAGGCAAGGACTTAGGGCAGATGCAACCACAGGACCTCAAGCCTTCACCAGTTCATCAGTGTAAGAAAATGAAGGCTCAGCTCCTGGGGATCTGTCTGGTTTTAAGTCACCTGAGTACTTTTGCTGTGGAGTAACCCAGGATCAGAGCTAGTCCAACCTTGTGGACAACAGTTTTAAAGAGACAGTTTCCCTGATTATTGAAAGTCATGTCTATGATGTCAGATGTCACTACCGTGAAGCTTCTCCAGATAGTCGGCCAGAATATGTNCAGATAGAAAGGGGCTATTTTCACAGATGGACAGACATGCAAGCTGGACTTCAGCTGTATTGACTTGGTTGTCTCATACTGATCATTGCCAGGTAGCACTTTTTCAGAGTATTTGCCTTTTACTAGAGACAAACATCTATTCAAACTTGCATTGGGCTTTGTCTTTGCTGTATTAGCCTGAGCTGTAACTCCAGTTTTGCACATAATTTGAGTTCCATCTGCACACAGTAGGCAAGTTTCGGTGGAGGACCTGATACATACTAATTCAAACTAACCCTTGCAGTGAGATGACTTAGCAGACATTTTAAAGCATAGGTGATACTCTCAGTCTATTTCCAATGCATCATTGTCTTCTGAAGGCCATCCGAAAGACTGCAGGTCAATATTTGGTTCACCTGCTGAGGATACCATGAGGGGCCCTAGTTAACACCATCTGTGACAGTACTTGCCAACCAGGAGGAGTGTGCTAAAACTACCCACTGGTTTCACTTGTGGCAAGATATAGCCAGCCATCAGGCAGAAGCATTTTCAATTATTGTCATCTGAGTTGGCAGGCTATGACTCAGAATGTCTGTGTGCATGATTACACACACTCAGTTATCCAAACAAAGCAAACAAGGTCTAAGCTAGTTCAAAATTACTATTTATTGGTCTACAGAGTGATATTTATCAAGTGTCACAAAAGTATGGAGCATCAAAAAAGAAAGTAAAGGCATCCATTATTGTAAAACCCACTTACAATTGGTTTCCAAAGTTTGTAATAAACTTTTAAAAGAAGATGAAATGTATCCTAAATTTTTCATGGTTTATGATCAATAGACTATAGGAAATCAGCTCAAAATGACAATATTAAACTATGAATGTTTGTGTGCACCACTGCAGATAACTACCTGGAAGATGTAAATCAATAATATAACAGATGGGAAAAAGAGAGATTATTTCTGTATGCAAATGGAATGACTTAAACTAGTACAAATCAGAAATCAAGACTGTTCAGCAAAAGGTTTTCTGAAGGTTATCAAATTTATATTTATTAGTGATTTCTTCCTGTCATTGGGAGGAACATTAAGACTGGAAAAATACAAAAGTGAGATTCTCCATACTGCTTCCTCTCATACCAATATGATCTTATTCTTCAGAAATATGATGCAGCAGTACCAAAAGCAGACAAAGTTTATAGACAGGCTAAGTAAACTAAGAAGAAATAATAACAACACAAACAGATTATTAACAGACTGACCGCACAAAGACGCAATTAAAAGCAGAGAGAAGAATGCAACTGTTTAAAACCTTCTCAGCCCGTGTTAAACTGATTTCCTCAGCCTGACTTTTTCAAAGTCATTTATGGCTTGATCTGTCTGTATGAGAGTGACCACAGTGGAAGGCACCTTATGGGCTAGCTTTTTAGGACTGGCATCCGGATGAGAAAG